>CM054178.1:116303057-116793057 GCA_028829895.1 Sinotaia quadrata
TTCTTCAGTTTTGTCTACTAATCTGTAAATTAGGCAACATTTTTATTTGAGAATTATTATTTTATTTCTGGAGCAGTGACACTAACAGAAGTTTGTGGTGAATAGTCACACTGACTTATTTATATGTCATAAACTTACATATAAAAAACATGATGGTTGTGGGACGAGAGTGGTTTAAAATAAATAATTCTTTAGTTTTTTAAGAGGGTTCTAAATAACTATAATGAAAATAATTAACATTATCACATAACATTCTCTTTACGCACTTCAATCCAGTTATTATTATAGGTTAATTGCTTTACATATATTTTTCATTTGTTCTTCTTACTTCTATTTTATTTTTTAAAAATCATTTAATTTTAGAAGCATCAGATGTTTATATGCTCTAAAGGGGGGGGGGGTGCGTGCACGCACGATGTTAAGCTCCCAAACTTTGAAGAGTCGAAACATTTTTCTATAAAAGAATCAGGTAAGTAATATATTGGTGCTTCATGTAAATACGAGCAGCTGGTAAACCTAATCTTTTGTACACGTTAGAGGAAAGTTTGGTCTCGTCAACACCTTTGATATAGACACCCTTTCCGAGCACACTTAGAGGAAAATTTGGTCTCATAGGTGGTACATTTTATATAGACACCATTTCCGAGCACACTTAGAGGAAAATGTAGTCTCATAGGTGGTACATTTTATATAGACACCATTTCCTAGCACACTTGAAGGAAAGTTTGGTCTTGTAGGCGGTACATTTTATATAGACACCATTTCCCAGCACACTTGAAGGAAAGTTTGGTCTTGTAGGCGGTACCTTTGATATAGACACCTTTCCTACGCACACTTGGAGGAAAGTAAGAGTTAGCATTGTATATTCTTCTTTTATTGTAATTTAAAACTATTTTTCTAAACTGCGACACCTCATTGCTTTCCAGTTTCATTTTTGCAAATTGTCTTCTTAAAACTTCTTGACTTTCTCAAAAAATATTTTTAAAATAGCACTTCCACTTGAAGTATGTTCTATTTGATTTTTTGAAGAATGATTTGTACAGGGGCTCCATCAAAATGCAGCCAGGAGATGAGGGATTTGACCAGCTGATTTCAATTGACTGCCGAGCTGCTGCAACTCAGTCACCGAAAAATAAACCTTGTTCGTATACACTGTGTTTGTCACTTATCTTATTGTTGAATTGTGCTATAGTCTGTGCCTGCAGCCGCACTCTGTTGCTTAATGTTACCCGGATCTGTGTTTGTTCCCCTTTGCAGAATCGTGAATTCATCTATTGCTGTATGTTGTCTTAAGGTGTGGCTGTGGGTGATCCTTCTCGCTAAACCGTGTATTTGTGGATGTGGTTGTGGCTTTTCTTCATTACACAATCGTGTCTTAGTCTGTGCTTATATTTGTCAACAATTGTAAAATTTTGCTTCAATCTATATATATATGGTTAAATTTTCTTTTCTTCTCATCTCTATTCTTAAATTTTATCTTATTCTGCACCCGTTCTCTGACGCTTGCCTTCGTCTGTCAGTGACTTTGTTCTCACTAAGTAACTTTTGAATCAATCTCACTACAACTGTTCTCACTTACCTAAAACTTTGTTAGCATTCTTATTCATTGATTTATACTTAAATTTTGTGACTATTCTTAGCCAGTGACGTTTACCTCAAGCTTTGCGACTGTTCTTAGCCAGTGACGTTTACCTCGAGCTTTGTGACTGACTGACTTTTGCACCATTCTGCCTGTGGCTGGTTCTCACTCAGTAAAAATTGTTTGTGACTCAATGACTTTTGCTGTAACTTATTTTGTAACGGTGTGATGTTTCACTCAAAGATACCGATTTCCCTTTGTGAAATTCCATTTTATAATACAAATTTTCTTGTTTTCTCTACGCTCGCTTACCAGTTTCACTTGTTCTCTTAGCTCCCGGAACTCCAGACCTGCAACAGCGACCTCGACCTGGGAGTCCAAGGACGCAACGCAAGAACCAAAGCCTGCAATCTCTTGGCATAAGTCTTGTGAGTAAACGGCTTCAATTCATTTCCGTTTTAAGTTGGGTAAGCAAACTTGGAAATATTAATGTACAGACTGCGCTAGACAAGAGGCGAGGGTTTTTAAAATTTATACTTGAATTATGAAACTGGATGTTTTTATCATTTTTGTTACTGGCTTCTCGTTATAATGATGATACATTTATACTGGTTATCTCTTTATAATGATGAGACATTTATACTGGTCATCTCTTTATAATGATGAGACATTTCTACTGATTGTGTCTTTATAATGATGAGACATTTATACTGGTTATCTCTTTATAATGATGAGACATTTATCTTGCTGTCTATTAAGTGTCTATTTACAATGATTGTTCTGTTATTTCATTTAATTTCTTTATACTATGTATCTTGAAATCTGGTGTTATTTTTAAAGTTTAACTCTTTATATTGATTCACTTTATATTGAATGCTTTTTTCTTCATATTGATGTCTCTGTATTACGATTTTCTCTTTATGTTAAATGTTTCATTATATTCAATGTCTCTTTGCGTTAAGCAATGCAAAATTAATTGTCTTTACATTCTGATTATATTATGTACATTTTACGCTGTTACTGATTGTGTTTTAGCCTTCTTAGTGTTTGTCTTTATGTTAGTTCTTCTTATTGCATCATTATATTGACAGTATTTAAATGTTTATTTTTTTATATTGATTCTGTTTTAGCCTTTTTAGTGTTTGTCTATATTTTAATTGTTAGTTTCTTCTTATTGTCTCATTATATTGACAATATTTAAATGTTCAATTTTTATACTGGTTATTTCTTTATATTTAGTGCCTTATTATACCTAACTTCCATTTTTACTTATTCTATTATGATTTTCGTTTCTTCTTATCAAAAATATATATTTATAGTTTGTATCTTTAAGCAGACTATCACTTTATATCTGTGGTGGAATAAATTTGCCTATACCTATTTCTAGGTATAATTGTTATATAAACTTTTCAATTGTGAAAGTGACCTGGCCTTGGGCACTCCTTAGGAAAGTATTTTTGTAAGTGTAAGAGATGGAGTAAACAACTCGAGTTGAGAATATGCTAGAAAATTGCTGGTGCAGAATTCAAACCAGTTCCAACTGGATGAGTAGTTTTTCTGACTAATACCTCCCACTTGCTCATAACAAAATCATCAAGTGGAAGGGACCGGAAGTTTCTTTGCTGAAGAAGAACTCTATTCTAATCACTTTCAATTTGAACATAACTCGAGTCCAATCATAAAGGCGATCGTTAGCCTATGGTAAGTTAACTGACTGATAAAGAAAGAATGGACTTAAAATGTCACACCTGTTTGCTATTGATCTTTGATTTGAATTGGAGAATGCTTATGTAATTGAACCATTATTTCTTTGTTCATTACTTTGACTATGTTGTATATTAGACTTGTGAATTTTTATTGATGCTATATTTCTATTATTTTTGTATCAGAGCTAACGAAATTGTTGCAGGATTTGTAAGTTGATAATGTTTATAATAGAGAAAGGAGTTTGGAGATGAAATATATGCCTGAAAGTCAGTGCTTCCTTAATTTGACTTTTACAGAGCAGAGCAAGCCTTTTGGGGTTATCACTTCACGCTATAGTGACTACTGTGATCTACTAGATTACGTTGGTGTGTGAATCCAGTTGTCGTCAACTTATCAGTAAAACGTGTTGCTGTAAGTTGATTCCTGTAAATTCCATTCGAGTGCCCATACAGCAGAAATTTTGGCTTGAGTTTGGTCTCGAGTATTCACAAAGATTATTTTGAATGTTCCTTTTGGTGTGTTGAGTAAACGCACATGGAAATTAAAGAACATTCCTTGTGCTTGACAGTGTATGTGAAATTCAGGACGAACTACAGCATGCTTGAAGAGCATGTTAAAGATTCTGGAACGTTGTGTAATGTGTCTAGAAGGGGAACATGCAAATCACGTAATTGTGAAACACATGCCAGCAGCAGCAGCCATCTTTGAAAAGGTTATGTGTATTGACTTTATTTCTCTAAATCTCCTATCTCATTTCCATGATTATTGATTATTATTTATTTATGTTAATTGACTGCTTATATCTTATATTTATACTAGGATAAACTGAATGATTGTCCAGTATTAATTGAACATTATTGTGAAGTGATGTAAATGTCAATGCTCTTTGATTATAACAATTCATAAGTTATATATATATATGATTGTTGACTTAATAAATTTATTGTTAAATTTATTGACCTTCTTCCACATTTTGATAACCATACGTTGGAAAGACAGTGGGTGGATGGGGGTTCGCTAAATATAGATTAAAGACGGATTTGTCTTCTCCTTTATTAAGAAGTTTTCCACCTACAGAAATATTGTGTGACGGTAAATGTCTTTGATGTTGTAGAGGAGAGAACACCCGCACGTCCGCCGTGTGAGAGAGACGATTGGTGTCTACTGGAGAATTATTAATAACAAAAATTAAGATTCTCATCACTTGTAATAAGTTATATATGATTAATTAATAATAATAATCATAACCATTAACTAGGTGGCGTTGGCATCACAATATCCTATCCCTGTATTTCTTTATATTCAAAACCTCTTTGTCTTTATATATAATACCTCTTTCTACTGTCTTGTCATATTGATATACTGACCCCTCTGTTTGCTAGATGTCTTTCCAAACCGAATCTCTCTTTGTATATTTATCTGATCAGGATGAAAAGAGCACGCTGGACAAGCCAATGGACATGCAGCGACGACACTCGTTGGTTCCGCCCCAGTCCTCGGGCGGCACGCCCACAATCTCTATCACCAGCGAAGACGCCCACAGTCCCGATCGCTCGCGCCGCCCGTCTACTCACAGCCTGGGCCCTTTCAGCGTAAGTGGCTTTACTGAGTACCTCAGCCACCACCGCGGCAGTGGGGATCGCTCACGTCGGCCCTCTACCCACAGTGTGGGCATTCTGCCCATCTCCATGTTCGGCGAGGGCGGGGAGCGTCCACGGCGCCCCAGCACCCATAGCCTGGGGGTCTTCCCTATTAGCTGTTTCGGGGAAGAGCGCGAGGGAGGGAAGGGCGACAGACCCAGACGCCTCAGCACCCATAGTCTCGGTCCACTGGTTGTTCCTGTGAGTTTCTTTGTGTGTGTGTATGGGTGGGTAGGTGTGGTTGACCCCCGTGGCAGTGAGTCTATCTTTTTCCTTTATTTGTTCATGCATATGTTCAATGTTATTTTTCGCTTTCCTTTAGTCCTTTTAGCTGTCGTTTGGCTTACTTTTGTGTCCGTTATCCCTGTCGTCGGTGCCTTTATACCAGTAGTTTGCCCAAAGTCCACCTCGGTCCTTTCTTTACAGAACTAATCATCACATCTGTAAACCTATAATCTTAGTCATCATATCAGTTCATCCCATCATTACATTCCTATGTCTGGCCTGACTTCTGTCTCTGTGATGACATTCCTATGTATGGCCTAACTTCCCTCTCCATCATAACATTCCTATGCCTTGCCTGACTTCCATCTACATCATTTCATGACATTCCTATATCTTGCCTGACTTCCAACTCCTTCATGACATTCCTATATCTTGCCTGACTTCCAACTCCATCATGACATTCCTATATCTTGCCTGACTTCCAACTCCATCATGACATTCCTATATCTTGCCTGACTTCCAACTCCTTCATGACATTCCTATATCTTGCCTGACTTCTAACTCCATCATGACATTCCTATATCTTGCCTGACTTCCAACTCCTTCATGACATTCCTATATCTTGCCTGACTTCTAACTCCATCATGACATTCTTATATCTTGCCTGACTTCCAACTCCTTCATGACATTCCTATATCTTGCCTGACTTCCACCCACATCATTACGTGACATTCTAGTATCTTGTCTGAAGTCTCTACTATAATTATCATTGTTATTTTTTAATCTCTTGTATTGTTTTCCAGTATCTTTCCTGAAGGTTCCGCCTTCCTCATCATAGACTGTTTATGCCTTGCCCAATGTTTTCCTAGCATTTTATCACTAAGCCTGTTTTACCACACACACACTCCCAGCCGTCCTCAGCATCCGATCATTAGCCTGAACATACCCAAAGGTTCTTTACAATACGTTCGTTGCGTGTTTTGTACGGATCCCCTAATCATTGCCTTTCATGATAATATTTGCTCCAAGTTCTTGAACATCTAGCCTCCATAGTTAACTCTGATGTTCCCCGTTCTTACACAACAATGATTACCCCCTTGCCCAAATTACCAATCATCAAATCCACATCCTCTTCTCTGGCCAAAAGGGCCTCACGATCGCCTCCTTGTGATTATATTTAGCCCAAAAGTTCCCCATCATCAAAAGGGCTGAATCCTGACTCAAACGCTTCCTGGCAACACGAATCCATTATTCCTTCTGTTGATCCCATGTTTCTAATGGTGTGCCCCCCCCTCCTCCTCTCCCATGCCAGCCCCATCCATTCAATGCCTCTTGCAATAGCTTTTCATAATCTGGTCTGCTCATTGTCCATTTTTTGTTTGTTTCATTGGGGCCCTGAGCATCAGTCCAAGGAGTTATATTTGCGTGCAAGCTGTCCATCCTGTGTTCGCTGTTTAGATGTTCCACCATTCTCCAATCCCGCCCCAATATCTGGTGCTACTGTATGGGCTTGGCAAAAGTTGGAATGTTTGGAAAGGGGAGATTACTGCATGGCATGATTGTTGTCCCCAGTCCAGCATTGTCACACGTGAAATTCCCTGCCTGCTCTTCATGCTACTCGTTCTCTGCACAAGACGGGTGACTTGTGATGGGTTGGGGGGGAAGGGGGAATCACAAGCAAAGATTATTTCTAAAATCAATTTAAATAAAGCATATGAGTGTAAACTCTCTTTTCAAATAATGCAAGTGTATATTAAGGGTCTTCGTGCATGTAAAGTGATATTCGTTAGCATAAAACTGAGACCGTTAAGATTCTAGAAATATATTGTCTTTCGACCTAGGAAAGAGTGACGTCAGCGCATGTTCTTGAGTGCATGCCAGCACACGTATCTACAGTGCATGTATGTCTTGCGCGTGTGTGAGTGTTTTACAAGGAATTCCAATTGAACACTTCTCGATTTTCTACTGAAATTACTAAGTCTGTATCACTATGACGCCTACGTCATGTGTGAAAATGTCGTTTTTAAGTAATCATTGCAACTTTATTTTTCAGATCTTTAGGGGCTTTATTAAAATACGAACTCAAATTTCATTGTGCTTTATATTGACTCGTGCATCTTGTATTTTTCTTCCACATATTCTGGTTGAATTTTAAAATATAAAGATATTGGAGTGGGGGGTTTGTGGGGTTTTCTCATAAACATTTTTAATGTACTTTTCCATTATGAATTGATGCTATCTTTAGAAATGCCTTTTTGTTCATGTAAGAAGCATATTTATTTTATGTCTCTTTTCCATTCTGTTTTACTTTTGCCACATATTTTGAATAAGAGTGAAATGCTGTGTCATTTTTAGTAAAACTAGGACTTTTTCTCAGTCTCTACTTAAATTAATTAGGTCAGCATATGTACGCACCTGATTTAATAGCCTTGTAAAGTAAGTAAAAAGCAAATTAATTAGATCATCTACATCAGATTTAATCAAATTAAATTGTAAAATGACTAACTTATTAGGCAATTCATTAGAAAAATAAATACAATTAAATAGCTTTGTGAGATAACTCACTTATTAGGCAATTAACATACATCAAGATAAATAAACTTATCAGTATGCTTTTTTATATACAATTAGCATATGTCTTGAAAAAACTTAATAAGAACATTAAATTACAAGATGGTTAATATACATCTTGATAAATATCTTTATTCGAACTTTCAAGTATGTTACTTAACACAATTCTAAATCAACAGGTATTTTGAGACACTTATATGGCAATTTATAAGCTTACACCTGGTAGTAATCACTAGCCCCACATGGTGCCCAAACGCATAAAGATTTTTTTTAATGAAATTAATTGTATTTTAACAATGATATCTAAAAGTGTGCCCCTGGGGCCCGGCATAATCCTAAACCATGATCACACCTCGCCGAGTGTGCCCCTGGGGCCCGACATAATCCTAAACCATGATCACACCTCGCCGAGTGTGTCCCTGAGGCCCGGCATTATCCTAAACCATGGCCACCGAGACAAAGCTTTCAACCTAGCTGTATCCAGAACCTCTTTCCACACGTCTTACCACGGCATCGATATGAAAAACATTTTCCTGACTGAAAAACTTCAAACACGCTCAGAAGCAGTCCTATACAGCCTTTAAACTCAGTTTAAATAAGATGTTACAGACAAGTATTACACTGGCTAAGAGTACAAGCATAAGTAAACAAGCATTTCCAAAATAACGAGTAACCAGCTCTAAATATAGTATTAGAAAATAAGAATATTAATAATATATTAATAAAATAATATAATTAGTAGACGGTATTAATTACGCAATTAATTGCATGATGGAATTTTATATCTTTATAAAATTAATTAAACATATCTAGATAAACAGGTATTTTTAGTTCCCGCTAATGACCATACAGTTTAAAACTTTTGCTTGCAGAGCAGTAGAAAATATTATTATTGTCATAGATTACATAACCTATGAAAAGCAATAAATAAATAAATGAATTAACTGATTTATAAATTAAGTCGACATTAAAGCTACATTTTACACGAGTTTGTTAAGCAAAAATGGCGAGAATTTGTTTTCTTCATAGAATAAAGCATTAAATATTTATGATACCATATTTTATTATTTTCTTCATTTGTATGTGGCCGAAATGAAGGCAAGAAAGGTAAGATTTCCGCATTTAAAATATTGTCTCCCAATTCGACTCTGGCGTCTGTCATTAGGTCAAGTAATTCTACTGAATTTTTCTGAGTTAGGCAGGATCATTTCAAACTGAATCTGTTAGCTGCAAAATATTGGTAATATATTCGTTCAGCTGTAATCCTGCTAGAAGATGCATATATTGCCGTTAATGAGTATTATTGTCTCTTAAGTGTTCAATTCGTTTATTTGTAATCTTTCTAGAAAATCAGGGTTTAATCTCTTTATCTTGAAATATGCTTCCACTAAAAGCCCATGTTTAGGATACGTATCTGAACGCAGCTTATTGCTTAGTCACGTGCTCCTACGTCACTGATTACTCTTGTACGTCATTGATTACTACTACGTCGTTACTTTACTACTAAAGTACTTACAAACAAAAGACACGTTTCAAAGCATTTTAATATTTTTTCATGTCTGTCGTGCTGTTTGCCCGCTTCTTTTCCCTTCTTGCCCATTTCCTTTAAATTTGATTATTTTATTGATTGTTCCAAGTAGGCTTTGCTTTTTATTATGCCTTAATAAGAATTAATGACTTCTTTAATAGGAATCAGTCTTTGCTTTAATAGGAATCAATGTCCTCTTTATAGAAATTAATGCTTACTTTAATAGAATCAATATCTGCTTTAATGGAAATCAATGTCTTCTTCATAAGAATTAATAAGGCTTTTCATCTCAAGAGAACTAGACAAGAGTTCTTTCGTCTCCAGGATCTGGAGAGGCGAGGGAGCAAAAGCAGCATTCTGGGAACGCTGGGCCTGGGTGATGGAGTTTCTACTGGTCTCCAGCAACGTAGGCCCAGTTTTCAGGCTCTTGGAGAAAGTGTGGTAAGTGTAGCATTACCAGAAAACTGGTGTTCGCTGTCTCGAAGAAACCATATAAAGTAGGACTACCAGAAAAAAAAGGCTGTTCAGTAAATTATCATGGAGAAAGCATGGTTAAGTCTAGCACTGCTACAAAGCAGATTGGTCACTAACTCATAAAAAACGTGTTAAAAGTTGGCTTACCAGAAAATAGGCTGTTCACAATCTCATAGAAAGCGTGTAATGCTAAGTCTACCGTAAAACAGACTGTTCACTGTTTCGTTAAAAAAAATGTAGGACTACCATAAGCAGACAACCAGCTGATTTGCTTATGACACAGCAGCGGCTGTCTATAGCTTAAATACCTACGATAAGCAGTGTTGAAACTCTCTTTTTAAACATCCAGAAACATTTTTCATTCCACCAACTTCAAAATTAGTAATGAAAGTAGGTCAAAGTTACAATAATGCCGAGACTTAGAAACGTAATATGATGTGCTATGGTAAAGTTGGTCGTGTGTGATCTGGTATAGGTATGGGTAGAGATAGATTTGGCAGAAGTATATGTAGCAGTAGATCTGGTAAAGGTATGGTTAACAGTAAAACCAGCAAAGGTAGATCTGGTAGAGGTATATGAATCTCAAGCAAGTTTCTCAAGTAAGGTACAAGCTCAGTCGACCAAACGTCAAATCATGAATGACGCCATACTCTTAGAATGATCTACCAGCTATTACATCAAAACTAATGTGCAAGTTCCCTGGGGAGGAGGGGAGAGAAATCTGGCATCCGAAATGCACATAATACGGCTGATGTGTCTGACACTTAGCCAGCAGTAAATTTAATAATTCTCTCTTTTTCTCCCTCCCTCTCTCTCTCTCTCTCTCTCTCTCTCTCTCTCTCTCTGTCTCTGTCTCTCTTCTCTCTATTATCCAAGGGACGTGTTTGAAATGAAAGTTAATAAACTGAATAATACAGGAAATACTTCTTTACTGTAAAACTTTGACTAAACATTACTCTGATGTGCAGATGCAGTTATTTAGCAATAAATAGCTCAAGGCAGCCAGGAAGTGAATCTAACCTACTACTAATCGGCATAAAAGCGACGACAACCATGTCAAGCTGCCTCTGGTGCCAAAAGGAGTTTCCCTCATCCCCCGTTCTACCCACCTGCCCACAAATAAAAAGAAAAAGAAAACGGATGTGTGGACGATTGACTACATCTGTAGTCGGCTTCGGCAGATCAATTCCGGCTTTCCGTTACTGTCACACTGCTCGCTCTCCTTGCCGTTCCTTCTGCCAAGTGAATCAGTCTTACCTGACAAGTGTGAATGATCTCTCTCTCTCTCTCTCTCTCTCTCTCTCTCTCTCTCTCTCTCTCTCTCTCTCTCTCTCTCTCTCTCTCTCTCTCTCTCTCTCTCTCTCCATTCGACAGATTTGCCAGAAAACTAATCGTTCCTAAAAATGACCACTTTTTTTTTCAACACGTTTGAATAATAGGATCATCAGTACAGTGTCACAGTGACTCCTCCCCCAAACCCACCATCACCACCATTTACCTTGCTTGTGTGGGACTTGCGCCCCGGCCAGCCGACAAAAATGCACATTTGTAACCTGTAGAATTAGCATTACGTGTGTGTATTTGTGTGTGTGTATGTCTGTGTTCTGGAAAGACTCAGAAAGGGAGAATAGCCATTCTGCTGTAAGCTCTAAGCCTGTGACGTAAGCAAGTTAGGGAATCCGTGCTCCTGCAAATGACTTTTGCATCAAAGAAGGTTTTCCCGCTAGAAGCATGAGAAGTCATTCAACTGTATATTTGTGTTAAACATAAAATGACTCCATTATTTAAATGACAGTTTATAAGCTCCCCCAGTTTCTGCCAGAGTAGATATATACCATCATGTAAACAATGTAGTCAATGAAGCCATCCATTTAATCATCAAAACATTTATTCTCATATTCATCCAGTGAACGAAATCATTCATTGACTCATCCAGTCAGTAAGACTATCTATAGTTATCCAAGAAATAATCCACTGACTCATCCAGTCAATGAAATTATCCATTGACTCATAGCGAAGCTATCCACTTAATAGAACAAGAAATCTTCTACTTCATCATCTGGTCAGTGCAAACATCTTTGATTCATGCAAGCAATTAAACCCTCTACTAATTCTTCAGTGAGCGAAATAATCCACTGACCTAGCCCAGTCACAAACGAAACACGCTTTATTACGTCATTTCTCACACGCCTTTCATTTTGCTTTAATAAAACACAAATGTTTCTGAGTCCAAGGCAATGGCTATTCATCAAAATTTAGAGGTTAAAAAAAAAGACATGTAGCGTTTACTGAATTAATGTACATATTTTTGAAGATGAATTTCCATCAAATAATTATATTCTAATATCTTTTTCTTTGTTCCATTTGCGTCATCTGAGGTCCAAAAATGTATATTATGTCGCTGGGACATTGGTCATGGATTAAATTTAGTGCCTGAACTAGGCAGCATGAAACATTTTCAAAGAATACAGGAAAACATAAAACATACATAAAAATAAAGTAAGTGATAATAATATTAGCGATGGGTGCGTCTTTTCACCAAAACGAACCCAAACGAACGAAATGACCTACGCACATGTTAGTGTCATTGTATGAGTTAAGATGTTTTATTGTTGTTACAAGTGTTATCATTTTGGTCAATAGCCATAAAAATTTATCAATCTCAGGGTGGGTTTTTTCACTGGTTAGTTGAAGTGGGGGTTTTTTTAGTACCTGGGAGTTTATTAATTCGTTTGTTCATAGTTCGCTTCGCTATTCGTTCATTTAGTCATTAGTTCGTTTATTAGTTCGTATGGTTAGTTTGGCTTCGTTCGGTAATTCGCTTGTCTTTGTTTGTTAGTCCGTTTGTTAGTTCATTCTGGTTCGTTTGATTTCGTTTGGGTAAAAAGATGTTCCGCTGGCGGTCGTTTGGTAGCATCATTAGATACTCGCTTGTAATAGCATTTATGTCTGGACACTGAAAACAAGTGAATTCCTACTGATTTCTTTATTAATTTAACACATCTAGTCATATAAAAAGTGCATTGTTGGATATTTATCTATTAATTTACACACATTTAAACACTTACAACAAACACTTGCTTGTTATACATCTAATAATTTACACACATTTAAACACTTACAACAAACACTTGCTTGTTATACATCTAATAATTTACACACATTTAAACACTTACAACAAACACTTGCTTGTTATACATCTAATAATTTACACACATTTAAACACTTACAACAAACACTTGCTTGTTATACATCTAATAATTTACACACATTTAAACACTTACAACAAACACTTGCTTGTTATACATCTAATAATTTACACACATTTAAACACTTACAAGTACGTTGCTTTTATTCATCTATTAATTTACACACATTTAAACACTTACATGTGCGTGGCTACCTATTTAACTATTACTTTCTACTTCCTGTGTCACCCACTCACATATGCGCATAGTCACAAACGCTGATTTTTCAAAATCATGCAAAATATGGATGAAATCGAATTCGAATCTGCATGAACAGCAAACTGAGCGAGGCCATTTGCACATTGGGGGGGGGGGGGGAGGGAGGGGATTTCAATGTCTCAGTAAGTATTATCAGTATTTGTGCTTGTGGACTTTTTCTTTTACGTGCGTGCGTGCGTGCGTGCAAAGTTACTGTCGCCATCTGGACAGCCGTATTTTAACCTTCAAACCAGCTTTTGCAAAATTCACGAAAGAATAATAACTGACAGTTTGGTAATCCGTTTGATGATCCTATGTCTGATTGAATCAGTTTAGAAACGTTTTGCTGTTGTTATTTTCGCTGGGTCGTTTTTTTTTTTTAATTTTGTTACCTGAAACTCCTGTGGCATCCAATGTTATAAGGATTTTGCTCCTTCTGACTAAATTCTTAGTGTGTCGGACTGTCAGTACTTTTTGTACATTTCTGTATGTCACAAAGAACCTCTGTCTTTTAATCACTTGTGTTCTCTTCAGTTAGTCTCCTCTGCTCTTTTTTTGTTGTTTTTCATTTTCTTTCTTAACTCAACAACCTCAGTTCGATTGCCTCTCCGCCATAGAAATGTCATGTCATATGACTAAATGATTAGTTCACTGAATGATGGGTTGTTTAAGTTATTTATTCGTTGATTTATTGATTAAATGTTTATGCATGAGTGATTTGGGGGAGGGGGGGGGCCTTCAAGAATAACGGCACTGATTGATTGATCCATTCGAGCTAGTGCCTACTTCCAAAAGACAGCCGATTTCACGAACAGGTAATAATGATTATAAAGCGTGAGTGTGAACAACATTATGTTACACTGAATTGTGTGGGTAACGCACGCACACGTTGCTTGTAAGCTCCACACACTGCATATAAACCATACACACTACCTGTATGACATCCTCTGTATATAAACCACACACACGTATACACACACACACACACACACACACACACACACACACACACACACACACACACACACACACATCCCGCTATGTACTGATTATGTCACTTGACGACCAAGGCCCATAATCCCCTGCAATTGATCACAAGGGTTGAGAGGTTGAGCTAACATCCTCTGCACTTTTTTTACCTGCATTAAATAATAATAATCTGCTTAATGCTGCTGACGCGCTAATAGCCGAGTTTCTTGCGCTGGATGCAAATATCGAAGCCCGGAGTGTTGACTGAGACGAAACAATCAACTTCGCCCATCTTGTAGAACAGGTCGCGAGAAAGATAACGCGCAGTTTAATTCAAGATGATTAATTTCCCTTGTTTTGTGTGCAAGCAACCGATACCAGGAAATGCTTGCTACCGACTAACAAAGAATACATGCTCATTCCACGACTCTCGAAACAGTGGGCCTTCGGTCTAAGACCTGAATAAATTTCAAAACAGTGGGCCTTTGGTCTAAGACCTGAATAAATTTAAAAACAGTGGGCCTTCGATCTAAGACCTGAATAAATTTAAAAACAGTGGGCCTTCGGTCTAAGACCTGAATAAATTTAAAAACAGTGGGCCTTCGATCTAAGACCTGAACAAACTGTAGCTACTGTTAGGGAGGGGTACTACTTTTTATGCTTGGACGAAATTTTTTTTTAGGTGGGGGGTATTTTTTCGTACAACCGCTAACAAATTTCAGACTTTATTATTATTGGAGATTTACGGTACGCTTGTACGTACTAATAATGCAATGTGTGACGTTCTGAAGCTAAAATTAATTTACTAGATTAATAAATAATTCATGCGTTTTACCAGGCCTCATTACGGTACGCTTGTAAGTACTAATAATAATGCAATGTGTGACGTTCTGAAGCTAAAATTAATTTACTAGATTAATAAATAATTCATGCGTTTTACCAGGCCTCATTGCGGTACGCTTGTAAGTACTAATAATAATGCAATCTGTGACGTTCTGAAGCTAAAAATAATTTACTAGTATGCGTTTTACCAGGCCTCATTAACTTTTAGCGTTCTGCTTGATAATGAAGCAGAAAAACAGTTTGAAAACGAACTTAACGTTCAGTTATATATATTTTTTTAATGTATTTCTTTTTTAAAATTTTTAAAAACTATTTCCCTGGTAATCTTAAATATATATTTTCTTTTGAAAAGCTTTCATTTAATGCTTAGTGCTTCTTTGAAAGAATTGTAATGATGCTATTATTAGTGTTTGTGACCTATGACCTAGCGATGATGAATGTTGAAATGACCGGTTGGTTACTTGCTTCTAAAGTGGCGTCTACAATTTACAATCCACACAATTTTGAATGAATATATATCGTTTCGATAAAATTTTATTGGGTTTATCAGTAATTTATTTCTTGTTCAGGGGTTCTGAAGGTTATAAGAAGAAATCTATGTCTGGTGAGATTTTTTTTTAATGTTACGTAATATATTTATGCTTATTTACTTTTATTTTTTATTCTAATTTTCTATTTACTTGTTCCAGTAGTGCCAGTGTAATTCTCTCGTGTGATTGTCAGAGAGGTCTCAATCGTTTGTCACAGAAATACTGAAAAACAGTCTTAAATTTTTTTTTTAATCTGACGTCAGCAAGACCCATTGGAAAATAAAAATCATTCTACCTAAGTCAAAATATCCCGTTTGCATGCAAAAACCATTCCAACGGTGTCATGGCAAGTTGCAAGTAAAAGCAAGTAAAACTATTCCAAAAGTGTCAGAACTTTTTTGTGATATAGAACGTTAGGATATATTTGTATATTCTGACTCCATTTTTGTAATGTGTACTTGTTCGTCCCATTGGATTATGACTTATCATGATTTACCTGAGTAGATGGAGGTGATATTTTATGCCCACAAAAAAAAAAAAAAAATGGGTGGTTTCTATTCGTATACAGAGACAAGTTTATGGGTGGGTATTCTTTCATACAAAATGAAGGGAATGTGTGATTCTATTTATATACATAGAGAAAAGGAAATGGACGACACTGTTTGTATACAAAACTTAAAGGAGTGGATGGTTCTAATTGCATACATGCACTGTGGAGTGGAAGGGGGGGGTAATGGTGCCATTTTTGGCATAATGAGAGAAGGGAATTGCTGGTTTTGTTGTAAATAATGAATTCTAACGCACCAATTTTGATCATCCCCATAATGTAGTGGGACAGTTTGCTCAATGACATTTTTAAATGGTTGGTCGTTTTATTTTTTACTTCTATTATTGCCGTTCCACTTCACGCCTTAGTAACGTCCCTTTTGCAATCCGGAAATTATTGGATGCGTTGCGAAAATAGTTTGATAATGCATTTTGTAAGTGTATTTTTGTGTGGATAATTGTGTGTGCGCGTGTTTGATTGTGTGTTGTGTTGGTGTTTGTTATTTATACATAATATTTTGGAATCTAATTTGCACCACTGGCCATCTTTGATATTTCCCGCTAGTCCCTAAAACCTTTAAAGAATATGAATATTTAATAGACTGGTGAGAATGATGCAATGGCCAAATGCGAAAACAACGTACATTCAGACACACAACGCACCCATGGACTCAGCTTTACAACATATTCAAACAAATTCTCAATTTATTTCGTATTTCTCTCTGCGTCCTGACAAATACGGACTTAGCCTCTTGTAATCATTGAGCTCTACAAATATAGTAGCAGTAGCAGACAACGGGATGGTCCAATAGCACCACCATATTGTGCTGGTAAACATGGCAATGAAGATAATTAATTTATAATTAAATTTATGAATTACCGATCAGTGCTAAAATGAGAATTTGTAAATTTATTCCGTTTTTCTCTGAAGTTCAGTGCAATACCTTAGATTATTATTGTAGTCTGTTGTATTTAGCAAGACCTGCTTATTCCATAACATTATTTTTTTTAATTTATTTATTATGGCTTAGAAATAAAAATACCACTGATAATTTTTTAAATAATTTTGCTGCTTCTGTTTTCTACTGTTGCTATATAATTTCTATAAGTGCTAGCTTACAGTTTTTAATAAGCTTAATGAATTAATTAATTAATTTAATAATTTAATTGTGTTAGTTTGTATTGTGATCATTAATTATCATTGTTGTGTGCGTTTTCTTTTTAATTTGTGCACGTTTTATAAATGGGACTGCAGAGTTTCCTAAATACACATAAAATCATTATTCGGAAATTAAAATTATTATGATAATGAAATTATTGTTAAATAATCAGAACACGTTCACACAGATCACAATGATTAAAGTTACTCATATTATCTGTGGTTTAAGTGTACATTTAGAGAGATTTTCTAAACACACTGACGACATGTAAACTGTTAAAGATTTTGTGTAGCTCTACTTTTACTGCATTAACATTAACTTTTCAGTGTAAATTCTCAATATCAAAATGTGATAGTGTTTAAAAATAGACACGTAAAATCGTTAATTAATATGACTGTATGTTATAAAATTTGAAATACTGAGAGTTTACAGACGTTTAAAATCATTAATAGCAGTCAACATTTCACTGGTTCTGTGTTAATTATAATAATGATTAGTGCACCTCTAACTGATATTCATTATAACATATACATAATTTCATACATCACGTGTAACTATTAGATTTTTTTAAATTATGGTTTAGGAAAAAATATTATAAATAAATACTCATATGAACAGTTCTTCAATAAATCATGAAATATTAAACTAAAACACAAAAATGTTCTTTTCATAAAAATGTAAATGTTATGGAATTAATGTTGACAGCATTAATAAGTCAAAAGATTTAAAGCTGCCCCCACTTCTTGTTTCTAGGACATAACACCATGCACATAATGTATAATTTTATCCAAATTATCAACTATTATAGTTATTTTGTTATAGAAAGCAGAAAAACCAACTATTAGAGGAAATTGCGGGCAAGCTCCAAGTATCTAGACTCAACACGGTCCATGATCATCCTAATTTAAGTAGGCATTAAAGCAGCTGGAATGTCAGTTTTTCCATCCAGTTACTAAACAGAATTGATGACGTTATTAAGACATTCATAGATCCTAAAAAATATATAATCATTATTAGGATCCTGCTATAAACAGTGGTGACTTCCTATATCACTGCTGAAGCTGTTAAAACTAAACACAATTATAATTTAATGTCAATGACGTGGAATTAATCAAAACAATTATACTGATTTCATTAGATTATTGATGTTAATATTTAACAGATGACACAAGTAATGGCATACAACAGAGATGAGTTAATATTTTTTCACCCCAATTTTCTTCATGTGGAATGAAAGTCCTATATCTTTTATTTCGACTCTAGAGCGATTTACTGCAATTCACAATAAGCCATTTTTTCATTTTGTTCCTTTTTTCTTTTTCTTTTCTTTTTTTTTTTTCTTTTTTTTTTTTGGGGGGGAGGCAGTGGTGGTGGTTTTGATTGGTTTTGTCTGGTTCTTTTGTTGTGTTTTTTGAGGGGTGGAGGAGGTGGGGAGTTAGCAAACACGGTACAATGCTGGAGTCATCACTTTGGCAATATGGCTAATGCTAAACTCCCTGCTAGACCACACATGACTAGTTGTTTAAGAGAAGCATTGCCAGTCCATATATAGAGTTCTCTGCTTGTAGTTTTCTGCCCAGTTTTTCTTACATTTTTAACTATCACAAATCGATAGCATTTGAACAGTTTAAAGCATAACATTCTCAGTCTTATAGTTTTTCTGTTTTTACAATTAGCAAAAGACCACTAGGGCTGTGGAGCCGGGAGTCATGAAGTCTGTTGTTTTTGAGTGAAGTCAGAGTCAGTAAAAATGTCCCGACTCCGACTCCAAATTTTACGAGAGAAAGCTAAGGCAAATCCATTTTTGGACAACACAGGAGTACAAAACGTTTTGAAAAAATGATAAGCATCTCAAGGTAGTTGTTTATTTTTACTGTAGTACATTTTGAGCAACGTGCAACTACAGTAAAAAGTTATTGAAATAGTGAGCTAAAAACAAAATAACTTCTGCTGCATAAGTTAGAAGTTCGTATGAAAGGTATGCAAGAAGAAGATGAGGTGATAGCTGTGTCGTCATTCAATCACCATCTTCATCAACAGTAACCATGATGAAGATTTTGAAAAATATTTAGACATAAAGGATTTGTCAAAACGGAGGCGCTTAAATTTGGAAAATTTCGGAAAAAGAGAAACTCCATCGTATTTAAATTCAAAGTAATTTTTCACCAAGCACTCAAAGAGATATTTGACCGAACTTCTGAACTGAACACTAACAATTCCATACCCTGCTACCCCGATATTTTTCAAGATTGCCATTTCGACTGTCACAGTATTACCACTTAAGTCACTGTGGGACGTTCTCTTTTTTTTTTTTTTTTTGCGCCAGAAACGAAATCCGATTTGAGAGAAGCAATAAAGCCGGATCTATTAGAAGGGATCTTTTTGAGAACCAATTCAATTTAGAAAAACATCATATTAAGTGTACTTTAATAAAATAAAATTATTGTGAAAGCCACTTCTTCATTTATTATGCCATAGGATATTAGTAATAAACTACACCTGAAGTCGGAGTCTAGATTTGGACTTCTAAATATTCAGGAGTCGGAGTCGGAATGGGAAATTTGAGGTGGGGGATGACTCAACAACTCAGGGTTTAACTGAACATTTTCATTCAAACAGTAATTACGTGTTGGCTGAATCTCTGTAGTGTCTAAGGCCTCTAAGCACTTGCTCAGTTCCATCCTAGAGGCAATTCACTTGTAGTTTACACATGTTGTTTTAATGAACAGAGTGTTTTCCATCACAGAATGTAAGGCAATTCACTTGTAGTTTACACATGTTGTTTTAATGAACAGAGTGTTTCCATCACAGAATGTAAGGCAATTCACTTGTAGTTTACACATGTTGTTTTAATGAACAGAGTGTTTCCATCACAGAATGTAAGGCAATTCACATGTAGTTTACACATGTTGTTTTAATGAACAGAGTGTTTCCATCACAGAATGTAAGGCAATTCACATGTAGTTTACACATGTTGTTTTAATGAACAGAGTGTTTCCATCACAGAATGTAAGGCAATTCACTTGTAGTTTACACATGTTGTTTTAGTGAACAGAGTGTTTCCATCACAGAATGTAAGGCAATTCACTTGTAGTTTACACATGTTGTTTTAATGAACAGAGTGTTTCCATCACAGAATGTAAGGCAATTCACATGTAGTTTACACATGTTGTTTTAATGAACAGAGTGTTTCCATCACAGAATGTAAGGCAATTCACATGTAGTTTACACATGTTGTTTTAATGAACAGAGTGTTTCCATCACAGAATGTAAGGCAATTCACATGTAGTTTACACATGTTGTTTTAATGAACAGAGTGTTTCCATCACAGAATGTAAGGCAATTCACATGTAGTTTACACATGTTGTTTTAATGAACAGAGTGTTTCCATCACAGAATGTAAGGCAATTCACTTGTAGTTTACACATATTGTTTTAATGAACAGAGTGTTTTCCATCACAGAATGTAAAGACACCAACACAGGTTGCAGACTAGTAGCCTAGAAGAATGGTGATTGCATTCACAGGCTGTTGGTCTAGAAGACGTGTTTGTAGTCACAGACTGGTAGCCTAAAAGACTTGTATTTGTATTTACAGATTAGTAGCCCAGGTTACTGGTGTGTGTATTCTCGGTAGCCTAGAAGACTGGTATTTGTATTCATAGACTGGTGGACTAGAAGACTGATGTTGGTAGTCACAGACTGGTAGCCTAGAAGACTGGTATTTGTACAACTGGTACCTTAGTAGTCTAGTATTTGTAGTCACAGATTTGGTGGCCTAGAAGGCTGGTATTTGTACAGATTGGTATTTGCAGTCACAGACTGGTAGCCTAGAAGTCAGGTGTTTGTAATCACAGATTGGTAGCCTAGAAGACTGGCAGATGTAGTCACAGACTGTTAGCCTAGAAATCTGGTATTTGTAGTCACAGACCTTTTGCCTAGAAGACTGGTGTTTGTAGTCACAGGCTGATAGACTAGAAGATTGGTATTTTAGTCATACTGGTAGCCTAAAAAAACTGGTATTGGTAGTCACATACTGGTAGCCTAGAAGACTGGTGTTTGTATATGAGACTGGAAACTATAGTACTGACATTTTTCTGCCGAGATCCTGGATTGCTAACCTATAATTCTGCGGTTTACATCCGAAAACTGGTAGACTTCGAGGCTAGTATTTGTGTACTTGACTAACAGTCAAGAAGACTGATATTTGTGTACAGGACTGGCAGACAAAACAAATGATATTTGTTTATGTGAAGGTAATCTAAATAACTAATATATGAATGTATGAATGTCAGTCAAGAAAACCAATATTTGTATATGAGACTGAGACTGGTAGTCAAGACACGTGATACTAGTGCACAGGGCAGGTGGTCTTTATGACTGGTATTTGTACACGAAACATAGCCTTGAAAATCTGAGTTGTGTATTCAAGACTAGTAGTTTGGAAGACGGATATTTGTGTCAATACCATCATGCTTTGCGAACAAATATTTTAATGAATGATTCCACTGTAGCCCAAGATTGTATTTTCTAATGTTGTATGTGAAAATTACCTCAAAATAAAAATTTAACACGGAAATCACTTTAAAGAAATGTTTACGAAGTTTTACTTTGATTGCTTACACAAATTTAAGTCCTATTGTGCTAGAGTTCTGCATGTTTTGAAACTGGCGGCTCTGTTCTTCACTTCTCCTTGAGTTGCGCCCCTTTCTTCATGTTTTTCCTTCACTGCAATTGGGCCACAGGGAAATCATGCTTTTTTTTTTTAATTTTAATTCATAACGCTTTTGATGTGCTGCACATATCACTGGGGTTTCGGAATCGGTTCAAAAAGACGTGACACGATATTTAATTGTTCTTTTACATCCGTCCAAACTACAGATGTAACTGACTTCAGTAGTCCGGCAAAAATCTCTTGAGTGATAATACACACTACACACCCGCGAACACGTACGCACCGTTTGAAGACATCTAAATATTTTTAAGTGTACGTGAGTTGCAAGGGGCTTCAGAATTTAAGACAAGAGTGAGTGAGTGAGTGAGTGAGTGAGTGAGTGAGTGAGTGAGTGAGTGAGTGAGTGAGTGAGTGAGTGAGTGAGTGAGCGAGCGAGCGAGCGAGGGAGGGAGGGAGAATACTGAAAACTAGATAATTAGCTGTCGTAAACGGTTACTATCTGCATGCAAACTTTCTAACTTTCGTGAAATTTTCTATCAAAAACATACTTCTGAATACTTTATTCAAGTGATTTCTTCCACAGTGTGCTAGTATCTGTCAGTGACACAAGTATGCTAATGTCTGTCAGTGACATAAGAGTGAAACTCGAGTCTTTATTGATCTTAGAGAAATCAGAACCTAATCAAGAGCTCATTAAATCAGTGTCAAGTCTTAACCACGCCGAAATATTTTGCCCTATTCCCAGTTCATCGGTGTTTATGCATTGACACAATTTGAAATACCTGTTCTGACATTTGTGTAAACTGATTTATATTATGACACTGAGTATCTATTTTAATTTCTTTTAATTTAAGCAAATATTTATGATGTTGCAATTTAAGTATTTAGAAATGAAAAAAATTTTTTTTTTATTTTGTCTTAAGTATGTTTGATTTTTTTAAATTTTGTTTAATTATGTCATCCTAGGGGTTTTCTTTTTAATCTATAAAATTATTATATGATGTATTAATTTTTGTTTAAATACAAAACGTATTAATATTATCATGTTTTATGTTTACATCGATTGCTCAACTCCTATCACACCATGTTTACGCTTTCATCATCACGGAATGTGTAGTGTGTGTGAGGTCTTTGTCAAGGTTGTGGTATTTTGTATAGAAGCAATCCTAACTCTTGTATGTTATAAAAAAGATAAACAAAAAATTCCTGAGAATGCATTTTATTTTTTACCAATGTTGTATTTGATTCGTTGGGCTTATTGCTTGCCAACCACGAACACCACTATTACCAGATGACCTATATAACCTGCCCTAGAAATAAAAAAAAATAATCTGAAAAAAAAATGTTTGTGATGGTATATTTTAATAGGTTTGTTTGTAAACTGCACGCGCAAATGTTATGAAAGAATTTTTTTAATGTATGAAAGCATAAGAGATGAAAAAATGTCAGAGAAAATGCTTCTTTGAAATGTATGAACAGTTAGTGACATAATAATAGTGATGAATTATTTCATGACACCTTTGATCCGGCCAAGTACCTAGAACTAATACTATTATGACTTTCGTAACAACTTCCGACCACCTCTGCAGGTCCCGTAACAACGCTTCCCATTGTATATCCAAACACACACACACACACACACACACACACACACACGCACGCACACACACACACCGCATTAATGCCTTGCCGTGTTTACTGGCCATGGTCGTGCAAATTTAAACAAACAAACACTCGCTCACCTAATTGGCGCAAGTATCAAACACCGGTCAGTAAATCTGCCACCATGCAAGACTCAGTCATTCAATTTAAATTGCACGTCATGAAACTTTATATAAAATATATAAAAATTTCCCATCATATGACACTAGGACAGCACTGATTTAGGTCACAGTGGTTCCAAAGCAATACTTATTTAGGTAAACTGGTACTAGGGCAGCACTGATTTAGGTCACAGTGGTTCCAAAGCAATACTGATTTACATCACATTGTTCCAGGGGGATACTGATTTAGGTACACTGGTACTAGGGCAGTATTGGTTTAGGTCACACTGTGTGATATGAAGTCACCCTAGTTATTGGTTATTGATTATTATTAATCATCCATAATTAATTACAAGTGATGATAATCTTATTTTATTATATGAATAATTCTCCAACAGACAACATTCGTCTCTCACTTGGCAGATATGTGGGCGCTGTAAATGTTTTCTCTCTTCCACAACTTAAAGATAAACTTTTACTGTCACACAATATTTCTGTAGGTGGAAAACGTTTTACCAAAGGAGAAGGTAAATCCGTCTTTTATATATTTAGCGAGACCCCATCCACCCTCTAAATCTCCAACATAAGATTATCAATATGTGTCAGATGGTCACTAAATTTAACAATAAATTTATTAAATCAACAATAAAAATACATATAACAAATACAATGAAAAAGATTATTTAACATCAATATTTCCATGAAACCATGTTCGAATAATTTCAATATAATCTTATATCCTAACACATAATTCAGCAGATTAGTGTCAATATAAATCACAGGATCATTCTTATCAGAGAATAGAAATGGAGAAACTCCATTCTTTCTTACATTTCAAGTCTCAACTTAACTGGGTGCTCCTTTCCTGTATTAACTCTCTCAGGCAGAGCAACAATTATAGCAATTTCCCAGTAACTTCCTTGTACCAAAAATTGCTTGATGTAGTCAGCAATCTTTGCCACCATATATCAACCAAATGCAGTGTATTTCATACATTTCAACACTGTGTTAGATACTTTTCGTGTCTACCACAGTCGTAGTGGTTTATATTCAATAAACCAGGAGATGCAGATAAAACAAGAAAAGGCTGCTATTTAAGATATAATTATGTAAGATATAATCAAGGAACAAATGCTGTTTCCAGTTTATTCAGTTTTAACTCCATTCTTCATTCAAGTCTCAACTTACAGTTTCCTGCAACAGTATTTATTAGCCCAATACTTGCACACAGAATAATAAATACAGCAAATCAATTTTACAAGCACATTCACTATAAACAATGTCAAGTGTTTAGCATACTATATACAAGCACCTTAGTTCAAAGGTTTGTAGAAATAATAGTCTACTCACATAATACATCTCTACATAAAACAAAGCATAACATATTAATAGTAAACTATCCCAAAATTATTTAGAACTCCATTCACTCTCAATCAGTCACTTAACTCACCATTAATCTAACAGCCGTCTTTCACGACTGGGCTTCTTTCCACTCCAAATTCAAGTGATTAGACAAAAGAATTCTCTACAGCAGGTAAGCTTTTGATCTCAGTCCATAGGCTGGTCTCATTCTTGTAAATCTTAACCATTGGATAATAAAAACTACTCATCTCAAATAAAAACTACTCAAAACTACTGGTTTTTTATTCCATCAGCAATTTCTAGCATATTCTCAACTCTATTTGCTTACTCCAATTCTGAAACTTACAAAAATACCATCATAAGGAGTGCTCAAGGTCGGGTCACTTCGACAATTTAATAATTTATATAGCAATTAAGTCTAAAAATAGGGATAGGCAAATTTACTCCAACACAAAGTGTAACGTTTCATCATAATTGTAGCGTCATGTCTCTTGTAGCGTTAGGTCATTGTTCTGTATTGTTTATATTTTATGTGCAGTTTATCTCCTAGGGATCAACGAGCCAAAATATGATCCAAATATATCAGGCCTCACAAATACCTCATAAATACCCACAAGTCACCATCAGTATTGGCACTTGCAGGTGGATTGGCGCACAAGCTGAAAGTACATTTGAACTGATCCATAAATACACGTCACCCCAGGTGGTACACGAGAACTATGAACATAAATAAAAGCAAGCAGCGTTCTTTTCTATCTGACGACCATCTGGAAGACACTTTAAAAATACCCACTTCAAATATGACTCCCGAAAATAATAAGCTTGTTGCCTCAAAGAGATGTGATATATCCCATTAATTGTATAATGTAAGCCTACCAATGAAAGTTTTTTAAAATTTTTATTCAACAGAACTGACGTTTTTCATTCTGCAATGATTCATAAGTAATTAAAATAATTAACACGCACGCAAAACATACTCTATTGTTTAATTTAACTGATAAACTCATATATAAAGTATTCCTGCTCCAAGAATCAGTGCAGCCACGGCTGTTTTCTCCAGTGACCTATATATAATCTTGCCCTCAGAACTTTCTAAGTTATGCAGGCCTGATTTAGACAACCACTTTCATCAACTGATTTTCGTCATAACATCTGACATTCCTCATTTGACAGCATATTATTAATACAAACAACATTTATACCTGAATAGTCCGAATTTAATTAATAATGGCAGAAATCGTTATGTCATGACAACTGACAGAATTCGTCATTGTGAGAGAAATCGCCTTTGCATAGTTGACAGTAATCATCTCTGCATGACACTTGACACTGACAACTTTGCAGACGACTTTGTCTGCATGTGTGCAGTTATTTGCTGCACATGACATCACAGTACCCGTCTTCATTTCCCTACTAGAGAGCATGGCATACAAGATTATGACGTCATACGTCAGTTTAGGTAAGCTATGGAAAAACTGTTTATGTTTTTTTTAATTAAATTTTTTTTTTAGGGGGTATTTGTTTTCAAATTAATATCAAATCGTAAATGCAAAACCTGGAACATGTTTCTTTTTTCTTTTTTCCTTTTTTTTCGGGGGGGGGGGAGGTATATCCTGTGATAGGCGCAGCTCATTACGCACAAATGCACAATTTTAATAATTATCACTCTGTTCAACATTTCGTTTATCAACATAAACTGTGCATCCACTTATTGACAAAACGAAGTCTATTTATAAAAAATAATAATAATGATGACAAAATTGTTTATTTTAAATGTGTGTCAGTATGTTTCATCAAAGACAGATTGGTTGATTTCTAACTCTCCTGCATTTTTTAGATTTAGCGGCCGGTATACTCGGGTGACTTAATTTCGATTTACGGTAAAATTGGTCAGTCACTCACTGAAGCAGTATTTCCATATATATATTTCAATCACACGAATAAACAGGTAGCAAGTTTCGGTAGCTTTCCACCGCACAGGGAGGTAAAAAATCCCTCAACACCTTAAAGATAGCGTTCGACACTTACACCCATCTAGAAAAAGAAAGCAAATATGGGTGCAGAAGACGACTCTCCTATCTCCATTGAACTTTCTTTTTCGGGACACACACGTAGATATACAAGGAAGGGGTGGGGTGCAAAAAAAAAAAAACCAACAAAACATTAACAACTAAAAATGGAGGGAAAAGGCTGAAATAATTCCGCCTGGTTGGCAAGAGAGCGAGAATCGGTACATACTTTGGCGTGCTGCCCGCTGTACGCCATTCGGGACGTTCTCAGCTCTCGAGCTACATACACGATAAGTCCAAGAAACACCTACTGTTTTCGGCAAGCATGCGCACAAACAACTACGGTCTATGCGGCCCTTGTGGTGTACGTGTACTTAGTACATAAGCCGGAGGTGCGCTGTCTCTATATGGGTTTCGAATCGTCTTCAGTTCTGGGCTGTGTTTATCCGTACCCAGAGGAAGACGGGTGCTTTGAACCCAGTTGAACTGTCGCTGTAGGTTCGTTTTTGTTATTGTTGGTGAGGTTTTTTTTGTTTTGGTTTTGGTTTTCTTTGGTCAGCAAAACTGAACTTTTGGAGTTTAACTGATGACTAAGTCGGACAAACCATTTTAAGTTTTCGAGAGTTGTGCATACCTAACAAAGGATGGAATTCACTTGCATGAAATACATTTAGGTCAGTGAACCCTAACACTGCTAACCAGTAGAGCGTACCTTACTGTCAAGTCACTGACAGTTTCGGTGCTACGGGTCAAGGTCAGTTTTGTTGTACTCTCGCAAGACTGCGGTACACTGCCGCCAAAGTCGACGTTTATATTGCAAACTCAGTTAAAAAGAATACAACATAAACATACTCACGGGATTGTACACTCTTCACTAAACTGCCGCTCAGGAAGTACATATAGTTAGTTCGTAGAAGCGGTTACTGATCTTCGGCAAGCCTAGTACATTGCAGGTAAAATTCTTAAATAATATTTTTAACAATTAAGAAAATGACTAATATTTCTTATAACTGTTGCCCAAACTGGATTAGATATTCTAAGTATTATTTCTTATCTCTCCACCTGATATGTCTGACATTTTTAAATGACTTCTAAACGCCAGTGTTGCTACTAAACCAGAGTTCATGTTAACGATTGCAATATGTTCTGTCAGCTGGTTAAGGATTAGGGAAGCTATTGACAGTGACAAAGACGTTAAACCTGTTTCATTTAGCTCTCCCTTCCCACCCCACCGGTCGACACACACACACACACACACACACACACACATCTTTCTATGAAAACACGTTTTTGACATGTTTGCGTGCGTGATGTAACATAAATGTATAAGTGTGTTGTTAGCATTACATGTACCTGAGTGATGTAACATATTCGTAGTTGTGTTATGTATCAAAGATTTACCAGTGTGATATAGCATATTCTTTCTTGTGTTATGATTAATAGCATACATGTGTGATGTAACATTCGTTCTTGTATGATGTATCAAACATTAACCTGAGTGATGTAACAAATTCGTAGTTGTATGATGTATCACAGATTTACTTGAGTGATGTAATATATTCGTACTTGTGCGATGTATCACAAATTTACATGAGTTATGTAAAATATTCTACTTGTGTGATATATCACAGATTTACGTGTGTGATATAACATATTCTACTTGTATATGTACAGCATACATGTATGATGTAATATTTGTTTTGTACTTGTATGGTGTATCACATACTTACCTGTGTGATATAAAATATTAATAACTGTATGATGTATCACAGATTTACATATGTGATGTAACATTTTCGTACCTGTATGATGTATCACAGATTTACCTGTGCGATGTAACGTATTCGTACCTGTATTATGTATCACAGACTTACCTGAGTGACGTAACATATTTGTACTTGTATGATGTATCAGAGACTTACCTGTGTGATGTAACATATTCGTACTTGTATGATGTATCAGAGACTTACCTGTGTGATGTAACATATTCGTACTTGTATGATGTATCACAGACTTACCTTTGCGATGTAACATATTCATACTTGTATGATGTATCACGGACTTACCTGTGTGATATAACATATTGATATTCGTACTAACTTGATTATCACAGGCTTAACTGTCTAACATATTTGTGTGTGTGTGTGTGTGTGTGTGTGAGTGAGTGAGTGAGTGAGTGAGTGAGTGAGTGAGTGAGTGAGTGAAATAATAATGATGATGATGACGTACCTGTATAATATAACCGAATCTTAAAGATGAAGCATACATTTTCTGGCGTGATGCGTCATAAGCACACCTGGGTGATAAACTTAAAAGGCGACGCATTGTAGGCCTAAACAGAAATCATCCATCAAAGATTGTCCTAACAAAGAAAACATGCAATAATTTATAACTTGAAGCAGTGACTAAATCACCGTCTTGGAACAGGCGACAGGAAACGGACGTCAGTGACATACTTTTCCCTCAGTGACATACTTTGACGTCAATGGCACACTTTTCGTTCAGTGACACACACTTCGACGTCAGTGACATACTTTTACTTCGAGACAAATTAAATAGCCGCTGGAATTACGACTAAAGGCGATTCTTGACTCAGTGACTGGGCCAGAACCTTACGTGAGGCACTTCAGTATCAGCGAAATCAGAAATGGGCGCTAAATGCATTCACTCGTCAGAATTTAAATAACACGATTGTATTTTAGTAGTTAACGCTAGCTTTGCATGGTGTTAGACAGTTCTAAATACATACGTCAAATTTTATATATACTTGGGCGACCGGATTAACATCACAAAACTAGCTGATTATACCACATAATTTGTGTTGCACAGCTGAAGCACTTTTACTTTTTATTAGTTTTTACATCCACCCACAATTCAATACAGTAGTGCAATTTATTCCTGAGGGAGACTACTCCTGACGATTGTTCCTAAGATACTACTTCTTCTAAAACTTCTTCCGTGAGAAGCTTTTTCCTAGTGAGATTATTGAAAAGGAAGACTGCTTGTTTTTCTATAGACTTTTCTTGACGTGAACTATTAAGAAGATCAAGTCATTTCTGAGGGGAGGCTACTCCTGACGATTATTCCTGAGAAAGGCTCTCAAATATGTCGTGGGCAGAGTTTCTAAGTCATCTGCTGCAAACTTCGCGAAAGGTGGACAAAGCAGCGGTCTTCAATTTACGCGGCCAGCCGTTGGCCACGACTGAAGATCTTCAGGTAATTCTACTTCATAATTCCCTTTTTTTTTTTTAAAATGAAAATGGAGTTTCTGTTAGACTTTTTTCCTCTTCTTGTTGCATGTATTGCATCTCAGTTTTATTATATTACATATTGATTCCAAGGCATATCGGCGAAGAACTTCAAGGGTCGACGCTGAATGTTTAAAACTTTTGCAATCTGCGGTTATGCGTCAGCGTTGGTCATTGCAGGCCGAGTTCATTGCTCGGCAAATCAGTCTGACTTTCTCTGATGTAAATGGACACAGAGGCTGACAATCTTTAAGGTGGATTTTGGTGCATTGGTCAGAATGTGTTGGACAAAAGACTGTCACTATGGGAGTAGGGTCAAGTCCGCTTGGATCTGGTTAGTTATCAGGAATTGGTGTTTTAAGTTAACAAACATTTTTGCTTAATTTTTGAAGTAGTACAGTACATGTTCCTTTTTTTTTGTTTTTGTTCCAAACTGGTTAAGCCATAACTTTGCTTAAATACAATTTTAAAAATTCCTAACTGGCTAGTTGCTAATTCCTAACTGCAAATTTCACATGGGATTCTCTTGCAATGTCATGGCCAAAACATGAAAGAAAACGAAAAGTAGATTTTATTTAATGTTTGATTTTTTCAACAACAAGAAATCCCGAAAATTCAACAAAAAACTTGAAACATTTTATTCATATCTGAATAGAAGGAAAATATTTTCCATTATATTTTCAGAGACTCGTTGATTATACTGCTAACTATCTAATAATGCGTGACCTTTTTATTCAATAGAAATATTTTCGACTACTAATGAATGGTATTTCTTTTAAATATTAATATTCAAAATTAGAATGTTTTCGTCTTCCAATCAGTAAATTACAAAAGAAACAATCGAGACTATTATTAAATGTTCTTCTCTGGAACAAATTTCCAGGTAACTGCTGCAGAAGGACTTGCCCTACTGCACTGCTTGAAAGACCCGGCCCAGACAATCACGCGTATAAACATCGACAACAGCGACTACCGCTGTTTCCAAGGCATCAACAACAATCTCGTCGGGGTGTGCACCTCCGCTCCAGGGAGAGTTCTCGTGGCGCGAATGACCGAAGAGGCCCTAGTGATCGTGATGGGCGTGTCCGAGGGTCACGGCTCGTTCATCTTTGAGTTGCAGCAAAACCTCGAAGAACGCACTCGCCGTCATCTGGTGCCGCAGCTCAGCCCTCCCGTCCCATCTACCGGCACGCCAGGAGAACCGACCTTTCATGCTGCTATTTTTCCTGCAGCCACTGACCACGAACAAGTGCTAGTTCAACTGAATGACTCACAAGGTAGTGAGCAAGAAAAACAGTAGTGACTCACAAGGTAGTGAGCAAGAAAAAAGTAGTGACTCACAAGGTATTAAGCAAGAAAAAAGTAGTGACTCAGAAGGTATTGAGCAAGGAAAAAAGTAGTGAATCACAAGGAATTACGCAGGTAAAAATATTAGTGAATCACAAGGAATTACGCAGGTAAAAATATTAGTGAATCACAAGGAATAAAGCAGGTAAAAATATTAGTGAATCACAAGGAATAAAGCAGGATAAAGAATGAACGAGTCACAAGAAAATGAGCAGAAGAAAGATCGGCAGATAAATATGTTTGCTCACCTTAATGAATGCTCTCTCTTTGTAAAATTCAGCATTGACAACTACAGCTAAACTCATCTGCCGTTTTAAGACGTTGAGTTCACCATACTTCTAAATATTCTCAAGTAAAAGGAAATTTTAAAAAAATATTTAAGTACCCGAAAGTGAAGAAAGGCCTCACGCCAGAGAGGAGATCCTCTGCAAATAAAAAAAAAAAAAACGCGCAGCAAGGTGCAAATAAAGGACCAACCTTCGCTGGCCCTTGCGCCTTGTATTATGCAATCTTTCAAACGAATAAGACATCAAAGATTTTTTTTTACTTTTTGACTGTCAGTTGTATGACATTTCTCGGATATGACAAAACATTGGTTGCTGCGTTTATAGAAAAAGAAACACGTTCCATGAGTTTTTAAAATTAGAATGCCTAAAGTCTTAAGATTTAAGACTTAAGTGTTACTAATGCAATATAGTTCTCCAGTACTGCAGCAAGTATATAATCGGCTAGTTATGCTTGAAGTGTTTCAGAAGTCCACTAATGCATTATATGTTACTGTGGATTACCACTTATGCATTATGTGTTGTTACTGTAGACTACCAGTAATAAATTTTGTTTTATTGATTTGCATTATGTAATACTGTTGACTATCGCTAATGTGTTTATTGTAGACTCTCATTAACACATTAGGTTTTACCATGAAAAAAACTCTGATTTGCATTATGTATTACTATGGACTAGCTCTGATGATTTAAGACTTAAGTGGTTACTAATGCATTAGGTTTTACTTTGAACTATCTCTGATTTGCATTATATATTGCTATGGACTATCTCTGATGATTTAAGACTTAAGTGTTACTAATGCATTTGGTTTTACTGTGAACTATCTCTGATTTGCTGTATATGTTACTCTGGAGTATCTCCAATTTGTATTATGTAATAATGTGGACTATCATTAATGCATTACATGTACTGTGGGCTATCGCTAATGCATTAGGTTTTACTGTGGACTATCTCTGATTTGCATTATGGACTATTTCTAATGATTTAAGACTTTACTGTGGACAATCACTAATGTATTCAGTATTACTGTGGTCTATTACTAATCCATTAGGTGTTACTCTGGACTGTCTCTAATACATTAAGTGTTATTTTGGTCTATGACTAATGCATTAGATATTACTCTGGACTGTTAGTAATTTAGAGGATGCTACTGTGGAGTGTCTCTAATGCAGAAGTGTTAATGTGGTCTATCACTAATCCATTAGATTTTACTCTGGACTATTAATAATGATCCATTGGGTGTTACTTTGGTCTGTCTAGATATTACTCTGGATTATCACTAATCCCTTAGGACTAGGTGTTACTTTGGACTGTCACTAAATGCATTAGGTGTTACACTGGATTATCACGAATCCCACGGGTGTTATTCTGGACTGTCACCAATGAATTATGCGTTATTCTAGAATCTAGACTGTCAGTAACCCACTAATCAAATGTCACTCTGGACTATTTCTAATCCCGTAGATGTTTCTCTGGACTATTTCTAATCCCGTAGGTGTTACTTTGGACTGTCACTAATGCATTACGTGTTAACTCTAGATTTTCAGTAACTCACCCATCAAGTGTTATTCTGGACTATCACTAATCTCGTATGTGTTACTCTGAACTGTCATTAATGCATTAGGTGTTACTTTGGACTATCACTAATTCCTTAGATGTTACTTTGGACTATCACTAATTCTTGAGGGTTTTTTTTGGATTATAATTAACTCCTTGGGTTTCCAGATAGCCGCTAGCGCAATTCCAAAAACGAGCTGGTTCTCGAAAAATCTCAGTGATGTTCTATTACTGACTTACCCAGTCCTAGGCAGGAACACGTATAAATAATATTACCGTCTATCGCCAATTCGGACTGTCAGACAAACAGCAGACTTTTTACTGACCTGAGCTTCACTATGCTTTAGTGTTGTTTCTTTCGTTTTACCTTTAAATACGAGATAAGAAGATTGTGCAAGATTTTTTTTTTAAATCTCATCCAGTTCGCTGTTTAGGTCGCTACCAACGTACATTTAAACCTTTCCTTATTACTTCCCTCCAACTAACCAATTTCTTCGAATAGTAGTTAACTAAACTCACTCTCTCTCTCTCCCCTTTGATTTTCTTTCACTCACAGAGTTAATTTAATAAACTTAGCATTCTTCTTCTTTCTGTATTTATGTTTTATTGTTTCCTGGACATTGATCTTCATACCCGAAGAGTACTAATTAAATTTAATTTAAAAACATCAAAGAGAAACGTGGCGTTTCTGCTGGAATTAGTGCGTGTGCAATAACAAGTGAGCGCATTTACAGAAATAATTGTGCTCCTTGGTCTATCTTTTGTTAGGTAAATCCAATGGAAACATTTTCATCAGATTGGTGATGACATTACATTCATTTTTTTTTTTTTACCCTCAGTTTGTATTCATGCATTGTTGTATGCTGTAGAGAGAAATACGTTATTCGTTGTGCATGCACGAAGTGGTTGCCTCCCTTTGATCGCGCGGGCACTTGTGAACCATATGAGCCAATCTGAAGTTTGTTTGCTTTTGAATAAATGTTGATTGGAGATAATTAAGTAAAATTGTATGCTGTTGCAAGGCGTTGTAATTTTCATTTTATACTAATAAATCGTTTTGAGTTACTAAAGAATTCGTGCCCTGTGGAGGTGTTATTGTATTTTGGTTATTTATTTTTTTCTATGTTGGGGGAAGGGATGGCGGAGGTTTCAAGGGATTGTGCGCAGAGCATTCGATCAATGAAATTCTGCGCTGGTAGAATCAACAAGTTGGAATTCTTTGCTTGCTGTAATCTAAAATTTACTTTAAGATAAATTTTGAAATTTATGATTTACCCCAACTTTTGTTATTGTTTCTGTTCTTAGTACTTTGAAAGTCTATTATTTACAGCTATATTAGAAGCTTCCTTTAAAAATAATAAAATACAAAACGCATGTTGTCACAATCCGAGGTACACGCAGCATGTGTTATCTTCCATTTCTTATAGCCATTTACGATTGGAGCAGTGTTGTCAGAAGTATACGACCCAAGCAAGCAAAGCAACAACAAATAAAAGAAAATACCACAGATTCAAGTGATTTTTGTCTGTCCCTTTCTCCCAAACAAAAATGCATGTAAGTGTTTAAATGAATACATTTAATACAGTGAAGAAAATGTGTTAATTAAGGCTTAAATGTGGAACTCTTTTGCCTTGCGCATGCGAATACATTTAGTAAGGAAAACGTCTGTACATAAAGAGTACACGTATTAAGGAAAACGTCTGTACATAAAGAGTACACGTATTAAGGAAAACGTCTGTAAACAAATAGTACACGTATTAAGGAAAACGTCCTTACACAAATAGTACACGCATTAAGGAAAACATCTGTACACAAATAGTACATGCATTAAGGAAAACATGTGTACATAAATTTTCTAAGGAAAGCGCATGTAAATAAATGGTTTACGATTTAACAGTTCATACACAAACGTTTAGGGAAATTAAGACCGTTTGAGATGGGTTTTTAATGTGATGCCTGGGTGTGAGTGAATGTGACTATAGATGGTGTCACGTTCCATGCTCAAGACAACTCACTCTACACGTTAGGTATGAATATAACTGCAGATTGACGTGACTTATTATCACAGACCGATAGGAGGTATATGATACGCCCCAAGTCACTGCTATCGTGCTTAGAGAAGGTGCAGAATGGAAAGAATAAACAGAAGTCTGATGAATAAACTGGTTACTTTTCACCTGTGATAGACAAGTACATTAAGACCACTGGCTGCAATAGAGATGATACAACCAAAGATAAAACAATGTCTACTGATAAAAAAAAAAATGTCTATATAAATTATACTAAACGAATGTTATAGTGTAAGGAAAGTTCACTCTGTTAAGTGAAGCAAAAGTTGATTAGTCAGTTAATGACATTCTGCACTCTCCAAACAAAACTAACTTGCAGTGCATTGTCTCCCCAGGGGAGGATTGATTCTAGAGTAGCAGTAGTCTTGCAGAGAATGTCTTGAGGATGATCGCCCGATACCTGAGGGAGGATGAGTAACTACTTATGAGCTAGGATGAATATTGGTCCGAAAAAGGGGGGGATGCAGCCTCAACCCAGAATCGAACCAAGCAAAGGACAAAGCTTCTGTGTAACATTTTTTTGAAGGTGCTTTAGTAGAAGGAAACTCCAGTATATACATATTTGTAAATGTTGTAAAACATTTACAGTCTCACTTAAAGTGTTATGCGCTTTTACAGCTTGCAATGTGTGTGCTTAATCAATTTCTAAAGTTCCAGTCTGCAGAACTAGAATGACATTACATGACATAGCAGACTTACATGCTCTCATACTCGTATATTACTCTGTGATCAAGGTAATATATATCTAGCACAGGCTGCATGCAGATGTCTTATGGTACTGGTCGGTGATATTCCACCATAATTGTACAAGGTCTGAGAATAAATTATTTCTGTTTATTAATCAGTATACCAAATGTGAGTGAAATATATCATTCCCTGTAGACCAGAGATCCAGTCACACAACTGTACTGAATACACAGCTTAAGGACAACTGAAACAATTGGAGATAACTTTCAGACCATTGAAACAATTGAAAATAACTCTTTTAGACACTTGGAGGACATACAGACAATTGGAGAAGATAACTCTTAAACAATTGGAGATAACTTTCAGACCATTGAAACAATTGAAAATAACTCTTTTAGACAATTGGAGGACATACAGACAATTGGAGAAGATAACTCTTAAACAATTGGAGATAACCTTTAGACAATTGAAACAAATTACGATAACTTAGACAATTTAAATAATTGGAGATAACTTTTAGACAATTGAAACAATTGGAGATAAACTTCAGACAAATGAAACAATTGACGATAACTCTTAGATAATTGGAAATAATTTTAGGCAATTGAGCATCTGGCGATAACTCTTAGTAAATTGAAATAATTGGAAATAACTCTTAGACAATTAAAACAATTGGAAATAACTTTTTTAGACAATTGCAGACAACCTTTAGACAACTGAAACATTTGATGATAACTCTTAGACAATTGGAAATAACTTTTAGACAATTGAACATCTGGCAATATCTCTTAGACAATTGAAACAATTGGAAATAACTCTTAGAAAATTGAAATAATTGGAAATAACTCCTAGACAATTAAAACAATTGGAGTTAACTTTTAGACAATTGAAGATGACTGACCTGCCATCCTGGCGAATTCTCAAGCAGCTTACAGATATTTATTACACCTCTGTGTGTGTATGTATGTGCACGCATGTGTGTGTGTGTGTTTTAGGTCCTAATCACATTTTAATCAGCCACCTCTGAGTACTATTCATTAGTTGGTGTACAACAACTGTAAAAAAAAAAATAAGAATCCATCAGATGCACACTCTTATGAACTCTGAAAAATGTTTCAACTTCAGAAAAGCATTGACTAGCTAAATTTCAAGCCATGTATAAGTTGTATTATTTCATGAATATACTATTATTAAATATACTTTTCAACAATAGAAATCAAAAGAACGATTTCATCAAGTAGTTCTCCACTTATTAGAAATATCCGTAGAAAGAAAATATTGTACAAATTTTATATTTAAAGGTTCAAAAAGATATATTTTTTTTTAATGAATGCTTTCAGTAGAAGAAAAAGAATTACTTGTGACTTCTCTAACAATATTTTTTCTAAACAAGAATTAAGTATACAGATTTTTATATCATGAGGAATCGTTGGGGATGCACAAGCAATAAATATTTGATACACTGAGTAGGCACAGTGTAGACATTGATCATTAGTTCTTGACAATAGTTGAAGGATAGAGTTTGAGTATATAAACACTAGAAATGGAAAAATATGAAGGTAAATTATACTGGTCTGAACATAGAGAATTTTGGCAACACTAATCTAGAGTTAGCTCTAACAGTAACAATTGTTTAATTAAATAATACTAATTAAAACCTCTTTGGTAGAGCTAACTTTATAGCCTTCAATGCACAGTAAAATCAAGAAAAATATTTTAGAGAAATAGGCTATATTGATTCAGTTTTTCAAATTCAGACAAGTAATGCAGTTAAACTGTACATATATTTTTTTTTAAACTTTCTGAATCTTTCTTAAATAATTCTTAAGTAAACTGAGTAAAATATTCTGCAATATAAAGCTATCACTTTACATGTTTATATTGATATTTATTGAGGTGATAGGTCCTAGGATCTTTTTCCTTTTTATAAAATATTATAAATTTAATTATATATATTGAACATTATCTTCATAAAACTGGGTATACACTGTTTAGTTCACATCAAATGTGTAGCTGCTATACACGCTAAAATGTGTTGGTATTTTCAATATGGGGACATTTTGGAGAGTGTATTTGCCATTGTGTCTTCTCTATATACACAGCTCAGTTGCTTTGTTCATTGTACAATATTCATATCGATAATTTAAAACAGTTTTGATTTATGGTATAGATGAGACTTCTCTCTAATGCCAAAATTAATTTACATGGTAATGCATTCATTTGCACTCAGTCTACTAATGATTACAAGCAGTTCTGAACGATAATCTGTGGGTGGGCCTGCAAGTTAAACATTAAGGTTCAAATTATTTTTTTATACTTTCCCTATATGTTAAAACAATATTGAATGGATACTTGACTGATAAAAAACAAATTGTTAGTACATTTCCTTTTCTAATTATTTTTAATATGCTAGCTAATGTGCCAAATAATTAAAAACAATTCTAGCAGACTACAATTGTTCAGTAAAATATTTAAATACTTCACTGCAGATGGAATTTTCTGTAGTCTTATTCTAAAATATAATTTTAATTCACATTACATAATGTTAATAATGCATTATTATGCAATTAGTTATATATTGACTAGAGAGTAATTATATTACAACACACATAGGCAAGATAAAAACCATCAATAAATATATAAGAATCTTATAACAACATGTATTGTCTCCACTTACTAAGTAAATTTAATGTGAAAACAACATGAACTTAATATCAGATTTGCTACTCAACTTATTCAGAAAAATGAACCAACACTTTACCCTTAAATATTTGTGTGTGAGATCTTTCTGCAACTTTGTCACCCAATAAGGGATGAAATCAAAAAAATAGTTTTAGAAATATTTGCATAAGGACATCAGACTGGAGAGGATGACAGATATGCAATCTCAAAAGGGGAACACTTACAAGAGTCATTCTGGGGACGATACCCTTCACTAGTGTTCAGTAGAGTGATGTACATTTTACCACTAAGGGAGTCCTTCCAGTCTCCACAAATGTGCATAAGTCTCAAGGCAGAATTAAAGTAGCAGTGCTATAAAATGTTTTGCTTCATTTCAAAATCTTATTAAAATATGTTTCCCAAAATCATTAAACATCTGATCAGTATGCACAATGCCACCATAGTTATTGGATATTATTACTATTAATCACCCATAACTAATTTTAAGTGATGAGAATCTTAATTTATGTTATTAACAATCCTCCAGAAGACACCACTCATTGCCATCACTTGGCGAATATGTGGGTGTTGTCTCTCTTCCACAACATTAAAGACAAAACATTTACTGTCACACAATGTTTCCGTAAGTGGTAAACTTATTAAAGAAGGAGAAGATAAATCCCTCTTTAATCTATATTTAGCGAGACTCCCATCCACCCACTATCTCTAATACTTCCTTATACCAGAAATTACTCATGTAGTTAGCATATTTTGCTGCCATACATCAAATGGAGTGTAGTGTATCCTCCACACTTACACACTGCTTCCCACCTCTATCATAGTTGGTTGTAACAGTTTACAATCAGTAAGCCAGGAGGTTCAAAATCATACATACAGAAAAGAGAAAGGCTGCTCCACTGAAAAACATAATCAGGAAGCAACACTAAATTCCCAGTTTATCGCTTTATAACTCCATTCTTTCTTACATTCCAGTCTCAACTTACAGTTTCCTGCTATGGTATTTATTAGCCTGATACATGCACACAGCATAATAAAAACAGCATATCAAACAATGTCAAGTGTTAGCACATCACATACAAGAAGCTTAGTTCAAACATTTGTAGAAATAATAGTCTACTCATATAATACATCTCTATATAAAACACTAGTAAAACATATCAATAGCAAAAGTGCATGAAATATTTCTAAGTCCATTCTCTCAACCAGAAGTTATCTTACCATTCAGCTAAGGGCAGTCTTTCAAGATTGGACATTTCTTTGCCACTTCAAATTCAAGTGATCAGAGAATAGAATTTTCTAATGCAGGTAAACTTTTGGATCTCAGCCCATTGGCTGGGTTCGTTCTCATAAATCTAATGGATAAATAAAACTACTCACCCAGCTGAAGTAGTCTGTATTATATCAGCAATTTCTAGCATATTCTCAACTTGGGACACTTACAAAAATACCATCAAAGGAGTGCCCAAGGTTGGGTTACTCTGACATTTTAACAATTTATATAACAATTAAATTTTAAAATAGGGATAGGCAAATTTACTCCATCACAGTTACCAATACGTGTAAGAAGGTCAATAAATTTATTAAATCAACAATGAAATATACATATAACAAACACAATGAAAAGATTATCTGACATCAACATTTCCATAAAACCATGTTCAAATAATTTCAATGCTTATACAAACTTATTTCCTTATACAAAATTTAGCAGATTAATATCAATATAAATCACAGGATCATTCTTATAGAACAGAAATGGAGTTATAGAGTGATAAGCAATAATAGTTTGTATATAACCTTGTCAATGACAATGCCACAATAGTCTTTTGCACACTATCGTAACAAGTTTGTTGTTCATAATAGAACTTTCAATCCTTCACATGCTCATTTAGCATGCTGTAGAATGTTCCATTAGATGTTGTTCTGTCAAGACTAATCTGGGCACTCTTTCACCGTTCCCTCAAGCAGAACAATAATGAAGCAATTTCCAGTATCTTTTCTTTATTGAAATTTGTTGATGTATTCAAGCAAAATTTTCCATCATACATTAACAGAGTGCAGTGTATATTTACACTTACACACTGAGCTAGAGACTTCTTGAATCTACCATGATCATAACAGTGTATAAACCAATAAACCAGGAATCAGGAAGAAAATCCTGAAATTCCAGCAATCTCAGAAATTCTAGAAAGGCTGCTTCTCTGTAAAATATAACCAGGGAACAAATGCAAGTTTTCCAGTTTATCAACTCTAACTGCATTCTTTCTTACATTCGAGTCTCAACTTACAGTTTCCTGTAACGGTATTTATTAGCTGGATACATGCATACAGCATAATAAATACATCATAATAATTTATGAACATGTTCAAAGAGAAACAATATTTCACATATTACATGCAAGCATCATAATTCACAACTGTAGAAGTAATAGCCTACTCACATAATACATCTCTACATAAAATGCAAGTATAATATATCAATAGCAAAATAAGTCCATTCTATATCAATTAATCATTTAACTCACCATTAAGCTAACGGACATCTTTCATGACCGGATTTCAGCCATACCAAATTCAAAGTGTTTAGAGAATAGAATTTTAGCAGGTAAATTTTGATCTCAGCCAATTGGTAGGTCTTGTTCTTGTAAATCTTAACCATTGAATAATAAAGCTACTCATCCACATAAGACTGGTTTAGATTACATCAGCAAGTTCTAGCACATTCTCTTCATGAGTTGTTACTCTGGTACACATGTACTTACAAAACACACAGAACCAAAAAGCCATGTCAGCTGACATTAAACAAGTACATGTATATGTAATAACTAATGTAATATTTAATTTTAAAAATAAGGACAGATAACTCTGCCCTGTCACTATAAAATCCCATTCAGACATGAAATATTACTTTTTCTGAACACACACAATAAGAAACACTACTTTTTCCAATAGTAACAGAACAGGAAATTTTAATGGCTGTAAAAATTATCATATAACTGTTCAATCAGCACATTTTAAAATACACTGGGGAAAAATTTAAATATTCTGCCAGTACATGGTTGTTATTTGTAACATATCAAACAATAGTGTTTTCTGTTCACACAAATGTGTGCATTCATTAGTAAATTTTACAATATATACTAATCAACATAGCAACTTAAGATACACTCATAAGGTGTAAATAATTTTACTAGACATCAGAAATATATATTTCAAGTTTTACATTATCAAAACAGCAATAACTCTCTCTCTCTCACACACACACACACACACACACACACACACACACACACACACACACACACACAGTGATGGAAATAATATAAATATACACAGGTTAGCTTCAAATGACAAAGCCCTTAACAGCATTACAGATTATTTCATTATAACACATTAAAATAGGAATTATTTCACAATCAAATAATTTTTGTATCTCAGTTCTTTCTTATGATTTTTTCATGTATTTATTTATTTAATCTGAAGTGAGACTTGAAATTCCAACAACAAAATTGAAATATATAAATTGTTTATAAACTTTCTAAAGGGAAAAATAATGGGTTAAATGAGAAATCAACAACTAATTAAAATGCTAAACTGGATTAAATGTAGTAATTATTTCAAAATGCATATGAACTACAAAGACTCTAAAACTATAACAGACAAAACTAATCTAACCAAAAACCTATGATATTGATAATCATTACATTACACAATCCAGAACACTTGTCTGGCTATATTACATTCAACAGTCAGGCACTAACAGATTTAATCAAGCATAAATTAAAGATTTCAACAAATACGTCATGAAAGCTACTGTAAAAAGACTTGCAATTTTAGCTCTTTATTTATTGTTATATCTCAGCTTTTATTAAAACAAAATCAACTAATAATTCCATGCTATTGCAAATAATGAGAGTGATCAAGATAAACAAATAGAATCTTTTGTTTTACAAATTAAATAAACTTTCTTCTATCAATAACTAGAAAATAATTTCACATATGTCCATTAACTAAACTTTATCAATATATGTAGCAAAATACTACACATTCACAAGGTGCTTTTAGCTAAATAGACAGCATCACAAATGTGCCAAATTAAATAAAAAAAATCAGCTATGGTCACTCACAAAAATATAGAACCAAAACCCTGTTCATTCAGGCACTGATCACACTGACAATCAGTGTTGCAAAAATATAAATGTAAATATTTATGGGCATTGTGTCACAGCCAATGTGCAGCAGCTTCTTTTTCCTCATATTAATTTCAATCAGAATAATCATGAACCTCAGTCATGAATACAGTACAGCTAACTGTCATTTGTACAATTCTTTGCCAAAAACAGTTTGATTTATATTTATAGCTGTATGTTCTCATATATATGTATATACACTGAGTTTAAGCTCCATAACCACAGCGAAATAATAAATGTAAATTAAACAATATAGAAAACAGATTAAACAAATGGATTAAAATTCAAAAAAGTTCAACAAAAATATTTTAATAATTTTATTTATACATATATACTGTACTTTCTATTTGTTAAATTAAGCTTAATAAAATATTGACATTTATGAATATGGAAAAATAATTATATTTTTAATATCATTCATTATTTTTTCAGAATTAATTAAGTAGTTTTCAAAAAGGAAAAAAATGATGACTGAGCAGAAAAAATGTAGCATTTAACCTAAGGGTAAAATTATATAAAACACACATAAGAATGTGGAATGTTATGACCACCTCTTTTTTTTTTTTTGTCTAGGTAATATGCAAAAACTGCTCAAAAAAACACAAACAAACAAAACCCTAAAAATATAAGTAAACTGGTAAAAATTATAATAATATATTTGGCTTACATTTGTGTGCACAAGTACAATTTTGGGGTGATCACAAATTAATTACCTTATATAAAAAAAATGAAATAAACATCGTGTAATTAGACTTAGAGGTGTTTTTTTCTTTAAATTAAATTATTATAGCCATTAACCCAGCCAGTCTAAGAACAAAATTCTTAAAGGAAACTGTGAGTGATTGTAGAAAAGAGACAAACTTCAAACTAATTGTTGAAAGAACTGTAATAGAGTGCTCATTTCCCAGTATAAACATTTGTATCATGGCATAATTCTTACGGTTTTTATTTTTCATTCTGCAGATATGTATTAACATTTTTTTATTAAGCTCTTAACAACTGGACATCAGCTTGGCATTCTCAAATAAGAAGTGTGGTTTGAAAAATTTCCAATCACCATGACAGGTATGGCATGACTGTCTCCAATCACATGTAAGGCCATTTCCTTATACTTATAAATATAAACTAAATAAAAGATTAACTATATGTATAGTAATAAAGTGCAAAAACAGACAAAGGTTAGTTTGGTTTAAATTAGAAATTCTCTACTGCTAATCTTTGATGAGTTAGAATACTACATGATAAAGACACTAAGTTTGACAATTTCCAAATAGGAAACAAGTGGTGGGATTCTGTTTTAAATTATTGTACATGTATTTGTATTCTTTAACCTGCATTAATCATATATCTGAATCCGTGGTCTTCTACTCCTTGAATCTTACTGCTATGCTACACCACATAAATGTTATAATAATACTAATAGCATAAGTTAAATTAATCAGTATGTCTTTATTTATAATTTTAATTTAAAACAAATGTTAAGAGGTATCTTAATTTTAATGCATATCCAGTTACAATGTACATATGATAATCAGTAAAATAAAATAAAAAGAAAGAAAACATTAAACAAAAGCTGCTCTTAAAAAAAACTACAATTTTACATTGATTAATTACATTTAATTTTTTTGTCACAGATTAATTTCAATAACAAACTAATTTAGCCAAACAAACCAAACATTTTCTCTCTTCCTGAGTTAAAGCACATGCTTATGCATTTTCATGGTGTAAAATACCAACACCTGTTTATCACTAAATCAGCAGGAAAATGCCCATCACTCTACAAGTATATGTTATATCAAAAAGCTAATTTGATTGCAATTTACTACTTTAAAAATGTTATTGTTGTTTATATCTAAACTATTTAAGTGGTTAAATATCAACACAAGTGAGCAATAATCATTCATTAGCTAACGTACTGTAAAAAAAACAAAACATGTCTGTGGCAACATGCATTTTTAAACAAATCTAGCAATATGAATTACATTATAACACAGGCCTATACATCTATATATTAAATAAATAAGTAACAATAATATGAAGAATTTCTGCAATTATTAAAAAATATTTTTGAAACTAAAGAGAAACAAGTTTAAAAGAAAACTGGATTATGACAAAAGCTAAATTAGAAAGTCACTTTCATACAGGTTTGTATTTTCAAGAATTAGTACTTAAATAAATCAGTTTTTCATTAAAGAAAACATATATTATTTAAGACTTTACTATTTCAAACTAATCTTTTAACTGTTACATGATGATAATTAGTATATATATGCCTATATCATTTTCACTAATTTTGAGGCAAGAATCAAATGTGCCATTTAAAATATTTCAAAATTTCACTGTTAATGGCTTACTGTAAAATAAAAAGCACAAAGTGTTCTGTTTCAGCAGTGATTCGAATTTTCACGATCACAGTCTCGTTGGTCTTAAGTCACTTGACGGAATTAGTGCCTGCCACAACACAAAGCCTAATAGTGGTATGACTGTGGAATGCTTGTTTTCTTTATTAGCCCACATCACAGTCAGCTCCTTGGCACTCATCTTCTGTACAGTGCCACAAAATACAGTTTCCGACGCAGTTATAACATATTAAAAACACTGCTGCTAGGAACACAAGGCTGCAAATTGTGCATGGTTTACGCATGAGAAAGAATCCTGCCAAGTACAAAATAATGAACATGGCATGATTGTAGATGAATGCTGGATTTAGCGGCTTCGGCATAAGAAGAACTGGTATTAGCCATTGCAGGCAATACATTTTGCATTTTGTGAATAACTATGCATCTGATATTACTTTATCAATTTATGAAAATTATCATCAGATATATTTCTTTGGTATTTTCACAACTGCGTTAGTATTATTACGCATAGCCGGAAGTTTATATACAAAGCAAATTTTTTATTTGCAGCCGCAGTTTTCCGTTTGTATATATATATATATACTTTTAAATGATAATAAAGAAAACATAAAGTGTCATCTCGCTGTTTTACAATTATTAATTATAAAATAATACCTTCTTGAACTATTAAATAGTGTTACGGGACTATAATCATTAAACCAGGGGATGTTAGGACAAAACTCTTACTAAATTGTCTAGCTCTGTCTCAGGCAAGCAGAAACTTTTCTCCTAAATATGTCGGGGAACCACAAAGAGAACAAATCTGATTAGTACTTTTTTTTAAAGTAAATGTATTTTATAAAAATAATCCAGTCATGGAAAACTTTTGCAAAGTTCAACAGTCTCTATACAATTTATTTGATCATACCACTAAACTATAGGCCTAGAGAGTATTAATGATGAAATAGCACGGTAATACGACCAATCAGAGAAGACTATCAGTAGACCCTTTTCAGTCAAACTTTGCACCTGATAGAAGAGGGTTACAGAAGATTAAAACAGTAAGCCTTTACTCAAACAAACATGGTGCCTCAATGATGTTATAATTTCATTTACTATTTGCTGATCTATAATTATAAACATATTAAAACTTAGCCTGCGTTACCGAATAGGGTTAAATGTATAGCATAATTAAGGCCTGTGGCCAACGAAAACATACACTAATACTGCAAAAATATCGGTGCTGCTGCTAGAAATTCTTGAGTTGGCAAAAAATGAAAGAAAAATTAATGCAACATCTCGCCATAAGGGACCTTGACCTTGACCATAATAACACTCGTGTCAGATAAAGTTAGCCTGACCGTGACCCTATTTGTTTATGTTACTCTGGAAGCGTTGTGGTGTGTTTTTCGTCTATGTTTCTTTTAAAATGTGTAAAGCTAGACAAAATTATCGTAACTTTTTGTCGAGGTATTGTATACCGAAAGAAAATTGCACACCAAAACGGAGAATGTAAAATACTGAAGGAGGATCGTTTTGAGTAGGCTATATTGTTGTCCAGCTTACATAGCACAGACGTGTGTGTGTGTTTGAGAGAGAGAGATTTATAAATTATTATCCCATCAGAGTTAGTGTGGTAAATGTATGTTGGTCATTACAAGAGAGCCTGGAAATTATGTATTAAGTGATATAATTTTTCATAGAGAAGTTTCTAAGAACTAAAATGAAATAAAATGAATTTATGCTAGCAAGTGGAACGCATTTTAATATACCATTCACAGATGACGCATCAAAACACACCTACACACACACACACACACACATGAAGAGCTCACTTTCAACGCGACTTGAGATAACTGATAATATACTGTACGCGACAAACAAAACAATGTTACTTATATACAGAAGTATCGAGCTTGCGTGTCAGTGCGGTTATTTTGCTGACATACTAACATATTATTTTCTTAATTTCAGGTACAAAATGCGTTATTAATTACAATAAAATTTTAAAATAGCAGAAATACACGTAAAACATGCTTTGATTTCTTTATTTTATTTATAGATGTAACTGCAACGTTTGCTCTGTCGCTCTCGCTGGTCATAAGGTGCTGTTTGTTTGACCCTGTGAAAATTAAAGAAGTTATTCATTTATTAATATCAATTATTTTTGAATGCATAAGCTTTGTACAAATAAAGTCGAGTTAATTAAGTATCAGTTTCAATTTGTGTCGGTAGAATAATGGTTTGCAAATGAAGGAAGTTGGTCGAACAATATTAATGTTACGTCTTTAAGTTGGTCGAACAATATTAATATTACGTCTTATTTAGTTACAAGGCCAATATTAATGTTACGTCTTATTTAGTTACAAGGCGACAGTTTCTTCCCATATTAACGTGACGTTGGCAGAATGACATAATTTCACAAACATAGAAAACAACACGCCGCCTACGCCAGTCCAAATGAAGTACTGCTGTCATTCATCGGTGCGGTGATCGCCGAGGTGTGGTTTGATTGCTGAGGTGTGAAGAGGGAATGGTGTCATTTCTGCTCTTGAACAACAAGAGTGCCTCATGTTGGCACTTTAATAAAAAAAAACAAAAAACCTACTACTTCACCACACAGAATTAATGGATCAATATGCTCTTGAGTTATGCGATACAGTGTTTCATTACAGCCAAATTTGTATTATGCGATACAGTATGTCACTTTGGCCAAATTTGGCCGGTTTGATAGACACGGTCGATCGATACAATGGCTATTTTTTCCCCCATATGTTGTATGGACTTTATAACAGTCATCCCAGTACACGTTCTGTTCATTTTATATAAAATTTTATTTCAGCATATGGATTATATTTGTTTGGATTGGAAATGTATGGCATGATCTATATGTTTTACTAATTGTTATATTTAGTTATTCTGTGTTTGTGATACCTACAGACAATTATTTACCTACAGTGAAGAAGCGATTGAAATATTACACGACACAGTACTTCCATGTAGAGACTGAAACTTTTTTTTTGGGGGGGAGGGGGTAAGAAATGTGAAAAGAAATTAATAAAGTATTTTAAAGGAACGCATAATTCTGAACTTATATAATATTGATCCGTATTGGTTGCTTATTCGTCATTTGCAGTGGTGTTCTGTTTTTGGAAATACGTTTAGCTTTAACTTAAATTAAACTTAACTTTATGAAAAACAATACAATGCTTGTGGCCAAATGCTAGGGTATAGAATCGATATGAACTTATAGATGTAACTAATTTTAACAAATGTTTTTACTTCAAACTTCAATTACATGGTCGCTGTCGTGGACTAGCATTTGATTGCTGATGCTGAATTTCAATATATCACTATACTTATTTGTATGGCGACAGCAAGCCCATAATTAGAGCTGTAAAGATACAGTTTTTACTCTAGGATTACAATATAGTTTTATGCTAATTTTTAAACCCATAGTTTTAACAAGCAGATTACTGATATTACAAAAATATATTATTACGTTTATACACAGCGCGAAAGCGGCGGAAGCCGAAAGCGCCCCCTACATTAGCAAGCAACGTTTATACAGTGGTCACATTGGAGGGTGGTTTCTTTTTTTTTTCTTCTTTTCTGTCTGTGTAGTGGCAACAAAGGTTTGTTTTTCCTCACTGATGTTGTCTGTGTTGACATTAGCGTCCGTAGTTGATGTGCGCTCTGTCTTTTGCTCTTTGCCTTTCGTCTCTGTCATTGTTTGAGTGTCCTTTGTGGCTGACTCGTTCTTTTCCGTTTGCGTGTTTGTAGTAGCGAGTGTTGTCTTTCTTGTTTTTTTCTTTTTGGCTGTGTTCTGACGTCTGAGTTTCTTGCGTTATCTTCTCGTCCGTCTCTGTGTTTCTTTGCGGGTTGAGTTTAGTCTAAGTCTATTTATTGCCTTTTCGTGTGTTGTGTTTTTGGTTTTGTATAGTGTGGGGGGAGGCAACTATTTGTAGAGGGAGTTTATCAGTGAGGTTGTTTTTGACTTGTGAAGGGGAATGATGAGTTGTTCACCTTTGGTTGTGCCATATTTTGCCCCTTTGTCGGCTTGTTCAGTTTAGGATGAGAGTGTGAGTATGAGTAAGTTATTGTTTGTGGGGGAGGGATGTGGAGGATATAGTTTAATGCTTGGTGGATAGCGACGAGCTCTGCTGTGAGGATGGAGTGATTTTGGTCGTTTGTATGTGTGAGTGCCTGTGTCTGTGTGTATTGCTGCTCCTGGGCCTAGTTGTTGTTTAGATCTGTCAGTGTATATTTTGTGGTGTTCTTTGTAGCATCTGTTTATAGATTTCGTGGTGTTCTTTGTAGCATCTGTCTAGCACTTCCTGTTTAAGTGCGGGGTGGTTAACTTTTTTTGGAAGGGTATTTGAGTAAGGTTAGGTCAGTAGTAGGAGGGGTAATTGTCCGGGTGTGTGTGTGCAGGGGAGGAGTCTGGTTTTGGGGTGGGTTCAAGATAGAGACTGTCTAATTTGTGTATTGTTATAAGTGTTTTGGTGAGTTTGTATGGGGGTTGTCTGTTTTCATCCCAACTTTTGCAGTGTTTTAGTTGTCTTTGTTTTGTTTTTCCTCTATACCCGCTTTTGTCCCATTTGGTAATATTTAAGTGTGTATTCGTTGGTGGTGCATTTCCGTGTATTACTCTATTTGCCCATAGTTTATCTGTTTGTTTCTTCTTTCTATCAGGGGTGTGTGTGTCCTGTTTGCTTGTAAATTTCTGATAGTTTTGTGTTTGGTAGTGCATGGAGGGACAGTCTTAGTGCTTTGTTTTGAATTTTTTGTATGTTTTTAATTTTGGGGTTGTTTGTGGCAGTGTATGTTGGACTTGCGTAGTCTGCAACTGAATAAATTAGTGCTTTGGTGGCCAGTAGTAGAGTTTGTATATCTGCTCCCCACCCCCTCCCTTTTGTTGTTTTGAGGATATTTAGTGTTTTATTTAGTCTCTTTGTTACATTTGTAATGTGTTGGTTAAATGTGATATTTAGTGTTTTATTTAGTCTCTTTGTTACATTTGTAATGTGTTGGTTAAATGTGATATTTAGTGTTTTATTTAGTCTCATTTGTATTTAGTTACATTTGTAATGTGTTGGTTAAATGTTATGTTATCATCAAAAGTGACGCCTATGAATTTGTGTGTGGTGGTAAAAGTAATGGGAGTGTTCTGGAGTGAGAGCTTGGGGTAGAATTTTAGTTTGGGGGTAGAGAAATCTATTGCCCTGATTTTATCTTGGGCTAGATCTAGTCCCCATTTGTCTGTCCATATTTCTAAGTTCTTTAGTGCTGTGTTTATGTTTTCTGTGAGTTTCCCTGGGTTTCTGTGTGCAGCATATAATGATGAATCGTCTGCAAACTGGGTTAGCTGTGTGTGTTTGTTTTTGCGATTATGGTGTCCAGGTCACAGGTTGCTATGTTGAAGATGGTGGGGCTTAAGGCGCTGCCCTGGGGGTGCCGTGCTTTGTATGGCGTGTTGTGGATATCAGTGATAAGTATTGGATGTGGAAGGTGTGGTGTTGTAGAAAGTTTTTATTGTATGTGTATATTTTCCCTGTGATGCCCAGGTGTAGTGCTTTGATTAGTATAGTGGGGTGCCAAGTTGTGTCGAAGGCTTGAGTAATGTCAATAAATATGGCCAGGGAGTGTTTGCTATTCTGTCTAACATTACATTGTCAAGTAGTCTGTTAGTAGCGTCTGTAGTTGATCGTTTAGTAGTAAAGCCATGTTGTGAGGGAGACAGTAGGTTGTTTATTTCTAAGTGGTGTGTGATCCTTTTGTTTATTATAGTTTCTAAAATTTTTGCTAGGGTGGGGAGGAGTGAGATTGATCTGTAGGAAGATGTCAGTGTAGGACCCTTATTGGGTTTGGGATGGGGATAATGGCGGCGTGTTTCCTTTGTGGGGGGGTGTTTCCTGTATCTAGTACTGCGTTGTAAAGCTCTGTTATGTTTGTAATGAATTTTTCTGGTAGTCTGCGTAAGATTTGGTAGGAGATGTTGTCTGCCACGGGTGCTGTTTTTTTGTTAATTGTATGTGTTACTTCTAGTGTTGTTATTGGGGAATTTATTGGATTGTGGTTGTAGTTTGTTTGTTTGTTTGCTTGCTTGCTGTGGTGTTTTTCTAGTTTGTCTGTCCTGTTCGAGTTTGTTTCAAACTGATCTGCGAGTGCTTCTACTTTTTCTACTTCTGTCAGGGCTATATCTGCGAGTGCTTCTACTTTTTCTACTTCTGTCAGGGCTATATCTGCGAGTGCTTCTACTTTTTCTACTTCTGTCAGGGCTATTTTATTGCCTTGAGTTATGCTTAGCGTTGGGATGCGTGTTTTGGGGTTTAATGTTCCCCATGATTTTATTAATGTTTGACCTGATGTGCTTGGTTGAGTTGAGGTGTGTTATTTTGTTGCATGTTTTTATCCAGGCGTCTTTTTTTAGCTGTTTTAATGACTTTGATGTATTCGTCGTGTATGGTTTTGTATTTTATTTTGAGAGAGTCGTTGTTATTGTTGCGTCTATGTGCTCTTAGTGCTTGTTTTCGTTTTATTTTTAGTGTTTCTAATGTTTTGTTCCACCAGGGGGTGGTGGGCAGTTTAGGGTTGTGTTTGGTGAGTGGGAAGGCTGAGTTTGCCGCCTGGGTGATGGCTTCTGTGAGGTTTTTTGCCCAGTTGGTGGTGTTGCAGTCTGTAATAGGGTGTGTGTCTATTTTTTCTAGTTCTTTTGTCATTTTTCCCCAGTCTCCTTTTGCAAGGTGCCTTGTGGAGGGAGAGTGGGGGGGATATTTTCTAGCGTCAGTTTAATTCCTATTGTGAGTAATAGTGGGTGACGGTCGTTAGTGTAGTTGTCGTCAATGGTTAGAAGTGTAGATTTTAGTGCTAAGTATGGTGTAGTGATGGCTAGGTCTAGGGAATGATTCTCGCGGGTGGGGAGGGGGGTGCGAGTATTACTAGGTCATTTTCGTCTGTCCAGTTAACCCCTTCTCTGTTTTGTCTTCCCTGGGTCCAAATGTCGTGTTGCGCATTGTAGTCGCCTATTATTATCTGATTTGGGTGGAGTTGTATGCTGTTTAGCATATCTGTGGATAGTGATTGTGGGATGGGGGGGGGGAGGTTAGAAATTTGTGATGTTTATTTGTTACTTTTACTGTGAGTGTTAAATGTGAGGTTGTTTTTTAGTGTAATGTTTTATCTTGTTTTTTAATTAGTGTTGCTAGGCCTCTGGCGGTTTTGGGGTTTTGAATATTGGATCAGTTTGCGTTGTCGAGTAGTTTGTCATAGTTATTATTTTGATTTTGGGTGTTTTTGTTTCTTGTAGGCAGATTATATCAGGGTTGTGGTCTAGTATGAGTTGAGTTAAGTGGCGTAGTTTATTGTTTAGACTGTTGCAATTCCAAGAGATGATTGTTAACTGTTTTAGGTTTTGTGTCTGTTCCATTTTCATTTTTGTTTGTTTTACTGTGTTGGGAGTATTTGGTATATGTATTTATCTGGATATTTGATCCTTTGTGAAAGACAGCAATAATTGAAAGATGTAGCGTTTTGGCAAGGGGTAAATTGTTGAGGTTTATCCTTCCCTTAGTGTGGGGGTAGGGAGGAGGGTTTTACGGATAGGGGGAGGTTTGTGTTCGCTACCTTTTGACCTTTTGAGGGATTTGAGGGGGTGTAAAGGGAGGGTTCAATTTCGAATCTGCTCTTATGTGATTGTGACCCATGTGATTCTAAGGGTCGCCTGGAAGATTTTGAATTTATCAGCCTTCGGGGCTAGAAAAGAGTTGTTCCTACGGCTTTGTCTGAATAGACATGGTTAACTGCACAAACACTAATGGCAGGGTGAATTGTTACTATTAATCTGAGTTATGCAAGAATCACTGACCTTTTTAACAATAAGTCCCCTTTATTCTAGATGTAGGTCAGAGTTGTTTGTTTCAAAACTCATCACGCTGAGATTTGAATGGCGCGAAATATCGGTTTGTCGCTGCGGTCGCTGCGTTGTTTACTGCGGTGAAAAGACGTGTTGAAAGTATCGTGGCTGCGAGTCAACTCAGTACCATCGAAAATCATGAAAGGTGAATGTCCATCGAGAGCTACGTTACATCTTGAAGATGGATCTACTTTTCAAGGATGGCATTTCGGAGGAGTCTGTAACACAGCTGGGGAAGTTGGTAAGTCAGTGAAGAAAATTATGTTTTATAATTGATATTTTTGCTTTTGAAACAGTTTTATATGTGATAAGTGCACGTGTTTGTGTTTTGCGTGTTGTTTGTAGGTTTTGTTGTTTTGTTCTTTTCCCAGTCATATTGACTAACTGAGGTATTAACGTCTTGGTGAATATATAATATATATTATACGTAATTAATTATATTATTTTGTAATACAACGGGGTGCGCCCACATCCTTGAAATTGAATCATCCCTACTTCTACTCATATATATAGTCAGAGTTACCACCCCTGCACTTTAAAAAAAAAAAAGAAAGAAAAATCCTCTAATTTCTAATAAATACAGTTTTAAAGAGGGGACTGTACTTGCAACTCACACACTACACAGTACAACCATTTCTTATCTTCGCATTTAATTTACTAAGAAGAAAGAAGTTAGAAGAAGAAGACTTTTTTCGGCTTGATTATTTTCGAAAAGCTAAACAAGCATTAAATGGAATCTGAAGAACTCGAAACAAGTTTTGTTTGGGAAACTCGTGTAAGTAAATCTGCTATTACATATGTGCATTCTTTGAATAAATCTACTATTACATATGTGTATTCTTTGAATTTTGATTATAAATTAACTCTTTATGTGAGGTGGGTTTTTTAATTGTTTCAAAACTGATCAGTTTATGTGTAATCGAATTAATGACTTTACAATATCAAATAACTCAATAGAATCTTAAAGATCTGCACATAAACGCTCATGAATTATTTTCCAATAACTACGTACAATTTTTGAAATCATGAATCCTTTATAAATATAATATCAGATAATAGAAATCTTAAGATCTGATCTTAAACTTTCATAAAGTATTAATACTATTATACAATAAACTATTGTATTTTGTGAATTTATATATGCATGAATCCATTATAGTATAGCACTAAACTTACAAATGCACATTATAATTTTAGTTAAATGCTTACATTATAATTATTATTACTTGCAGGTCAAACAATCTGATGGATTCAGAATATATGCAAGTGGACAATAATGTTAATTAAATGTATGTCATAGAAGAGAATGAATTAAATATATTTTTTTAATTTAAATGTATCTATGTTTTCACTTTAGACTCTAACTCTCACTTAATACTTAAGTTAGCATTAATATATTAATTCTTAATTTATTGGTTTTGTTGCTGTTGTAGTCTGTATTTTCTAAATATCTGTTCTGTTCTGAACCAGAGAGTATTAATTAGTTATTTTGGTTGCTGTTGTAATCTGGATTTAATAAGAAAATGTTCTGAATTGGAGAATCTTAATGAATTATTTGAAGCTCCTGAATTTTCACAAAAATCATTCACTCTTTTTTCTTTAAGTCTTTGTAGACTTCAATCACACAGACTTTATTATCTTTACTTTGACCTATCTATACTTGAACTATCTCCTTCACATAGAAACAAGGCTAGTTCTAAGACAATTGAAGTTATTGCCTCTCACTTGATGTTTACAACACACCTTGACCCATTTGTCAAGGTATTCTCTCATGCCATCTCATTCATGGATGCTACGCTAATCCTACTTGGGGTTAAGATCTGTAGTCTTACTTCCATTGACTTGATGCTGACTATGGTTTGACCAAGAACTGTGTCATGGCCGGATTTACAAATTAAATAATATATTTTAGTTAGCTTCCAGTTCCATTTTCTCTACTTTGTATCGTAGCTAAAAAGCATCAGGTCTGTCTCTCCTTGTAACTTGGATGATTTAGCTAAACATGCATGCATCACATTTACATTTTTACACATCTACAATCAATCCATTTTATTATTTTAATATTTACTGAAATGAGACTGCAAACTTTTATGCCCTAGTCTCAGGAGAGACTGACAGTCAAGGACTATTTATTTTATTTCATGTCCTCTGTTTTGCAAAAACTGTAAAACTAAGGGTTTTGACAATAATACTAATATGTTAATAACAAAATGTAACACTAACCCTAATCTGAAGCTGCTGTTAATGTGTTATTGTACTTTTGTAGTGATTAGATCCAGACTCTTGAGTTAGAAGTGAATGGAGGTGTGGTTTCAGATGTAGATCCATATCTTGTTTGTTTTTTTTAAAGTAAACAAGATTCTAAATTGTTAATATTTAGAATAAACTTTTTTGCAAAATCATACCATGCATTGACAGAAGACATATTTTTTAAGGAGCATTCTCATTATTGTTTATGTGTCAAATAATCTCTCTGAGCTGCAATAATGAAACATTTGTTTCTAAAGTTCAACAATTTATGACCACTGTTGAATTATCCACATTTCCACCATCAGTAAATCTCAACTGTTAGATAGCAATCTGAAAAAAGTTAATTAGAAAACTGTAAATAAATTTTAAAAAATTCTGCATATTCCAGAATTAAATTAAAAGTGGTCTAAGCTTCCCTGATTCGTTTTAGATCCTCCACACTTAATTGAAATCTCAGCAGTACTTTTGGCAGACACAGTTCTGCACTTGAGAAAAGAGACACAGTGGCCAGAGCAGGTTTTACATGAGCAAGGTTTCACTATATATTGTAGTTAGAAAAGAATTAAATTCTGTTTTGTAATTTTTGTCCATAATAATGTAATTGATTGTATTATATTAATGCTTTTTTAAATTATAGGTCATATTTGAAGATTAATTTGTGTAGTGTCAGTTTACATTTAAACCAGAATTCTTATCCATTTATTTATAATTCATAATTAAAGAAACAATGCTAAAACTAAAAGTAAAACCAAAAGTGGCAGTGCGTGACTTTCAGTTATGGTTCTTCTTTTGTCCACTACAAGTCTTTAATATATTGGATTGCTAGGGATGAGTGGAGTGAGGATTGAGTGTGATTTTTGAGAGAGAGAGAGATTGTTTATTAAAACTGACAGCCTACATGATGGTGACCTATCTACCATTTCAGTATAAAAGTCACAAAAATGTAATCTCTGTCATATTTTGTCACGTTTTCTTGCTGTGGCTGTCAGACATGTAGCTGTCTCTTTTCCATTGTTGTCACCTCATTATGGGCCTGGCATCCTATGACAATTACATAAAAATAATTCATACTTTAATAACTAAATAAGCAATGTGATTTGTTTGAAAATAAATCCTATAGTAATACTAGAGAATAATGATGAATGTTCCTACTGCAATACATCTGAAAGATAATTCTTTTGATGTTTGTTTGGGAATGTATTGTGTAAACAGAGAACAAACTGTATATTGATACTCTGTGGGGCATTAAATAGATTTTAAAAATTATATATTAATATATATCACCTGAGATACTTTCATAGAATGGGTTTTTAACATAAACATTGTTTCCTTTACCTTGCAGTTTTTAAAAAATATGATGAAAATTTGCAACAAACAAGTTTCTGTCTTAAAATAATACAACATTTTCATAATATTGTGCGCTCTTGATATACTCAAGATTAAGGGACACAGTTTCATATATCTGACGCTTGATGCATCTTGTGTGTTGATGTAAATGCTATATCTGAACCTACATTATATAACCCTGAACTGACATCATATAACCTCATGTATTTTGAAAGAATGATTTTATATTGGATTACATTTTGTTGTCATAAATAACAGGTCATTATAAATCTCCAGTATCAGTATTTTTTAAATTGTCTTCTCTTTCCATCTCCCCATTACCCTGAATATTTGAGAGTCATTTCCAGAAGTAATAAATTGTAGTAGGTGATAATCTGATGAGTTTTATTCATGCTACTGTTAATGTGTGTATGGTAAGTTGTTTTTGGTTATTGCTGCACTGACTTATTACAGAATGTATACATAATATTAGTAACAATTTATGTTTCTGTACTTTGGTTCCATTTTTTAATGTTTGGCACTAGGTAGTCTTATAAATCTTAGTACAAACTACAATTGGCAGGCACAACAATTATATGTGAAAGATACATCAAGTAAATTATATACAGTCTTTTATATATATATATAGTAATTATTTTAAGCAATATTAATTGTTATTTTGTTTTTTATCTGAAAATGGTTTGTTTTATCCTCAGGCATTTACTACCCTGGTGTTTTTAATAAAATGCAGCAATGAATTAAATGTGTTATTTGTTTTTTATATGTATCATTGTATCAATGTATGGTGTGAGAAAATAACTAACAGAAGTAATATCACTTATCAGTCCTCTCTTCCAATTTTCTGTACTATTCTAGTATGCATGGCTCAGTGTTATAAAAGCAAAAACCATATATCTTAATTTTTTTACTTTTTACATTTTTGCACTTGTAGACATTTTTGTTAATTATTTTTTTTAAATTTTAATTATCAAATTGGCAAGCAAGATCATTAAAAAGATATAAATCATCTAAGCACTTTTTCCATTTCTGAAGTATGCACCAGTGGAGCATTGCAAGAAACCTTGAGCTCTATGTACTTCTCCAAACTGCATAAGATTAAGAGCAACTTCTGCATTTATTCCTTTCTTAGTTATATAAGCAAATTTTCTTCACTGTTAGTGTTACACTGGTTGCATTCCGCTACAATCCTCTCTGTTTCACTTGCTTTTTCACAGACCTTTCACTTCCCTGTCAGCTGTCAAAGCATCACACCCCAGTTCATGCAAAAACTGTTTATCTCATTTCAAAATGTCTAAATGGATTATGAATAAATTACTAGCATAAAGTTGTGCAACAACAGATTTTGATTTCAAGTATTAAATGTATGTATATGGATTAAAAATTATTTCACTATTTTTTAAATGATGTTTCATTTGTACTTTAAAATAAACTTGAAAAATGTTAAACTTCTAGTGTTGTCACAAAAGTTCAACTTTCAAAATGTTAATCTTGTCTTTTTCTTTTTTAAAATTCAGAATGCATTTCTTTTACTAATAAAATTTTGCATAATATTAATAATAATAAAAAAGTAAATATAAATTAGAGTAAACAGTAGATAAAAGTTTAAAACAGCAAAAAATGTGTATGTCTTTGAAAAAATATCTGCAATACTAATTCAGTAATTGTGGTATCAGTGATGATGTTTATGATATTGATAATAATAAAAAAAAATATTCAAGAAACAAAATTAAATATTTTTACATCATCCAAAATTAAAATAAATACATGTAAATCCATAAATAAAAATTTAAATAAACCCATTACCAGATGTAGCACAGCTTTGGCTCCTTATCTTTGTCCCACTGCTCCCTGCCTGACTCCATCCTACTTCACGTGAAAATCGATATAAGCTGGAAGCATCCCCATTCAAGTAGATTTGACTTAAAGAGTTTAGCTTACACTGATATGACTGTGCCATGCCAGAATGCATTTCTTTCTGAATGATATTATGTTTTTGAATAAAATCATCTTTTACACATAATGCCCAGATTGTGACACAAAGAATCTGAGCCTAAATTTTATGTAGTACCCTTACTTTTATTACAAATTACTCAATATTAAGCTTATAATTTGAAACTGCCCACTTGTTATAGTTACAAGTATAAGTGTGTTCTGTCTCTGACAGATAAAACTTTATGGGAATTGTGTGAATAGTAAATGAAAAAGCACTTGAAGTGGCACACATGATTTAAATATCATAGTTTTAAGCAAATGATCTTATACATACATATGTAGAATAATAAATACTCATGATTTATATGACAAGCTATAGAGAAAACAGTGATACAGACCACAAACTCTCACACACACACATGCAAATCTGTAAATTTGTTAAAAAAAGATAACTTTAGTTCTGTTCTAAGCATTGCATACCCATCTACTGTACTTTAAATAGTTGAAGTCATTTTAGTATATAAAAATGATGCATATTATTATTAGCTACTGATTTTTAAAATAAATAAATTATGAGAGGGAGAAACTAGTCAGGTATAACACAGATATATCACATCAGCAGAAAACTTTACTTGTAGAAAGGTTTCTTTGAGTCCATTATACATTGATAGAAATAATTTTGCAAATTTTGGTGAGAATAGAGATAATGGATTTGGCATATTATAGGAGTATATTTCTCATCGTGATTAATCTATACCAGTCTCTGCTTAAGATACTGGCTGTGTATGATTAATTCTCTTTGTCTCAATTCACAAGTTTTATCTCCCTCAGATGGTGCTTTTATGTACAGTTATTATAAATAAAAAATTTTTGCAGTAACTAGTGTTGGTAAATTCTTTTCATGATAATCATACTAATATAGAAACATTCTTTCTCTCGACTTATGGACTCCACCTGTCTGTGCAACCAAATAATTCAATATGGAGTCTGTAACATTTTAATTTAGTATTGCAATAGAGTTGAAAAGGTATTTTCACTGCCCGTTAAACTTGTTTCAGCTCAAAGATTTCATAGATTCATATCTGCCATCATCACCTGTAAAGATATTCCAAACTTTAACAGAAACACACTTGTTGGTCACTCCAGCAGAGATGGTAGTGCTCATCAGTCAGTTCAGCATAAAATGAGCAGAAGCCTCTGTAGCATTAATGAAGGTTGACTGCTATGCCAGTTCAAATTAATGGAGCCACCCTGCCCAAGTTAACAGATACATCTTCTTAAGTTAATGGATGCCACTCTGCCTATATTAATGGATACCAGTCTTCCTATTTTAATGGATGTCACCGCCTGTTTTGTCAAAATATAGGCATGCTTAAAGTTGGCACAAACAAGGTTAAGTGCACCTTCAGGATTCAAAATTCCTTTTCCGTAGTCCATAATTCAGCAGAAACTAAGCACAGCTGGGTCTCAATTAGTGCAAATAATTAATCCCATGAAGTGGTCACATTATTCAAATTTGCACTATCAGTAGTGTCTTACACACTGGTCATATTCAAGGAGGATCATTCAAATGGTGTCCTGTTTATTTCCAGTCAGAGGTTTTAATCTAATTTATAATTGATCCATATAGAGAAAAGGTTAACAGCCCAAGTTAAATGTACTTAGGAAATTATTATTAATAAAATGAGTGTCGCAGTCTAAGAGTAAGACTCTTTGTTTTCAATCTTCAGTATTCCAGACTGGAATGGTCGGGTATCCAGAATCTCTCACAGATCCATCCTACAAGCATCAGATTTTAGTTTTAACCTACCCATTAATTGGCAACTATGGAGTTCCAAGTGACGAAATTGATGGTTATGGACTCAAGAAGTTTTTTGAATCCAGCACAATTCAGGCAGCTGCCCTGGTCATTGGTGACTTGACAGAGAAATACAGCCATTGGAATGCTGTAAGGTCACTGTCACAATGGCTTTCTTCTTATAATATACCTGGTATCTTTGGTAAGTGCTATACAATTTTTTTTCTTTGTACAAACATTTTGGTAATAATTATAAAAATAATATAGTGGAACATAAGTCCTGATCAACAAACCTTTTTGTGGTACTATCTCTTTATCGCAAAGTTCAAGGATTGTTGGGAAATTATTTTAAATGTTTGAGGTTCCTTTTCCAACTCTGAAAATTACAAGCCATGTAGTTGTTGAAATAGTTATAGTAATTGGACACTCAGGAGGCACCTATACTATGGATTTAAAAACATGGTGCAATAATATTAATTTTTATGTATGAAAAATTAGAAGTCTGTAAAATATTACAAATATGTGAAGTTGAAAATACACATATAAGAAACCCCAATTTCTGTTTGATTAAATATAGTATATAAAACTTAACAAATTGCTGAAATATTGATTAGAATTATGTTTACTTTTAAAACTTATTTAAATCCAATTAGTCACTATAATACACTAGGTCGACATATTTTTATAACTTTTCAAAATTAAATAAGGACCTAGGTTCATTCTATTTTAAGACCTTGCATTCTAAATCTGAATCTGATTGATGGGTTTTAATTTTGTGAATGATTTAAAAAATAATATGTAACAATTGGACATGCTAAATGCTCTTTAGATATGGTCAGATAATTTTGAGCAATGTTAAGAAACCTGGTAATTGTATTTAAAGTATATCTATACTAAAATTCATGCAAGCTAAAAATGTTTTCTCTTTAACTGAAACTTTAGAGTTTAGTATAAGAATTTTTGATTGAATAAAATATTTTCAGGTAACTTTCATCATTGTTCAGAGTCATCGTGTTGATTGATTTAGGCAGTTTTTCAAAGTCTCACAAAACCGTATTTACATTTCTTCTTTTTTTATTTTGAGGCACACAAAGAACATTTATTACTTCTTTCTAATTGAGATTTTTTTAAAATTAAAGTAAAAGCAAAACAAACAAAACTAAAAAAAGTCTTTGCTCACAAAATTTTGCTTGTAGAATTTTGTGGATATTTTTTCTAAAGTACATTTGAAATGTCTTATTATTTTAGATTCTGTAATACTGGTTAAGTTAATTATAATTAGAATATTACTAGTTAATTCAGTTAATTACTCTAAATTAATATGTTTACTCCAGATTCATACAGACACATACAATATCTAAAATTTATAACTGTACTTTTACTTGCTATTCTGGTATTTCCTTTTGCTAAGGAGTACAAAATATAGTTAATTCTGTTGAAAAAGAATATTAGATAAACAAGACATTTTTAATAAATGTTATGAATAGTGTCAAAGCATGTAATTTGAATATAATTTTATTTTTTACTTAAGAGTATTTCATTATTTTATTTTTGTAACTTAGGCATAGACACTCGAGCTTTGACAAAGAAGATTCGTGAAAAAGGAACGCTTCTTGGAAAGGTAAGTACTGGAGATATTTAAATATGGATGGGATATTTTTCCTTATATATAAGTATATCTGAAATATGCTATAAACCCTACTCAGACCATCCATTTTTTGGTTGTTGACATTTTTAAAGAAAAATGCTGGAAGTCCTTTAGATAAGCACACAGAAATAGGCTATAACTCTCTTTTTGAGTAAATAAAATTTAGCTTACCTTTTGTCAGTATATTTTTGATACAATCTGTAATTACCCTTATTTCAATACAGACAGCATTCCATGTACATTTATTTGGTTCCAGAAATTTGTTCCACAGTGAAATCTTGTTGAAAGTGATTCAGTTTCTATTTCTTTATGTTAAGATGTGTTTCTGAGGTCTTCACTCATAATATAATTCTTATCTTAATAAAGTATTTAAGTATAAAAATAATATTTCTTAAACATTTCCTTATGATAGTTAACTTATAATGTATATATATATACCCATGCACATTTTTTACATGTGTTTGAACTGAAACATATTATTGTGTTGTTTTATACTGCTTTACAAATATTATAGAACTTTTCAGAAATTTTGTTAAAATATTTGTAGTTATTTGTTTGTAAAAGTACTCTGTATCTACATGACTACGTACCACTTCCAGAACAGTTGGAGACTCTGTTGTTGTCATTGTTCCTGCTTTTATCATCTGCTACTAGGATGTACAAAAGCATTAAACATTTATTTATATTTCTTACCTTTTGGCACAGATACAAATGCATATATTGACCCTAGTTGACTGCACATTCTAATTCAGTGATTGTCCTTTGAAAGGAAAATTTTCTTTATCACTATATCAGTCTTGTTTGTTTGTTAGTGGCATCCTAATTTATGTAACTACATGTGCCTGTATCTTGTTTTACCTGGTTTGTTGCTAATTAACCTATATAGTACTGCATTGGCCCTGGATGTAAATAAATGGGCTTGGGTAACTTTAATACAGTTCTCCATTTCCTGTGTAAAAGTATACAGGTCTGCACCTGCTAAGAATTTAATGAAATAGGCTTAGGTAAGTAAATATATATATATATGGGTCTGTGTCCGGTTTTGAATTTAATTAAATAGACTTAGGTAAGTAAATATATATGGGTCTGCATCTGCTGTGAATTTAATAAAATATTCTTAAGTAAATATATATAGGTCTGTACCTGCTATGAATTTAATTAAATAGATTTAGGTAAATAAATATATATGGGTCTGTACCTGCTATGAATGTAATGAAATAGGCTTGGGTAAATATATACAGGTCTGCACTTGCTATGAATATATTGAAATAGGCTTGGTATAAGTTATATACAAAACATTCTTGTATACATGTATGAAACATTGTTTTAGTATATATATTTGAATGGGGGGGATGTGTGAGATTAAATGTATAATTTAAAACTCCCTTAAAAATTTATATTTACAAATTCTAAATTTACCTTGGGCAGAGTGCACTTTGCTGGCTTCCTAGAAAATAGATCACCTGCTGATTGTGTCCATAAACCGTCTGAGCTGATTTTAATATTTATGTACTTAAAGCATTAACCCATTCTCCCAAGACTGTGTATATGCACCAAATGAGTTAATCTTATTTACATAATGCAGGTATTCACCCATTCTCTCAAGGTGTCTGCATAATTACTTGACCTTTCAATTAAGATGTGTCACTTGCCTTGGATAGAACAAATTGAAGAATGCAGTGTGTACATTTGAAACTTTCTCTTTCACTTTCAGGTCATTGTGGATGGAACTAATCCTGATTCAGTGACCTTGTCAGATCCCAACAAGCTTAACCTTGTGGCTGAGGTCTCAGTCAAGGTTTGTACAGATATAGAATAAAGAAAATCAAAATGTATTAAATTGTTCATGAAACATTTCTGGTGATCACATACTGTTGTTACATTATGCTGCTAAATGATAGGCTTAGTTTTTAATAATACAAGAATAGATGCAGTATATTCAAAATAAATTAAATGATTTCAGAAAATTTGTTTTGTTTAGAAAGAAATTATTATCACCTGCAATTTCAGAAGTTATATAAGACAACATGATCTGACCAGTACTTTGATGTTATTGTTATGTTTCATAATCAAGAATATCAAAAAGCTTGTTTGTCTGGGCTTTTTCTTATAAAAATGGACCAAAAAACTTACAGAATCTAGAAATTATTTTTAATGATAAAGAAAAGTAACTAATTTATTTCATGATTGGGGTTCAAGACTGAATTTTTTTAATTTTGCCCCTTTCATCTCAGTGTTATGTGCAACTCCCATTGTTATATTTAACTAAATATTTACTAGTGTGAAGAGAATTATCAGTGCTGGATCTTTTTTAAAGTCTGGTGAATCTTTTTTTGTGCCGTATATTGGCAGATAAAATGTTAATAATAGTTTCTTAATGAAAAGAATTTGCTGAAAGAATATTTTAATGCTTCGGATTTTAAAAAATTATTATTATTGGTTTCTGAACATTAAAATATATTGTTCATGTAGAGCTGTTTATTCAGTTTTTCATAATGTGTTCAGAAGGTATGTTTAGTAATAGTAAAAGGAGTTGTGCGGTTTTTATAAAGATGTCTTCACATTCCTTTTTGAACTTATTTCAATCTCTTGTTGTTGTGTTTTTTTTTTCCTCTTTGCTTTGAACAAATAAGAATTTGCTCTGAATATTCATAAACTGTAAAGGACTAATCTAACATTTTGCTGTTCTGATTTAATTTTTTATCAGTCTCCAAAGGTCTTCAATCCTGATGGTGCTCTGAATATTGTAGCCATAGACTGTGGCATGAAATTTAACCAAATCCGATGTTTATGCAAACGAGGGGCTGCAGTTACTGTCGTACCCTGGGATTATTCCCTTGAGGGACTCGGTATGATTTTTTATTTTTTGCTGTGTTGGCAGTGATTATAAAAGAAGTTTTATACTAGATAGAATATTATTTAAAATACTCAGTACCTTCACAGTAAATATTTGAATATACAAGACCATCCTATGGCACTAGCAGTATTAAAAATTAATATAAACAAAAGTTTGTGGTGTTTATATATTTGTTAGGTGAGGAAAACTATCATGCTCTTCTAGGCAGTGACAGTATTAAAAATTAATTATAAAAAAGCTTATGATCTTTTCTAGTTATTATCGAGGTATATGACCATCTTACACTGGCAAATAAAACTATGTTAAAGATTGATTTGTTTGATTAGTAACTGATTGAGTTTTTCAGTTCTCAAATTTTGATTTTTATTCCAAATTAGAATATATCAAATCTTATGAATTTAGAAAAATATACATGAGTGGGTATTACATCCATTCTGCTAGACTGACTCCAAGTTTGATTATGAAAAGACTTGTGATTCTTTAATTTCTTTGACTGTGAATTTACAGGTTTCAGTTTACCACTGGTAATCACTAGAAACTTACCAAACCATCTACTTAAAGCATTTTTTACATTATAAATATGTTTACAAGAACAAAATTATTTATATAAGTTTATTTATATCTCATTGATATTTAATTTTTTTATTTGTATTTTTTCCTACCGTTGAGATCACATCAGCAGTTTCATGCTTATATTGTGCTAATGAGATGGAAACACATTTATGTACAATAGAAACAAATATGTAATAATAATATGGAAAATGCACGTTTCAATAATTAAAATTTATAAAATTCATTATTGTTAATTAATCTTTTACTGATTTAATCTTTAGTATATAATTTATAAATAGTAGCAATTTATACATTACAATAATGAAGTTATGTAGTCAAGAAGAGTTCATACTGTAGCAGAGTAAATTTGCCTGTCCCTATTTTTAAACTTAATTATTATATAATTTGTTAAATGTCAATGTGGCATGACCTTCGGGTTTGGTGCATGATGATATTTTTATAAGTACAGAGTTAAAATAACAACTCAGGTAAAGAATATGCTAGAACTTGATGCAATCCAAACCAGTTCCAAGAGGATGAGTAGTTTCTTCTGACTAATAGTCTCATACTTGTTCATAACAGTTTCATCCAATGGGTTTAGACTGAAACTCACTTTTTTGAAGAAAGTTCTATTTGCTAATCACTTTGAATTCGAATATAACTCAAGTCTGATCATGAAAGGCAATTGTTAGCTTTTGGTAAGTTAACTGACTCGTAAAGAAAAAAATGGACTTAGAAATATTTCATACATGTTTGCTATTGATCATTATAACAATCATAACCAATAACAAAGGGATGCATGTCAAACATACAAAGAGTTTATACATATAAACTAATTGTTACCACATTTTGTATCTGACAATTTTTTGAATGTTAGTGTTTTATACAGTTATTTTTGTGATATAAAATGTTACCACAATTTACTGAATGTTAGCAGTAACAGTTGTATTTTGTTTGTAGAGTGTGGTTTATTATACATTAGTATTATTACTAGTAATGGATTAATAAAAAATAAGTTTTTAGCAAGCATTAAATGGTCATTATTTGTTAATGCTATTGCATCAAGTGTTGTAATGGAGCAAACCTATTTTATATTTAATATTAGTAAATTGTTTATTTTAAAGTGCAAAGCAAACCCTTTTTAAAGAGTAGGAGAAATTTACTCCTAATATTTTAAATGCTATAGGAGTATAATTCAAGAAAATGGAAAGTACGTGAAAAATATACTGGTTGTGCTATGTTTAACTCAAAGCATTTTTAACTTTTAACAAATTAGTTAATAAACAAGTAAGATCTCATCTTTTGAACGGCAAATTACAACACTAAAATTTAAAAAAATTTTTTTTGCCATGGAATTAATTTACACTTTTTTAGTTATTAAAGATTGACATAAATAGACTTAAAGCTCTGAGTAAAAAGTAGGTAGTTAGTACTCAATGATACGTTTTTGTTTCAGAAAACATACTTTTTTATAAGCATGTAAATTTGCTGTTTTGTTACAAACAGATAGCAGTTTTTCTTCCTTCATACTCAGTATTATTTTAACCAGAAATCAGAAATTATATTTAAAAAAAGAATAAAAATGTACTGTTCTTAATTTTGGTCTGTTTAATATAATTTTAAATTGATACAAATCGATTTATTAATAAATTTTACCTGTCAGTGTTAGTTAAAGACTTTACTTTCCAACACATGATTTTGATCCTATTACAATTTCTCACATTGATGATCTAGTAACTATTTGCTATTTTTAGAGTATGATGGCGTATTTTTGAGCAATGGTCCCGGCGACCCAACCATGAATAAGCCCACCATTGAAACAGTACGTAAACTAGTCACAAGAGAGGATTACAAACCAGTATTTGGCATTTGCCTCGGTCATCAGATATTATCATTGGCTATTGGAGCTTCAACATTCAAGATGAAGTGAGATTTTTTTTCCATTTTTTGTTTTGTTTTATATTTTAAGATTGTTGCACTCTTAGGTTGTTTATGGAAAAAATGAACAAATAGTAGGTAAGACCACTCGCTATATGGAGACTGGAGACAACGTCACTTTTTGACTGAATTCACTCTTTTTCAAAATTGTCTATCTCAGTAATTAAAAGAAAGAAATGGTTGGAAATTGTTTTATCAAATAAAGGAATCTTCCAACGTTAAATATAAGTTTTGTTTGTACATTTGAATGACGTATTTATTACGTTTTGATCGATAAACTCACAGTCGGTAAAGCGTATTGAAATGTTCGTGGCGAGATTTGAAAATGGCTAACCTCCGACATCGTTTTTGGGTATGCTCACATAACGCGTTCTCGCTTTTTTGAGATTCAACCAATAAAAATAAATCTTATATCAACGGAAAGCTAAGATAATGACCTTTAACATAAGCATCGGTTGATTTAATTTTTTTAAATTTTTACTGTAGAAAATGATAATTCAAATTATGTGTTATGTTTGACGCATTATAACTTCGAAACCCATTATCATCTGTTCGCCTACTTTATACTGTTGAAAAGGTCATCTTTTGCCCTTTAAAATGGTATATAACATGAACCGGAAGTCTCTATAACGGAAGTTCTAATGGCAATGAACGCGGGTAACCCTAATAGTTTTATTCGCGCCCATGCCGAAGTTGACGAGAGATCGCCATCTTGGACCACACGTGTATTAAAATGGATCAACCAGACAACATTTTGCATAAGTTTTAACAAAAACTATTAAATTTCATCTAAATATTGCTACTTTAAAACGATTATTTATTATTTTTAAGTTACGATTTGTTAGAAAGTTTTATTTTGATCATTAACGAGGTTAGCTAAACATCGGCCATTTAAAGTACGGTTGCAAGAGGGTGATGATTTGTTAGGACAAACTGCTTATATTAAAAGCAGTCCTATACAAAAAATACTGGCTGCAAATGATTAAATGATGATTCATGATAAGATTTATTTTTTAAGAAAATATTTTAATTAATCGGCGATATTTTAAATTAATTTTACAAAGCACCAAACCAAAATAAAGAACGACAACTTTTAATGCTGGCGGATTTTTGTCTCTGTGGTTAGTCTGTAGCTGACTAGTACTTTTCATTATTTTATTATAATTCGGGTCTTAAGAAACAATCTAGTAAATGATGAATGAGAATTTGTCATTGAGTGACCGTTCAAGGTAAAGATATATACTAATATAGTAATAAGTGTATGTGTCAGTGAGTGAGTGAATCGATGTATGGTAAAAATTGAGATCAAGACAAGGATGAGTAACATGCTACGCACATTACAGACATACAGTATACACTAATATAATAGACATATAATAAGTAAAACTATGAAAGACTTTAGCTTTCAATTTTCAAGATATTTTTAGAATGTTAATGTCTTATATTATGAAACAAATAGACACCTTTTAAAAATAAAGATACTAATAATTACAATTGCTGTTGAAGTGAACTAAAAAATAAACTGCAAATAGACATACACTGATACAGTAGGCATGTAGTTAAATATATGAAAGACTTTAGCTTTCAATTTTCAAGATATTTTTAGAATGTCAGTGTCTTTATTATGAAACAAATAGTTCATAACAAGCAAAGAAATTGACTGAATAGGATTTACAGGGCTGATGTAGGTACACAAATGGATAGTTCATGTTATGACATATGGTGAGCATTATTCAACTTATTCAGTTATTGCTAAATACATGCACATAAGTATGCAAAATATAATTTATGACTTTATTTAGGTTAGAATGATCATGCTGATTAGAAACACTGTATTATAATAATAACTGTTTTGTTTGACCTATTTTTCTCTTCAACAAGTGAGCGTTATTTGCGATTGTATAGCAAAAAGCTATATTTTTCATATGTTATATTTATTATTTCTATATCTTTTAAACAAGATTATCTTAAACTTCACCCTGGAAATGTCTATACTCCAAAGAGCAAGTATACCAAATCTGGATGATGTATATGAAGTAGTTTTTGTTTTACAAGACTCCAAAAGAGACATTCTGTTTTTGACCACTTGCCGTTTGAAATTTTGAACAAAATGCTATTTTGAGAGGACTGTATTTCATTTTCTGTGCATCTGTGATCCTTATAAAAAAATCAGCAGTATAATTGTGTTACAGAGAGTTGACATAGCAAAGATGAACTGTGTATGTTTCATAGTTTTTGTTTTGTGGTCATTTCAAAAGGGGGTTTCGTGAAATCTGAGTTTTTCTGCAATTTACATCAAACTTTGAACTGTCATAACTTTTTTTCTATTAAAGTAGGTAGTCCCACTCATTTTTTTCTACTTGATATTGTACAAATGTTTTATGCTCAAAATGTGTGTTCTGATGAAATAAGGTTGTACAGAAAAAATTATGATGATAGCTATAATACTTTTTGAGATATCACAAATTTAGTGTCGTTATTTGTGGTCAACTTTTTTTAGACGTAATGAATGAGTGATTTTACAAGTTTATTACAAGAAAGATATAAACCTCACTGAAAAACAATCTAATAATTCTAATAAACATAGTGACATACAACAAGAAAAACCAGATATAATGCAAAATTTACTTTTCAGTTTATTATAAATTGCAAAAGAAAATAGGCTTTTGTTTCATAAAATTGCTCGCAAAACGCAACAAAAAGGAACATTCATGGCATCATAACATATGCAATTGATGCACAAAGTACATCCAAAATGCATATTATTAAATCATGTACCATATAGTTAATGCCTATTTTTTTCTAAAGGCATTGCAAAGAAAATGTGGAAATTATTGGAGGCTGAAATTGACCATTTCAGCAAATTTTAGCCAAAAAACAGCATTAACGAAGTTTATTACAGAAAACGTAAACAAGCAAATGGTCATATCTCTGAAACTATACATCATACAGAATTGGTTCACATATCAAAATGATCAGCAAACTATACTCTACCTATATCTATAAAGATACTTTCTGTTTAATCGCATATTAAGTTACATTTATCATTTGACTGTACAATTTATATTTTCAAATAAAATTAAAATGGATAAACAGTCACATCTCTGAAAGTATACATCATACAGAGTTGGTTCACATATCAAAATGATCAGTAAACTATACTTGATCAATATGTATAAAGATAATTTCTGTTTAATCACATATTAAGTTACATTTTTGTGTTAAATTTTTCATTTTATCATGCAATTTTTATTTACAAATAAAATTAAAATGGATAAACAGTCACATCTCTGAAAGTATACATCATACAGTTTTGGTTCACCTATTAAAATGATCAGCATGAAGTTATCTATTTATCTAAAGACAGAAAATTTATTTATAACCTTTTATCTGAATTAGTACTTTTTACACAATAGAAACTTTCACATTAAAAAAAAATCTTTAAAACTGTATACATGGTATTCTTTATGCATAATTCATAGATATAAAAACATGTTTGACAATAATATTATTAATTATAACAAAATAATAAGTAATAGATTAATACATATCCTTATGTTTTGAAAGATTTGTGAGAGGCATTAAAGCATTGAAAATATGTATGAAAAATGAATTACTAAAACTCTGTGAACATGTACATTAGTGACATGATATTTAATATAATAATAATTCAATTCTGTGATATTTATTTCCAACAATGAATGTGCACAACATAGATTCAAATATTAATCACAGTACATATTTTTATAAATAGAAAATTCTTCCTGTAATGCACTATAGTCAATGGCTGTCCAGGTTCTTCCGTTGGTTGTCTCCATTCTTAAACCCCATTTAAAAACAAACTTGGCATCCACATCATCACAGTCCATGGTATCACCCCACTTAAAAATATTCTTATTTCTATACTGTTCCATAAATATAATCTTAGCACTGCTGGTGGTGTGAATATAAAAGCATTCACTAAATAAATATCTTATTAGCATTATTGTAAATCCACTGCTTGAAAAGAACATTTCACAGACCCAAGTGTTTCGGTTGTTTACTATTTTTGCATCAAGAGTTATCTTTTCTTTTTTAAATGATCGTCGTCAAGAAAACGATTTTTCTAAATAATAAGATAACCATCTTGACTAAAATTAAATAAATAAATAAAATAATATATTTAAATACGATCTGCGACTTCAAAATATATATTGCAAGGAAATAGCAATCAAACTTTCGCGATAGAGTGACGCACCGACTAACCTATTTTCAAACTACGGAATTGGTAGTGATGGTGAGGACAAAATGAATAATTCTGCTTTAAAAATAGAGATATGTTTACAAATAAACTAATCACAGAGTAAAGTAATCATTATTAAATGCTTACAAAAGATCTTACCGATAAGAGGTTTTAATTGTTCACATAAAATGTGAGAAAAATCAGCGGTAGCGTCAACGCGTGTTTCGCACGTGGAAGCCATGACTGAAAGTGAAACAGGATGCGTACTAGGGGGTTTTCAATTTAGTGGATGCTCTTCCAGGGGTCACTAATCAAGGGCTACAGCATATCATTAGAGAGATATTGAAATTCCGCAGAAAATGATATATTTTTCACTATTTTGTGATAAATATTTCTTCCGAAAATTTTATCGTGAACTTTTTAGTTTGAAAATTTATTTGGTTATTCGCATCAAACAAAAGTGAAATTTATATGATTGTAAAGAGTTATATGTCCTCTATTTAAAGGACCAATCAGTTTTAGGGTTACAACACGCTGGATGCTCTGCAATCTTTTTAAAAATTGGTACCCGAAAACGTGAATTTTACTTTTTCGGCCGTGAGGCGACTTTTGACCCATTTTTCTTGCAACCCTAAGGTACTTTCGTCAAAGTTTATGGATACTATAATAAAATTCAGAAAAAAACAACAAAACAGTTCGAAAGACAAAACATCGATCTTTATTTTCATATAAAAATGGTTAGTTGAGGTTTAATGTGAAGAAAACCGCTCTGGAGTAAAGTTTAGCAAATTTGTGTGCGTTTGCGAGTTTTTGCCTGTAAAGCGGTGGCCGTGGGACTACCTAATTAAAGCTAGAGCTCCAAAATTTTGTATGCAAACTTACTTTGAGGTACATAACATAACCTGCAAATATCAGCTTATTTGGCCAGACTTCAAAATTTGAGTGGTCTTACCTACAAATAGTTTCATGAGGGCATATGTAATGATAATACTTTGATGAATAATATTTTGTCTACTTCATTTAATTAATTATAGTATGTGCGGGGAAGCAAGGTTGAAAAGAGTGACCTATGTATCATAATAGATAAAACTTTAGCTAAAGATCATCTTGTGTTTTTGCTGACATAGATATGGAAATCGGGGTCACAATCAGCCATGCCTATATTCAGATACAGTTCGTTGCTTCATAACAACTCAAAATCATGGATTTGCTGTGGACCCTGCTTCTCTTCCTGTGGATTGGAGACCACTGTTTACAAATGCCAATGACCAGACAAATGAGGGAATCATTCATTCTTCAAAGCCATTTTTTAGGTAAATATCTGGCCGCAGCTATGTTAATGTGATTTGTTTTGTGCACGTTGTAAGAGTTACATATATTCATTAAATTCTCTTAACCCCTTTCTTTTACTTAAATTCCGTCCAACACTTGCTTTCTATCACTTTATTAGGTTCTTTTCTGTTGTTTCAGTGTGCTTAGGTTTAGAGCAGATCATGTATTCAGTAAAAATTCTCTCAACACAAGCTTTTTTACAAGCACCAAACTGAAGCGATTAAAGAGTATAGAAGTTGTTTCTGTATGTTAGGTGGTCTAATAAAAAAGGTCAAAAGTCCATAATCATTATGAATCATTAAGTGATAAAAGGAGCCTGGTTGTGCTAGATTTTCAGTGTTAAATTATAGTCTAATCTTTGTGTTACATGTGTTATTGCAAACACCGATACCTGTGTTCCCTTATCCCGTTCGCTGACCTACGGACACAAAAGGGATGCGCTTGCGCACATCGATAGCCACTTTAAAAAAATAACAATCAAGTCAAGCAGACGATATGTTTGGGTTCAGCAGCCAATCTGCTCTAATTTTATCATTGGCTAACTATTTTTAGAAAGGTATTTTCCATTACAAAGTTCGGAAATCCCCAGACACCTCACGTTTATCGAAGCTGAGCCGCCATTTTGAACCGAAGTTTGTACTACACATGGCTCGTTTCAAGGACTATTTTCAGTTGTTTGCTTGATCCTACCTAACGAACTTAATTGTGTAAATAAATTTAATATATTGTAGATGAAATTCGACAGGCCTACTGAATTTTTGGATGTGACCATTTGATAATAAAAAATAAAAACCGTTCGGTCTCAAACCGAACCCTCGTGGTCGTCGTTATGACGTCGTTATGATACTATTTTTATCGATGACCACTTTAAAAAAAATACCAATCAAGGTCAAGGAGAAAGATATGTTTGTGTTCAGCAGCCAATCTGCTCTAATTTTATCATTGGCTAACTAATTTTAGAAAGGTATTTTCCATTACAAAGTTCAAAAATCCCGAGTCACCCCTCGCTTGTAAAGAAGCTGAGCCGCCATTTTGAACCGGTTTGGAATTATACATTGCACGTTTCAAACACGATTTTTAGTTGATTGCCTGATCCTACCTAAAGAACTTTATTGTGTAAATTAATTTAACATATTGTAGATGAAATTCGACAGGCCTACTGAATTTTTGGATGTGACCATTTGATAATAAAAAAAAAAAAACCGATCAGTCTCAAACCGAACCCTCGTGGTTTTCATATGACTCTTTCGTTTTGTTCAAAATCAACCAATTTCCCCAGAATAATATTTATTTACACAAGATAAATTATTATTTATACCATATATTCAAATGGCAATCAACAAAAATCGTTTTCTTTCGGATTTTATTCAAGGAAACATCTAACAAATTGACGAAGGTCAACACAAGAAAAAGGTAAGAAAACTTTTTATTTATTTATTTATTTTTGAATTTAAAATAATAATAAGCAAACGTTAAAAAATTAAATAAATATTTTTAAAATGTCCCCCATAATATTTATTTTGAAAATCATTTTAGAATTGTACGAATTATGCTTGCTTTTAATTATTTAGTAGACTAGTAAAAAAAAAAAAACGGTGAAAATGTTCCCAAGTTCAACAAAAAGATAAGAAATCTTTGTATTATTTCTTTGTTTTTGAATTCGAAAAAAATTTTAAAAATACTTTTAAGATTCCTTAGTATGTCTATAATAGGTAGTAATTTAAATTTTTAAAATCCATTGATAATTACAGTCGCTTTAAATTTTTTAGCACACTGACCCATTCAGTTATCGTTAGCATCCAACATGGTTGCCGGCCAAGGGGTTATACTAAAGGCTTGACAAGCTAAGAATTATCTACAAATGTCTTGCTACTGAATATCCCAGCAACAAGAGGAACTAGAATGTTTTGGTTCAGAGCATTTAACTGTTGTCTCTTATCATGTACCTGGTTACAGTATTTTGGTATAATCTATTATCGTGTGCCAGGTTGCCATTTTGTTTTTATGGTAAAGTGGAGATCTTGATTGTTTTTGTGTTTTTTTTCCTACTGTTAACACCATCATTCCAACTTTTTAACAAATTGCTATCTTCATAGACTATACCATGATGTTTCAGTAGTTATGATTGGCAAATTTATTGCATAGAGATAGCCATGAAGGGAAGAAGACATGTCAGAAAGACATTATTTAATAACATATATATTTACCTGACATAAAATGATAATTCTACTCGTAGACATTCCTCCAAATATGAGTTTCATATACATTGTTTATCTTACATAATGCACACTACATTGTTTATCTTACACAATTTGCAGTGCTTATCTTACATTGTACAAACACTACAGTGTTTATCTTACATAATTTGCAGTTCTTATCTTACATTGTACACACACTACAGTGTTTATCTCACATATTGCACAGTGCAGTGTTATGCAGTTTGCAATGCTTATCTTACTATGGTTAATGTCTCTTTCTATTCATCACAAATGATGAAAATAATGAATACTTAATGTGTCTTCATATTTCTAAACTCATCAGAACTTAAAGAGTGTCATGTAAAATTTTTAAAAGTGGCAAATATACCTCAATCAATTTTTATTTATTTCTCAATACGGTTGGGAATTTTTTTCTTGTGCAGCTATATAGAGATCATGTGATAAATTGTGCTAGTAACATTTGATGGATGTAATTTTAAATTCATCATTTAGAAATAGGTAATTGTTAAAGAATATAATTATATTATATACATATAAATTATGAATGATGGACACAGATATTTATTATTTCAAGTGTGCAGTTTCACCCTGAAAGCAGGGCCGGTCCAGAAGACTTGGAGGTGTTGTTTGATGTATTTTTGAACACTGTCAAGGCCTATAAAGATGGCCAGACCAGGTCAGATTTCTTTATTTGTGAAATATAGTGCAGACAGTTGTTCTGTCCTTTTTTCCAGGCATTTAACTTTTTTTTAAATAGTGCAAATAATAAATTGCTTTCCTGAATGGTTGTATATTCATAACTGTGTTTGCACTATCATTTGCACTTAATGATAACTGTATATTCACTTTATAAGTTCTATTGATAACTGTATATTTATGCACTATTATGTCTACTTATTAATACTTGCAAAGGCAGTAAAAGCTGAAAAATTTTATAGCTTTTTCTTCCTTCCCTGCATTTTCAGTTTTTCAGTTGGTGAATGCCTGAAAATGTCACTGCAGAAAAATGGACTTCCGTTGTATGATTTACATATCAAACGTCCTAAAAAAGTACTCATACTGGGGTCGGGTGGGCTTTCCATTGGACAGGCAGGCGAGTTTGATTACTCTGGCTCACAGGTATGTGCAAGTTTAAAAGATTTAATCATACCCATTCAGCTGCTTTTGTTTAATTTTTTTAATAATGGAAATGCTTCAGTCTTGATTTTATTTTAATCTTATAACATAACACCATACAGTCCCAGAGACAGTTTTAAAAAGTTAAATATTTATGTTGAGTAAATTTATTATTTTTTTTTAATGATTGTGTTCATGCTTGCATGCACACCATATATTATGAAATCTTGCACTTTGATTATGTTTGGTGGTCTTGTGTTTACAGCTTATTTAAATTAGAATATTTGCTCCAACCTGCAATCTTTTGTAAGAATGAAAGAATCCTGTCCCATTTTAAGGCTCTGCATTTGCCAGCTTGTATTTCTTTTTCCATGCTAAAACATTTTCAATTAATGCTTTTCTTTAAAAAAATGAATAAATTCTGTTGCAGGCGATTAAGGCATTGCAGGAGGAAAATGTACTAACAGTGTTGATCAATCCTAATATTGCTACTGTTCAGACCTCACGTGGATTGGCAGACAAAGTCTACTTTCTCCCCATTACACCAGAATATGTGACCCAGGTACAGACTTGTCCAATGTGATACACAATTTTACAACATATTTTCTTGTGTTCCTCTTTATCAATTTTCTTTTGTCAAAATAGATACCAAGTCATTTTGTAAAAATAAATTTTAAGTAAAATTTTTTCTTTGTAATAAAAGTTTTTATAAGTGCATAATTAACAATTGTTGGGGTAGTCTTTTCTTCTGTTTTTTACAAAAATAAATAATAAAAATTAATCATTTTTGAAATGACTCCATTTATCTTTTTTATATTTGTGAGCTTTTGATGCATAGTATGTTTTTTGCTGATATCAGGCAGTTACTAATTCAAATTGGTCAATCTGTGTATAGGAGTAGGCAAGTTGTTTTTTTTTTAATTTATAATTGTTTATTAAATGTTTAACTGTTGGTTTTTATTACTTCTGTATGAAAATTGTTTGTTCATGGATACCACTGTATATTTTTAAGACATACATAAGTGCCCATGTGTGCTATATATTTGAGAGCTCACTCTGAATGCACTATAACCATACATACATTTTCCCAATGATGTTTGGCATTGCAATATTACTTCCATATTAGGTCATAAAATGGGAGAAGCCAGATGGAATTTTGTTGACATTCGGCGGACAAACAGCCCTGAACTGTGGGATTCAGCTTACCCACAGTGGTGTTTTGGACCAGTATGATGTGAAGGTGCTGGGGACACAAGTAAAATCGATTGAATGGACGGAAGATCGTAAGGTTTTTGCTGACAAAATGGCAGAAATTCAGGAAGCTATTGCTCCCAGTGAAGCTGCATTTTCTGTAGAGCAGGTAAAAGTTTGTGTAAAATTATACTAGATATTGACTTTTATTTTATTTTATTTAAAGGTTGAAAAGTATTTAAGCATATTTATTTAACTTTTAATTTCTGACAAATATACCACTGTGTGTCTCCCAGTGACTGCAGTGTCAGGCATCTATGGGAGAAAGTTGTCTCAGTTTTTCCCTGTTGTCTCAGTTTTCCCTGTTTAATCCAAGCTCTTACAATGTTTTGTAACTTGCCAAGCTGTTTCCTGGTCGGCTTTTTTCCTGACAGAGTGGCTGTAAAATTAAAAAAAATAACTGACAATTTTTTATCTTCATCAGATTTTTTCAAAATTTTTTGCTTTTATTTCATAATGCTGGCAGCATGACAGCGAGAATGAATCAGCACATTTATGTAGTAATAAATTGTTTGTATTTTTTAATGAAAATTATAAGCAGTTTACAATCCTCATCAGAGATTTAATCATTTCAGTTTTGAGATCACTTTGGTGTTTTGAGCCATTGAAATTATGATAAGAAAATTGATATGATGTTTCTGTTTTACTTCGTATCATTCAGTATATTGTATTACAGGTAGACTTCTGTTTTTTTTGCTAAATAAATTTTGATGATATTTTAAAGAGAAAGATCCAGACAAAAATGTATTTCGATATTTTTTCTAATTGCAGTGATGACTTACCTATCTCCTCTTCAGATGAAACACAAATGCATTTATTTCTCACATGTAACATGCCTTCTGTACTATCTAAAATATTTTCATTTATTTTTGACTAAAAGTAATAATATCCCAGTTAGAATTATTTAATTCAATGGCTGCTTTAAAAAAAAAAAATGTTTGCTTTGAGACCAGCGGCTAAATGTTTTGAAAATCACACAAGACCTCCTGTGGATACACTTACTACAGTAAATCTTTAAAATATAGCTTACAGTTTACAATCCAAATGATTTACTCTGAAAATATACTTAGGGACATCAATTGCTTGCTTGAATGAATGACAATTTCTGGATCTGATTGGTGTAAAGATCTGTGATTTATAATATTATATAGCTCATGTTTTCCTTCTTTTAGTTTAAAAATTATATACATTATTATCTCATTTACACTTTATGACAACTAAGTCATACTGTGTAGATGTGCAGTTCTATTGTACACTAATTAAAATACACTTTGACCATTGTTATTCTTTGGGAAGTTCTGATTAATCTATCTTGACATTCACAAAGATTGAGTAAAACTTCTTATTTGTTTTTTTATTGAAAATAAATGTCTGCCTAATTTAGGAAGAACAAGACAGTGGATTTTATATTGAAATATTAAATTGGAATTTTTTATTTTGAAAAAAAGAATTTTAGGTTGAAGGGATGAAAAGTTGTCTCTCTTTAATTAATTTTGTAAAAGTTGATGAGATAGTAGTCAATAATCCTAGTAGCATGGGCACATGGAAAGCATTTTGGAAAAATATTATTTTGCTTACTGTTTAGTTTTTGTTTAATTTTAACATTTTTTTAAAAAATGCAGGCTTTGCAAGCAGCTGAGGGACTTGGATATCCTGTGCTGGTGCGAGCCGCTTTTGCACTGGGCGGGCTTGGATCTGGATTTGCATCCAACCGTGAAGAGCTCATCACACTAGTAACAGCGGCTTTCGCTCACACTTCCCAGGTGTTGGTGGACAAATCGTTGAAAGGATGGAAAGAAGTGGAGTACGAGGTTGTTAGGGATGCCTATGATAACTGCATAACGGTGAGAACAATTTGAGAAACCAAAGTATATGAAATTAGTTTTTTCCTTCAAACACTTTTCTCTCTTTTTCTTTTCATCCACTAATTGAAGGCTGGAAATCATCTGGCCATTCACAAAGTACATGATTTGCATTCTTAAAGTATAAACCACAACATTTGGGTCCCCAGCCACTATGAATATTTCATAAACTAGTCACCTCACCTTTTCATAGTCCGTGACTATTCCAATTTATGTATAATGTACGATTGTAGAAATTATTTTTTATGAAGACCATGAAAATATTGCTAAATTAAATGAGATATACATCTACAGAAACTTAAAATTTAATTCACCCCTCTCAATTGTGCTCTTCATGTCTACATATATGTCTGTGAAATCCTATATATTGTGGAACAATTCCAACAGCAAGCTATTAACTTTGTTCATTTTCCCTGCAGGTTTGTAATATGGAAAATGTTGATCCCCTAGGAATTCACACAGGTGAATCAATTGTTGTGGCTCCTAGTCAGACTTTGACTAACAATGAATATAACCTTCTTCGGACCACAGCTATCAAGGTCATCCGACACTTAGGGATTGTTGGCGAGTGCAATATTCAGTATGCTCTCAATCCAGATTCATTAGAGGTAAATCACATATATTTTCTTTCTAAATCTTGCTTAATAGAGAAAGAAAATATTTATGTTAAAAAATGTTTAATTGTTTGCTCATTTTCCACTGCCATACAATACCTCCTTCCTAACCTAATCTCCATGCGTGTCATTAATTGAGAGCAAATACAGGTTAAGAATTGAGAGACTGTATAATTTTAATGCTAGATTTAACTTATTTTTCAGCACTACATCATAGAAGTAAACGCTCGTCTTTCACGCAGTTCTGCTCTGGCAAGTAAAGCAACAGGGTACCCTTTGGCTTATGTGGCTGCCAAACTGGCTTTAGGAATACCTTTGCCACAGCTGCGCAACTCTGTGACAGGGTCCACAACAGCATGCTTTGAACCCAGTCTTGACTACTGTGTAGTGAAAGTTCCACGCTGGGATCTTAGAAAGTTTTCTCGTGTGTCTACAAAGGTGAAGATTACAGCTTTATTACTTTGTTACAGTAACAGACTTTGATTACAATAGAAACCATCATCTTTAAAGAAAATAATGTTATACTGTATGCAAAATAAAATTATTTGCAATCAATACAGAATATTTTATATTATTTTGAATTAATATTTAAGCCATAAAATAGTAGTCAATAATACTGTTTTCATGTATATTTCTGACATTGAGAAATATGCTTAGATAGTAGTTAGTAGTGGATTAGACAGTAAACTGACATGATGTACAGGATGGATAATAAAAGACTGGTATGATGAGAATCTTAATTTTGTTATTAATAATTCTCTAGCAGACACCACTCATCTGATCATTTGCTGTAAATGTTTTCTCTCATGTCATTAAAGACAAACATTTACCATCACACAATATTTCCATAGCCGGAAAACTTCTTCTCAAAAGAGAAGATAAATCCATCTTTTAATCTATATTTATTGAATAGTAGTATGATGCAATGGATGAGGTGGGTTCAGAAAATAAACTGGTATGAAAATGGAAAGTGTTCAGAATTTAGACTGTCATGATGGATGGGGTAGATCTGGTAGTAACCTGATTTGATGCATGGAGTGGATAGTAAACTGGTATGATGGGTGTGTGAGTTCTGGCAGTTATTTTGATAAGAGTAGGGTGGTGTTCATTAGCAGTTTCATAGGTTGATTGGGATGGGATTCCAGTTTAAAGATGTTCCAACTGATAGTCTGGTCATTGTAAGCAAGTGATTCTTTATCCCGTTTCTTTTTTATTCTTGTTCATCTGAATGTTGTCAGATTGGCAGCTCTATGAAGAGTGTGGGAGAAGCTATGGCCATTGGATGTAAATTTGAGGAAGCATTCCAGAAAGCTCTTCGCATGATGGACGAATCTGTAATGGGCTTCTTTCCCAACATGGAATCAGTTTCAGAAATGGTAAAGATATTTGAGATAACTATCCAGTTTTAAGTTATGAAGAGTTCATTTTTCTTTTTAATACCAGAATATTCCTTTAAAAACTTTGATTAACCCAACATATACTTGATTAAGTGTTTGAATTTTATTTTACTTTTTTCCACAATATATTAAATTAAAGTTATATTCATTTTAATGAAAATTGGGATTTTATTTTTTTACAGGAACTGAAAGAGCCAACAGACAAACGCATATTTGTTTTAGGATCAGCTTTGGCTGCTGGTTATTCTATTGACCGGCTTTATGAACTGACCAAGATTGATCGCTGGTTTCTTTATAAATTAAAGAACATCACTGACCATTATCACTGCATGGAAAGTTACCGCGGAAAGGTCAGAAATATATTTTTTTGTGCATTTTAATATCGGACTGCATTATTAATGAATGAAATGTTTGTCAGTGTGTATTCTGTACAGATGATTAGTGAATGAGGCAAAATGTTTTGTCAGTGTGTATTTTGTACAGATGACTAGTGAATGAGGCAAAATGCTTTGTCGGTGTGTATTCTGTACAGATGATTAGAATGAGGCAAAATGCTTTACTTCAAGACATTTATTTAAAGGATAAATAAAGATAAAAACACTATTTCTGTAATGTATGCTACAGTATTTAAATGTTTTTAATTTTATTGTGCTATTATTTTATAATTTGCTTCTACAAATAATTTTTATTGTAACCCCAAATTGTTGACTATCACATAGTATTGATAAAATTTATTACTCCCTACTCCTTACTATTCCTTATTCTTTTTTTAAAAAAAATATTCACCTTTGAAGAAAACTTTTCTCCATTTTGCCAGTGTAATACCGGTTATAAACAGTTGTATTAACCCCTTAAATTAAAGTCTGTAATCAAAGATTTGAGTACATATTACTAAGATCTTTCATTTGTTTCTTTGATTTTTTATGGTTGTCTTAGTGTTGTAATATTGATAAAAAGTAATTTGTAAGTAAAAAAAAAGTAATTTGTAACATGAGAAAAAGTAATTTATAAAATAAATAAATAAAAGTAATTTATAATATAAGTTAAAAAAAAGTAATTTATAACATAAAGTTGGACATACACAGTAGGATTAAAAATTTAAAACAGTACATAGCCATGAGATGTTATATAAAATTAAGATTCAACTTTTCATTTGGTGGGTTCAATGTGCAGGCAAATTTGATGATTAATTTAAGAAAATATTATGAATACCAGCAGTTTGAGTATTATTGCTATAATTTACAAGAGTCATAATATAAAACATTCATAGAGTAGTTGCTATTTCTCTTATTATTTTACATTTTTAAATCTTTTTGCAAATATTGGAATATCTTCTTGCAGACAAAAGATCTTCCATGTGACATACTGCTGAAAGCGAAACAGATGGGTTTCAGTGATAAGCAGATCGCACAAGCAGTTGCTAGGTCAGTTATTTGTTACCTCTTCTTCCTGGTACACATGTTGTAATCTCTCAGTTTCTACTTTAATAAGTTCATTATTGTAAAAATTTGTCACTTTCTGTATACATTTTTCATCTGATCATTTTACTCTTTATTAGTTGTGGAAATTAATTTTTGGTGCTATCATCTTTTGCATATATGTTCTTTCAAATGACATCAATTTTATTTTGTTATCTATTTGTCAGTTTATGATAGACATCCTCAAAAGAAAGAAAAATTGCACAAAGACATTTATTTATAAACCTGACCACATAGACAAGATACTCACAACAGAGGAAATAAATATTTCAGAAATCAGATGAAAACATAACCAAAGATAAATAACGTTTTTCAAATAAATTTTTAATCACAGCACTGAACTGGCCGTAAGAACTGCACGCATTGCTCGCGGTGTCACACCATCAGTGCATCAGATTGATACTGTGGCAGCAGAGTGGCCAGCAAGTACCAACTACCTGTACTTGACATACAATGCATCTGAACATGATATTCTTTTTCCTGGTGGCTATGTCATGGTGCTGGGCTCTGGAGTGTATCGCATCGGCAGCAGTGTGGAGTTTGATTGGTGCGCAGTTAATTGTATCAGGGAACTGAGAAAGGTGTGGCACTGTCTAAATGAAAGATCATTAGGAATAGATTCGTGAGAGATCACATTTTGATTGTATTAGTTTGATTGCAGAATATAATGTAAAACAATATTTTTTATATTAGTGATTTTGCTTTTTCATTTAATAATTTTTCAAGAATCTTTTAAGCTTAGGTTTTTTATATTGAAAACTATAAATGATTCTATTTCAGTAAATTATTTTATAATCTCTTAAAATTAAAGGTTAGGTTTTTGTCCTTTTGCATTTTTTTTTTACCTGTTATTTATTAATTATTATATGTTTGCTTAACAGATGGGACGCAAAACAATCATGGTGAACTACAATCCTGAGACTGTTAGCACTGATTACGACATGTGTGATCGTCTCTATTTTGATGAGATTTCTTTTGAAGTAGGTAGAACATATGTATTTGATTGTGACCTGTCATCATCTCAATTTTGATGAAATTTCTTTTTCTTCTGCAGTAGATAGTATATAATTGACATGATCGTCTCTGTTTTGATGATATGATAAGCTTAATCACATTAGACTGTTTGAGCTTTACAACACTCTTGATGAAGTAATGAGGAATGCAACATCACAGGGGTCTCCAAACTTTTCCGCCCAAGGGCCGCATTAACTATCAAACAGCAGTTCTGGGGCTGACTACACACTCGAGGTCAAATAAAAAAGAATCAAAACATGGATGTTGTTTTTAATTATTTATTTAATATTATTTTATTCAGTTATTATTTAATAACTACACATGAACACCTGTTTTAGTGGGAATGGTGAAATTGTTTCCTGGATGCCCAAATAGCAGACATTTCTGGCTTTAGATTTGATGTCCCTAACATCAACAGTGACCTGAGATTATCATCGGACAAGTTTTTCTCAAATTGTTCTTCTTATAGAATGCTGCAAATATGTTTACATATTTTATGCATTCTAAATATTTCTTTCCAAAACTGTCATCTTGTTGCACTTAAGATTGCTTAATATTTGTCTTAAAAATAGTAAAATAATCGTTTTAAGAATGTCTTCTTTTTTTTTATGCTTTGGCCCAAGTTACCATTAGATGTACATAACTGATCTGGATTGTGAAGTCACTTCAACATGACCATTCCTTTTAATAGGCATGCCCATATATAGACATGCAAAATGCATGATATAGAATTGTATGGTGGCCAAAAATATTTGTGTGTATATGTTTGTCTATGTAATTCTTATTCATTTGCAATATGATAGATTTTTGCAGTTTGAATGTTTGCAGTATGAGATATCTGTATTACCTGACTCAGCATTTAACTGCAAATTAATGATGGATCACATTCTTTAAATTATTGTAATCTATGTGGAATATCAGATTTATTTTGAGGGCTGATGTTCTTTACATTATTGTAATCTATGTGGATTATCAGATTTATTTTGAGGGATCACATTCTTTACATTATTGTAATCTATGTGGAATATTAGATTTATTTTGAGGGATCACATTCTTTACATTATTGTAATCTATGTGGAATATCAGATTTATTTTGAGGGCTGATGTTCTTTACATTATTGTAATCTATGTGGATTATCAGATTTATTTTGAGGGATCACATTCTTTACATTATTGTAATCTATGTGGAATATTAGATTTATTTTGAGGGATCACATTCTTTACATTATTGTAATCTATGTGGAATATCAGATTTATTTTGAGGGCTGATGTTCTTTACATTATTGTAATCTATGTGGATTATCAGATTTATTTTGAGGGCTGATGTTCTTTATGTCATTGTAATTCATGTGGAATATGGATTTGTTTTCATGGATGATGTTCTTTACATTTCCATATGAAATATGCAGGTTGTAATGGACATATACACATTGGAGAAACCTGAGGGGGTTATCCTTTCCATGGGCGGGCAATTGCCAAATAACATTGCCATGGAATTGCACAGACAACAGGTGATTTCAGTTTTAAATTCATCAACTTTACATAAATTGAAATGTTAATTATCTCAAATTTTAATCTTTATGCTTATATATGAAGCTAATCCAGCAGGAAAAAGTATGTTATCGCTTAGTTCTGCTCTTGAATAGTGCATTTTTCATAATTACCCACAAAATATCTCTTATTCAGATCCACAAATTGTTATTTTGTATTTCATTTATGGATTTGATTTTTTCCAATGAATTATTGCTCACATGTTGTCATGTCCCTTTTCAGTACATTGGATTCCATCAATGAATTTCTCAATAGTTTGGTGATCTGTTCCAAAGTTTGGAGTCTTTAATTGGCAGCTTTAGCAAAGTTTATTTGCACTAAAATATTGCCAAAATGACCAGCGTCAGATGACCAACTATTGTTATCAATCTTCTCTCCTATTCTTCAACTTAAATATTACTTTCTAATTTTAGTAACAATTTTTTATTTTTATTTTTTCGGGGGGGAGGGGGGTGTCAGTGAATTGTAGCACTACACTTAAGTGTATGCATATTAGCACCTTAATAATTGCATATTTGCTCATTTAAAATTTTACTGAAATGTTTTTTAAAAGTTTATTTTCAATTATATAAAAGGTTATTATTCTTGGAACATCACCTGACAGCATCGACAATGCTGAAAATCGTTTCAAGTTTTCTCGTATGCTGGATACCATGAAAATTAGCCAACCTCAATGGAAAGAACTGTCAACCACAAAGGTATGTATAAACAGTTTTTGAAATTATTGGTGTTTGTAGTCTTTTTTCTTAATTTTTATTTTGACTTTTCATCTTATTTTTTTTCCAGTTTTTATTTCTACTTTCTAGCATGTTTTAGAACATCTTTTACTAAAGATGGAGAAAAGAGAGAAAGTAAGTACATCCAGGAATAGTTATAAAATATATTTTTCTTCTTAGACAGTTTTACTGCTCAGCTTTTTCTTGTTTATTTTTGGGGGTTCTGTTTATATCTATGTCAAACCAGGCAGCCATTGAATTCTGCAATGAAGTTGGATTTCCCTGTCTGGTACGCCCCTCATATGTACTGAGCGGTGCAGCCATGAACGTAGCACACTCGGCCATTGATCTGGAGAGTTTTCTCACACAAGCCTCAGCTGTGTCCAAGGAACATCCTGTTGTCATTTCAAAGTTCATTCTAGAGGCAAAGGTGAAAATTAAATGGTGTATTATAAAATACATTTATATTTTTGAATGTATTCTGGATTTCAGTTACATTATTATTATAAAATTTTATTAATTCATATCAATTATATTGTGTTAATGTTATTGAGAGTAATTTATTGGGTTTTTAAAAAAATCTTAATAAGCATCTACATAGGATTTACCTACAACTAAGCCAAAGGCTGGTCCAGACAATCCTGACAATGGATTCAGAGGATAATTATTCTCTCTTACTGTATCTGTATCATATCTAAAGTGTTGTGTTTTTTTAATTTCCCAACATACGCTTCCTTTATTTTATTTTAAAAAAATGTTAGTTAATCAGTTAATTGCTCATTGCAAAAAGAAGCAATGTCAGTCTAGTTGTGAACACTTATGTTCTGAAGGGAATAAAGCTTGTTTTACTCGTCTCTAAAGTTCAATTTCAATTTCCAATTTCTTTTTCAAATATACATAGTGGGCAAGAATATGAAATCTAACTTGCTATATGCCAAAATATCTGTTGTGTAAAGTTTTATTTAAAAAATGTATCACTCACCAAAGCAGACTCGGCCTATTAAATCAAAATTGTTTATTGTTTTTAATGTATCTGAATAGTTTATTCACCATGGTATATCCAAGCAAGAGAGCTTAAAAAAATCTCTATGTGTGCATGTCATTCATGCAGACTCAGCACACAACATCCCATTGAAATATTTTAACAAATCTGATAGAATTTTAAATATAGGACAGTCAACGTATGCAGTACAGTGATCCAGGAAAAGACAACAGACGAGCAAACAACTCTTCATCCATAAAACAGATCATAGAACAAACATTTGAGTGAACAGATGAAAGGAATGATCTCAGGGTCATAGATATTTTACAAAAAAAACGTTTTACTTTCAAATGCATGAGAAAGCCTGTGATGCAATGAACAAGGGTTTAGATTCTAGTGAAACTAGTATCTGTCAATTTAGGATTAGAAGAGTTGGAGATATGTTTTTGAAATAATTCTGTTTTCATTTTAATGACTTGATACTTTATATAGGGAATCTGTCCATTGTTAGTACCTTGACCTGGTAGTGTGTATCTCAATATCCTCTAAGGATTTATAAAATATATTAATAAATCTGATTTTATTAGCCCCTGCTTCTTACAAGTGAGAGTTGAGATGTTCTTTCACTTGGACTTGCAGGCATATTTTATATTTTTTGCAGTTTTTTTTCTCTATGATTCATTTGCAGAATATGCATTTATGACTTAAAAAAAATATTAATATAAGATATCCAACTCTAAATGCTTTTCCCTTTCCTACAAGAGTAGTTAGGGTTCATCTATAGATGAATCATAGGCAAGTTTGTGTGTGTGAGTGTTTGCGATAATGCCTTGCTTGATGATTGACTGAACTTAACACTGCTCACAGTGAGCATTTTTATGGTTATAAAATTTGGTGAGCATTCAACATATACATTTTGGGAGGTGGTAGATTTAAAGGGGCATGAACTTAACACTGCTAAGCGTTTTTAGTATGATCATTTGGTGAGCAGTCAGAATACAAATATTTTGCTCTCTCATAGTAATCTTTTGAACTTTTGTTTACAGGAGATCGATGTTGATGCTGTGGCAAGGGATGGTGAGGTGGTGTGTATGGCAGTGTCAGAGCATGTTGAAAATGCTGGTGTTCACTCAGGAGATGCTACTTTGGTCACACCACCACAAGATCTCAACGAGGCAACATTGGTTCAGATCAAGGCCATCTGCTGTGCTATAGGTCAAGCCCTTGAGGTTACTGGTCCTTTCAACTTGCAGTTGATTGCCAAGGTAAGCATACCTAGTTCTAGACTCTAACTTGAAAAGGGATAACTCTCTATTTAAAAAATAACAAAGGGCCATATATTCTCGGAGTGGGGTGTCTTACCTCCTAATTTATATGTATGTTTCTATGATATGTATAAGTTGAGTTCTCAGTTTATAATAACAATACATTCCATAAACATCTGGCATAAAAAAAATTATTAATGGAAATAAATTTTCATCTATTCAGTTGTTACGGACAATGTTTTATAACCAACATTCACCTTGTTTTGTTTATAGAAATTTGTTCATTTTCATTTACTGCATCACATTACTAATTTATTTCCTTACCAAAGTTTAGTAAATCTGCAATGTGACTCGGAAAAAAAAATTCTTGGACTTGAGCTTTGATTCTTAATTAAATTCAAAAGGAACCTAAATACAAGAATATAAAACATGTTTATGTAAACAGTGAACCCCTGCAAAATGACTGACTTAAATAGAGTAGTTTCTCATGATATGGTCTCCAGTATAGGTCATCGTGTCTGCATGACAACTGAACCTTGCATAGTAACAGACATGGGTGCACATTAAAATAAAACCACATGCATGTTTGGATGTAAATTGAGTTTGCAGCCAATATTCTTGTTTTACCATGAGTTCCTAAGAAGTGTGAAGTGGGAATTCTCAGCATTTTCATTAAATTCCATGGTTGTGCACATACATGATTTTCAAAAGAATTATGCAGAAAAATTAAATGATTAAAGATAGAAGAAAAACTACAAAAGGAACATTTTATAGGACAGACTCCATATGATGAATTGGTTGGCAGGATCATATAGAAGAGAACAGTATTTTTACTTAATTATTTTTCATCAGTATTAGAAATATTTCATATCTCTCTGAAATGACTTGTTTTTTTTGAAAGAAGAAATGGTATGCAAGAAAGAATAAGAAATATTTTTAATTTTTGAAGAGATGTTACAATGAATGTCATCCTAAAACAACTCCTTATTGAAAGAAGAAACAGGTACACAGAGAACTAATTAAAAATTTATGACTACTGCGGAGATTATAGGGACATTATGTAATATTTGTATATAGCAGCCTATATCATAAATGCAGGCATACACATTTATGAAACTGCTGGGCTCAGACATATATATAAATTCTAAACCTGCTACTTGTTTTGATACAATCTTTATTTTTCCTTTTTCATTTCTCTGATTATTGATTTGTTTGCTTTGGTTATTATTTAATTAAATGCAATTGGTTGTTTGTAATTGTGATTTGCCTCATAAATGTTCTGCTTTGTGTATTTGGCATAGGATAACCATTTGAAGGTGATAGAGTGCAACGTGAGAGTTTCTCGGTCATTCCCTTTTGTGTCCAAAGCACTTGACCATGATTTTGTTGCCACTGCAACCAGAGTGATTATGGGTGAAATGGTGGAACCTGTCAATGTCCTGTATGGTTGTGGGCGTGTGGCTGTAAAGGTTAGTGAAGTGAAAATAAAGATAATTTATTATCTTTTATTCTCCATTTTCTCTAGATACTTGTATTTTTTAGATCACTAAATTAAAAACTGAACCAGTTGTGATAACTGCCCTTATTGTCTATTGCCAAAACATGTGGTTAGTCAGATGTGTTTCTCTCAATACTCAACCAGTTTATCTAGAGTGTACACATTGTCAGTGTTCTTAACCTTTTGTTTACATTTTTAGGACTGAGCAATGATTTATACTTCCGAACTTGTAATGTTTCTGGTAATTTTTTGTTAATATCTTTAAAGCCTCATTTATTTGTTATCCCCAAGTGTTTGTTTTTTAATTATGTTTCTCTTCATCCACCCATTCTCTCACAAAGAGAATAAAGAATAGGTTAATCTAAAAATATATATATATATATATGTGCTTTTGATTTAGAAATCATTCAGAACACCAAGTGAGTTCTGAGAATTTTTTTTTTTAATGACTTGTACAAAAATTAAATGACTTTACCTGAGTGAATTTGAATTAGGATGGTGACTGGCTAATAAAAAGGAATATCATGACTTTAACCCATTCTGAGTTAATGTGAATGAACAATTGGTTAAAAAATTTAATATTATAGTTATATTCCTCTAAGACGCTTGGACCTAGTTATTACTGTTAAAATATCCATTTGGGTTATTTGTCAAAACTTTAAAAAAACAATTTTTATAACCTAGATTTATCTTTCCTAAAACTTGATCACAGGTTCCTGTGTTTTCCTTCTCACGACTTCATGGGGCAGATGTACTCTTAGGTGTGGAAATGGCCAGCACTGGTGAGGTGGCTTGTTTTGGCGAAGATCGTTATGAAGCATATCTTAAGGCACAACTAAGCACAGGTTTTAAAATTCCACGGAAGAACATTCTCGTCTCAGTTGGAAGCTTTAAGGTTTGTGTTGGAATTTAGCATAAATGTTAGTACTAGTGTTCTTCTTAAATCATAGTGATATAAAAGAACATATAATGAACTAACAGAACTTAGTGAAAAAGAATACAATAATAATAATAGAATGATTTATATATTATTTCATCATTGCCTGTCACTTCCTTTGTAATAAAATTTATTTTTGTACTTGATCATATTGAAGTAACAGAACTTAGTGAAAAAGTTGATAATAATTTTCTTTTTCACTATGCAGTAGTATGTATTTAAGTAACAGAACATAATGTAGAAACAGAACACAGTGAGGTAATCGAACATAATGAAGTAATAATATGTAGTATAGTATGAATGAAGTAATTAAATAAAACAAAGTAGATCATTGTGAAATAATAGATCATAGTGAAATAATAGATCATGTGAAATAATAGATCATTGTGAAATAATAGATCATTGTGAAATAATAGATCATGTGAAATAATAGATCATGGTGAAACAATAGATCATAGTGAAATAATAGATCATGGTGAAACAATAGATCATACTGAGGTAATGGGTCATAATGAAGTAAAAGATAACAGTAAGGCAATAGAACACAATAGACTAGTGCATTGTGAATAAATATAATAAGTCATAGTGAAGTAAGGGATCTTAGTCAAACATTAGAACACGGCATATAGAGCATAGAGAAGTAACAAGGATCTGATTTTTTATTAAATAACATTTACATTAGGATATGACTGGATATGGTGTTTAAGATATTTTATTCTAGCTATATTGAAATGTATGTACCATTGCAGAGCAAGACAGAGTTGTTGCCCACACTACGTACCTTGGAAGAAATGGGGTACAAGCTGTTTGCTAGTATGGGCACAGCAGACTTCTACAATGAGCATGGTTTCAAGGTAAATCAAGATTCCTTTTTAAGCATTTGTGAACACTATAACTCTTAAGAGTTACAGTGTTTTAAAAATTCCATTTACCTTATTATTTTCTTCTCTTTTACTTATTCCATTTACTTTAATATTTTCTTCACTTTTAAAAATTTACTCCGTTTACTTTAATATTTTCTTCACTTTTTAAAATTTATTCCATTTAGTTTATTATTTTCTTACAAAACAGATTGAAGCTGTGGATTGGCCATATGAAGATACTGGAGAACAAAGTTCAAATGGAGAGCAGCGCAATATTGCAGACTACTTATCTGAGCACATGTTTGATTTGGTCATCAACTTGCCTCTGCGAAACTCTGGTGGATATCGAGCATCATCATTTGTAACCCAGGGCTACAAGACTCGCCGAATGGCTGTTGACTACTGTGTGCCCTTGCTAACAGATGTTAAATGCACAAAGATGTTTGTTGAGGTAGAAATTGTCTTTAATTTGACGTAGAGAAGTCTTCCATTTGTAAAGTAATCACCAACTAATGTTTTGAACTTTAAGGTACCTGAAAAAATAAATTAAAAATCATTTCAGACCATCTTATGTTCAAGAACAATAGGTCAGCATTCTATTACTAATATACTAATTTAAATATAATTTGTTTGGTTTGTTTAATTTTTCTCTGCCATAAATATAGCATTTGTATGTTTCACTTGCATTATTTTATCTTTGGGGCTGGCAAGAATGTTTTATCAAGTAGATTGTTATGGCTTGACCTTGGAGAAACTTGTTTCCCATGTCTATATTCTGAGGAACTGACCACACCAAATAGACTGCCACATAGTATTGAAGCTTCCAAAAGGTGGGGCATATCAGATATTTTTGCTCTATGAAAAACTCACCTCTTCTAAAAATAGCATGCATATAACAATCAGTTCTTTAGACAGCAGAGGTGATCATATCAGAGTGGAACATATAAAGATCTACAAGTGCCGATGGAGAGTATGGACCATTGGGTTATATATACATATCTGCAACTGTTTAATCAATATGCTGGTGCACAGCCATCATATTTATACTTGGTCCACACTCAGTAATTAGACTGAGAATTACATTTTAACATAGATCTATAAAGAGAGAGATGGACAGAGAACAAAATGTAATAGTTAGACTATCAATACAAGTTACGACAATGAACAAAAGAATGTTACACTACACTAACAGATACGCAAGACTGAAACAATTAACAAAAATGTAATAAAAAGAAAAATGCTTAACAATATTTAAAAGAAACAAGCAGAATACATTTTGTCCTATTTTCTCATCACTAGCAATTTAAACTAAAGTCTTTTCAAGTTCAGTCAATTATAACACTGCATTGGAGTCACTGTCCATAGCATGACTTAAAGTTCAGTCTCTTTTCGATGAAATTGGTGACTCGTGAAATATGTCACACAAAGCTGGAAAGCTGGCAAACATTCAACAAGATACATTTCATGAATCAAAGTAAGCACCCAGAGCCACAATAAGACTTGAGAAGAAAAATAGACTTGCTTTATATCTCTTGTTCAGGTATTGGTATTAAAACCCTGAAATTCTCTAGGAATAATTTTGTTAAATATTTCAAACGCCTGGGATTAATTTATCTCAAAATGCATGTTAAAGTGATCAGGCAAGCATTAACTGTTTGAACTCAAGCAGATCACCATTAACTGTCACAGAGTTTTACAAGGAAGAATGAACATTCTATAGTACTGATTCAAAAGAAAATAGTTTTGACAGCATATTCAGTGAAATTTATATTGACAAATAATGAAGAGTGATCTGATTATTTAGTGATAATTTAGTTTAATGTTCAATGACGAAGCAGGTGGATCCTGAAATGTTGCAGTGGCTAGCAATTTTTATTTTCTTATTTGCTAGTCAGATTTCTATATGTGTTTAATGGTGTTTGTTCTTCTTTTCTCATATTTGCTGTATAAAATATAGTTGCTCTTTAAATTTGATTACATGGGCTAGCATGTATGGGTGTTTGTATGCAATACACACAGATACACAAACACATGCACACATAGAGCAAGTTATTAATTCAGTTTCATTTTAAATATGTTTTTTCAGACATTTAATTATTAGAAAATTTTCATCTTTTCATACTTTTCTGCTTATTTAAGGCTATTCGTCGAATTCGAACCCTGCCACCACTTAAAACTCATATTGACTGCATTTCATCAAAACGAGTGATACGCCTCCCAGGTAAACTATTTTAATGTGAAAATGTTTTATATTTGAAATCGCTCTTAATCTTGACTAAAATAGTTGCTCTTTTGTCTAAGAAAGATAAATGAAATGGACCCTAATTAATAATGGTTTTAAGGAAACGACTGGCTACTTAAAAATAGTCCCATAAAATGATTTTGAAAAAAAAATCATACCATTTTTTTCAAATGTAAATTCATTGGATATTTGAAAATGAACATTATGATTTTGCTATTTTTTTCCTGTTTCCATTCTAATGATCTGGCTATTTTATCCGTTCCCTTTCTAATGATCTGGCCATTTTTCCTGTTCCTTTTCTAACCATATGTCCATTTTTCCTCTTCCTTTTCTAATGATCTGTCATCTAGCCATTTTTTTTTATCTCTTTATAATGATCGGACCATTTTTTCCTTTTCCCTTTCATGTGATCTGGCTATTTTTCCTCTTCCCTTTCATGTGATTTGTCCATTTTCTCTCTTCCCTTTCTAATGATCTGGCCATTTTTCTGATTTTTTTCTTATCTTGCCATTTTTCCTCTGCCCTTTCTAATGATTTTGTCATTTTTCTTCTTTCCTTTCATGTGATCTGTCCACTTCATTTGTCACAGGTCTGATTGATGTGCATGTACATGTCCGTGAGCCAGGAGCTACTTACAAGGAAGACTGGTCATCAGCAACTAAAGCTGCATTGGCTGGTGGCATAACAATGATACTAGCCATGCCAAACACAAATCCACCCACTGTTGATTCTGCAGCCCTCTCTGTAACTCAGAAGGCAAGTAAATTGATGTTTTATATATGACATGTTTTGTCCTTTGCTATTCCAAATCATCAGTTTCTGTAATTTTATACTTTTGAAACTATACTCAAAACTTCTTTCTTCTCGTCTTTAATTAATTTAAAGTAGAAGTCAAATAACTTGTTAGAGATATTTAGTTTTGTTTATCAGTCACAAAATATTGTTTTTTTTTATTTTGTATTTTTTTCATTATGTGCAATTTGTTTCAGTTGGCCCGACAAGGAGCCTATTGTGACTATGGTCTGTATTTGGGAGCCAGCACACATAACTTTACAACCTTGTCTGCCTTAGCTTCACAATCAGTGGGATTAAAAATGTATTTAAATGATACATTTACCACATTGAAACTGGAAGATATGTCTGTATGGATGAAGGTCTGTTTTGTCTACCAATAACTGCTTATTTTATAGCTTCTGGTTGTTTGCTAATTGTTTTACATTACAACTTCTGATCATATGCTAATAATTATTTAGCTGTCATTCCAGAATTTCTGTATGTAGTACAGAGTTTAAAAAAAAGAACCAATCACATGCACTTCTATATTATAGATATAATTGGTCACAGAGACTTTGCTAAAAGCACACCTATACTATGTGTTCATAGAATCTGGTTTTAAAAATAAATGCAATCACATCAGTAACTACTACACTGGCACAAAAACAGTGTGTACTGTGAGTATCACTATTATCTCCGTAACCACTGTAAACTGTGTAATAACAAAGCACACTATTTCTGTGAACAGTACAGAGATGTATAGTGCATAACTGCATTTCATTTTGTGGGAGGCCGAGAGGAAAATGCCACCTATTGTTACATCAGTAGAACTATTGCACTTTTGTGCTGAAGGGAAACATTTTGGAAAATAAATGGAAATTTGAACATTTTTGTTTGTATGTACAAAATCATAAGTTGAAGTTCATAAGGAGGGTAGTGTCTGTAATAGATATTGGTTACACCAATTCTTAATCTTTGAGCAGTGAAGAATATTCTTAACACAAAGGTGCATACAAGAAAGGTTAAAGTACAAACAGTAACCGATTACATAAATAACAAAAGCTGTTAACATATAGCACACATAAACAACATAATAGCTTTTAACATAAATGATACATATGAACAACCCAAATATAAATTATTAACAAAAATGGTATGCGCAAACACCAATAAATAGCTGTTAACATATTATGTAATTATGAATGACAAAAATAAAAGCTATTAACATGAATGACTTATGAATAAAGTTTCAGCTCACAAATATATCTTGAATGGTAAAACAAAAATACTTGTATGAAAGAAGTTAATAGTGCACTGTTTAGAACGAAATGATTATTTTGAAAACAATTAATTGGTAGGTTCTTTTGCAATGTAGATTGTTGTTCATGTCCACAGATATTGATTAGCATGGGAATGGGAATCATAATAGAAATGATAATTTAATGAAATGAGATGTATTAGAAAGGCCCCAAGCATTTAGTTTATAAATATTTTTCAGTTTGATCATGATTTTTGCTTTTCTGTATCTCACTACTCTGAAAACAAAACAACGTTCAGTTTATAAATAAGTCTCTGTATTTCAATACTTAAACACAGAATTTTAAGTTTTTAATTTCTCTTTGTTTTGTATTGAGCAGTTTGATGACAGGTTTTTAAGTTTTTATCTTGTCCTTGTTTTGTATTGAACAGTTTGAAGGCAGGTTTTTAATTTCTCCTTGAGCAATTTGAGACAGGTTTTTAAGTTTTTTTAATTTCTCCTTGTTTTGTATTGAGCAGTTTGAAGATAGATTTTTAAGTTTTTACTTTGACCTTATTGTGTATTGAACAGTTTGAAGGCACAGTTTTTAGTTTTTTAATTTGTCTTTTTTTTGGTATTGAGCAGTTTGAAGACAGGGTTTTAACAGTTTTTTAATTTGTCCTTGTTTTGTATTAATTAATTTGAACACAGGCATATGCCATTTTTTAATTTGTCTTTGTTTTTTTTAATTGAGTAATATGAACACAGATTTTTAACAGTTTTAAATTTGTCTTTGTTTTTTATTGATTAATTTGAACACAGGCTTTTTACAATGGTTTAACTTGTCCTTGTTTTGTATTGCAGCACTTCGAACATTGGCCTCGGAACATGCCTATCTGTGCACACGCAGAAGGTGCCACATTAGGAGCTATATTGTTGGTTGCAGACCTCTTCCAGCGTCCCATTCACATCTGTCATGTTGCCAGGAAATCTGAGGTTGACTATTTAAATTTTTTAAACCTAATTTCCTATTTATGGCAAGTTTCTTCTATAATTTGTAGTAGTTATGAATTATATATATATATAAAATGAAACTTAAATGCAAATTATGTAGAATATGAGTGCTGTGTACAAATGAGTGCAGTTAACATCATTTTAAAACAGTAGACTGCAGCTTACGTAGATGCTTTGAAATAATGCTGCAAATATTTGTATTGACTGTAGAATTAAGTTCAATCATAAAATCACTAAGTTTTGAAAAGCAGTCGTAGTTTTGTTTCTTTTCTGAATAAAGCCCCTCCAAAAATCCAGTTTTTTAATGAAAGTAAAATTTCTCCATTGTAATCAAAATTGTTACATTCTTTCCTTGAAGACAGACTTACTTCATTTAATTTTGCAAAAATATCTGCATGGTATTCTAGTCTAAACAGCCTTGACAGATTTATAAAGAAAGAAGAAAATGTTTGCACCTACAAAATGTCACTGTTACCTCATGCTTCTTAAGTAAGTCTTACAAGCATTTAAACATTTGCGCATACATCAGTTAGTGCTCTATGATGAGCACCCATTTCTTCACAAAAAATTTCGGAAACTCTTACTGAAGTATCGAATTTTAATGTGATTGATAATTTGTAGCAGAAGATTTTCAGAGGTTTGGGCGTTTATTAAACCACAAGTGCACATCAGTGCATAATGCAATGACTACTGACTGCCATTGGAAGCTCCACTTTTGTTGCAAGTCACAGCCCCAGCAATTTTTCCAGTGGTTGGCACACATCACTGCATACATCAGTACAAATTTCCAGTGATTGGTACCATCACTGCCTACATCAATACAGTTTCCAGTGATTAGTACCATTACTAGGGCCTACATCAATACAAATTTCCAATGAATAGTACCATCACTGCCTAATCAATACAATTTTCCAGTGATTGGTACCATCTCTGCATACATCAATACAATTTTCCTAATTGCATGCTTTCCAACAAATGTGGTTTAATATTTCTTCACCGATAGTGTTACTTAAGATCAAGTCCTTTTTTCTAGACTTTGTAAAATACATGTTTGTTTTCGTCACAGTGTCCGACACATTCACTGGATGTTTGTCTGGCACTTTTATTATGCGTGAAAAGCTTATCTATGCTGACATGTTTGTATGCAAGATTGTATGTGGAATGGAGAATGTCACCAATACAGGACAGTATAATGCAGATACCGCACTCACCCTTTCAAAACAATAGTAGACAAGTTACTATTTTTTGATGAATATGACTAACTTTATTGTTCTATGAGTCTTCTTTCATGCGGTGACTATAATCACTCGTTCCTCAAACCATTCGGTCATAAAACATGCATTCTGTGGATAGAGGAGTAATTTTTCTAACTGATGAATGATGAAAATAATAAAAGTAAAGTGAAAAGCATCAAAGAATAAAACATGCAAATGTGCGGTAACTTCCACTATAAAAAACAGCTACAGAAAAATACAGTTATTACTAAAAAAGTTATTACTAAAATGTCCTGGAGCGACTTTGCTCCTCCACAATCCATTAGCAAATAAATAAAATTTCAATTCCTAAATTCCTACTTACTCATAATTAAATTTATGTGCACCAAGGTTTCTAATAATGAATTGAATTTGGGGGTTACTTACAGCTAGAGTTCTATCTACCTACCTACCTATCTATCTACCCTACCTTACGTTACCTTACCTACCTTCCTACCTACCTATCTATCTATCCCTTAAGTCTTGCTGAACGTTGGGGCACTACCGATGACCTAACAACCAGCTTCCTCCATTCCATTCTGTTCTCTGCTAATCTTTCTGTATTGTCCACTCTAAGATGTTATCCTCTCATCTTTTCCTTGTCTTCCTCTCCTTTGCCCTCCTTGTACAGTACCTTCCATGATTGTCTTGGCAAGCTCTGTTGATCGTGTGATCAATTCATTTTGCATTTTTTCACAAGGCCAAAATCTTTTCATAGGGCCCAATGGCTTGCGAATTCTGTCAAAAGGCATGTTAGCTATATTCTTGAAACAGTGTGTTTAGAAAGCATTCAGGCGTGCCATGTCTGATGTGGCACTAATGTTTAATTACACAGTGGTCACCACTTTGGCTGGACTATCAAAGCAGAGAAAAAATCATTTGCAACAAAAGCCAATAATACACACACAAAAATAACTCTAGCATATCCACTGCCAGATTTTTGTGACATTGGGTATTTTGTTGTATTGCACATATTATGCATTGAGAGCATCTTTCTTTCCAGAGGAAGTAAATCCAACAGTTGACCATCATCATACTATCTGTTTGGTTTCTTACTACAAGTTGTTAATTTGTCAGGTTTAGATATTAATTGTTTCATCTTGAAAGAATTTCCAAAACTTCTCTCATGAAAAAAACATCCTTCTGCTACATGAGAGTTACTTTCTTGTACACCTTCCTCAATACAGTGTGAAGAATGCAACATGCTAGTGTTTATGTTTGTACTTTTCACCTGCATGCACACTATGGCAAAACGCTGGCATGGTACTCACTGCATTTCCTGCCATGTTTGTTGTTATTAAAAACAGGTAACTAGGCGTTGCTAGGGTTAGCTGCTTCTCACTACAGATATTCAATCAGCATTCACAAAACTAGCATGTTTTTTCACTATGGTATGAAAATAGCTAGTCAAGCAGGTAGCGAAACAGATGTTTGCTAGCCAAAGAGTAACTAACAGAACGGAGTGGAAGAAAGTGACACACCTTCAATGTCTCAGTCATTCTAAACACACACATCACTCCGGACATGCTCTTTTTATTAACCTTCCCATGAAGTGTCAAGGACCTTTGACTCTGGGTTCTATGCCTAGGAACCTATAGTATGCTTTTCTGGTTGTTTTGGTGAGAAAAGGTTAGCTTTTAATTAATTAATTTTATTTCATTTATCAGTTGTAATTTTGATCCGCAAAAGTTTCCTCAAGACGCTGCATTTTATCATAGATTCTGGTGATCCGAGCAGCAAAAGAAAGAGGATTACCCGTGACTTGTGAAGTGACACCTCATCATCTCTTCCTCACATCTAATGATTCTAAGCAGCTACCAAACGGCCGCGGGGAAGTGCGACCAGCCCTTGCTTCTTCTGAGGATCAACAAGCCCTTTGGGAAAATATGGAGATCATCGACTGTTTTGCCACAGATCATGGTGTGTTTATCATTTGGTGTCGACTTTATGAGTAGCACATAGTTTTGAAATGGGCATGCACACACATACTTTACAAAATGACTTCACCAGTTGTTTTAAACAATTTTAACATTTGCAGTTTGCATAGTTTTAGCAAGTATATTATTATATTCTGAAATATAAAACTGTAAACTATTAATAGACAAACATGATGAAACAAAGAAACAATTCCTTTGACTCATTTTTGTTTAATCTTTTACACGTAAATAGATTCAAAGACTCTGTGCCCTCCCTTTATAAATTTTATAAATTTCCATTGACCATATTTGCTATGTAAAATCAGGTTTCCTAATTGACCCTTTTCAGATATTTGGCTTTCTCTCATACTCACACTCATTAGATGCCTCAGTATAGTTCATAATTTTCGGCTCACTGTTCACTCTGATTTTTATACTTTTAAGTATTTGTACAAGAATATATTTACTTTTGAATTTGTCTTGACTAGCCTTTGTTTCAGAATTTTTTTTTTGGGGGGAATAGTGTATGACAACTAAAAATAGAAAACGTTGTGGCTCAGAAGGATGTTTCATTGTTATATATATATATATATACAAACACGCATATATATAATATACACACACACACACATATATATACAATTAAACTAGTTTAGATTACATCAACACGTTTCTAGTAAATTCTCCACCTGAGTTGTTACTCCATAAATATCATCATAAGCAGTGCCCAAGGTTGGTTCACGTTAACATTGGCAAGACAAAATTATTGTCTAGAAATAGGGATAGGCAAATTTACTCCACCACAAAATATAATAAACATTTCAGTGAAAGCACTTGCCCAACAATTAATATCTACTGGAAATTATTTGGTTTTCAAAATTAATCATCACAGGTAGATTGAAAGACTTTTGATCTCACTGACCACAGCTTCACAAGACCCCAATTACTTCAAATTTATTTGTTCTTTTCATTTCTTTAACATTTGGTATTTTAATTTGAATGTTAAAACCAGTGGTTTGAATCTCAGTCAGTAAGCTGCTCCATAAATGCAGATGTCTTTCTATAAGCATCTGTATTGTCAGTTGATAGCATTTGGCAAGTCAGTGTTGTGCCTAGAAATACTGACATTACATCAAAGTCATCCAAAACAATTAAAGATGGGAGCATCATGCACAAAGATGAAAATCTCTGTTCAGAACAAAGAAACAAATTTTTACTTTTAGCACCTCATACAGTGGATGAAAAAGATGGCCCCTCTCCACCGCCCGGATTCCCAGGACTAGAGACCATGCTGCCGCTACTGTTGACTGCTGTGAATGATGGTCGTCTTTCCATGGATGTAAGTATATCAGCCACTGTTTGTTTGAGTGTTTTATGTTTGTTCGTCTAATATGATATTTCACTTATTTCATCCCTTCCTTTTCTTGCTTTTCCTACCTTCATTCCACCCTTCTTTTCTTCTTGTGTCTTTCTTTCTCCTTCCCTTTTTCCTTTTCCATTCCCTTTCTCCTTCCCTTTTCCATTTCCTTTCTCCTTCCTTTTTCCATTCCCTTTCTCCTTCCCTTTTCCATTCCCTTTCTCCTTCCTTTTTCCGTTCCCTTTCTTTTCTTTTACTCCCAAAGTTTACTTGTCTTTTATCTTTCTTTCTCCCTCCCTTTTCCATTCCCTTTCTTTTTCCTTCCTTTTCTTTTACTCCGCCTACCCCCACCCCCATCCTCCAATATTTTTCCTTTCCTTAAAAAAAACCAACATTGAATGTTGTCACAAAGATGCTTTCAGATTACTATATTAAAGGATTTTTTTCCTCTGTTTATTATAAAGATTTTTTGTATATCTAAGTATTAAGAGAGACGTACTGCAAATGGTTTATTCACTAATTTTTAAGGAGAAGAGTCATACAGATATTTAGGTCACACATAATGTAATAAATGATTGATGAAGCTTTTAAATAAATTCTAAATGTATGTAAAAATAATTTTGGAACTTTGATAGGACCTTGTGGCAAAGCTGCATACCAATCCACGGCGGATTTTCAATTTACCAGAACAGACTGACACTTACGTTGAAGTAGATGTTGAGACAAAGTGGACGCTCCCAGAAGCAATGAAATTTACCAAATCATGCTGGACACCTTTTGCAGATCGACCAGTGTGTGGCTTGGTGCGACGGGTAGTATTAAGAGGAGAAGTGGCTTTTATTGATGGAGAGGTACAAGTTCATTTACTCATAATATTTTTTTTATTGTTTGTTCATCCTGTGTTACACTTTAAGATGTATTCTACTTGCAGTTTTCAACTATGTTGTCTTTGAATTCTTATTAGCTTTCATTGTTGTTGAGTGCTACATTAGAACATTCTCTAAATAGTTAATCATTTATTCACTTTAAGCTGTATTATGCTTGCAATATGCAAATTAGTCATTCTGTTGTCTTTCACTGTTTTATAGAGCAAAGTTAACCTTTCTGTAAATAGTTACTTATTTAAGTGCAAATATTAGCTAAAGCCTGTAAATAAATACTCTTATTATTATTCTTACATTTCAAATCAAAGATTCCCTAAATCACTTTTTTTTTGTCTTTACATTAATAAGTAAGTCAAAATAAGTGTTCTTACTGGTATGCGTTCATGAAAGTGGTTGTAAATAAAATTCTGTGTGTATTCTCATTAATCTTTGCTTCATACACACATCATAAATTTTAAACCATACCTTTACCCCTTAATATGCAGCATCACATGCTAGCTGTACTTGAAACCCTTGGTTGATTAAAAACCAATACAGTTTATTTTTATTAGTTTTTAGTACTGACATGCTGTTAGCTGAACTTGAAACCTTTGGTTGATTAAAAACCAACACAGTTTATTTTTATTAGTTTTTAGTACTGATTAACCTGTTTTATAAATTGCTCAGATTTCTTTTAACAATTTGATTTTTTCATTGAACATTTATGTTTTTCCGTCAACATCCATATTTTTAGCATTGGAATATTTGGTTTTTCATTGAATATTTTTTCATATTGAAAATCCATGTTTTTCTTTCCTAGAACAAGTGGGTTTTCTATTGAATATTTTTTTTTTAATTTAAAATTTTGTTTTCAATGAATATTTAGTTTTTTCATTAAATATCCATGTTTTTCTTTCCTAAAATGTGTGGTTTTTCCTTTGAATATTTTTTTAATTGAACATTTGCTTTTCATTGAATATTTAGGTTTTTTTCATTTAACATGTTTGTTAATTGAACACCTATTTCTTCATTGAACATCTGGGTTTTTTTTAATTAAACATCTGTTGTTTTTTTCAAAGAATATCTGCTTCTTTATTGAAAATCGTTTTTTTATTGAACATATTTTTTCATTGAAGATACTTTCTTTTTACTTGAAAATATATCTGTTTTTTTCTTTGAATAGCTGGGGTTTTTTTCATGGAACATTCTTTTTTTTCATAGAACATGGACAGAATAAAGAACCAAGAAATGTATCAGAGACCATGCATTTTGAATGGACAGAGTGCAGTGTACCCTGTGACAGTTTGCTTTAAACTACAAGAATTTATGTTTGTGCAGGTTTTACTGAAACCAGGGTATGGGCTTGATGTCCGTACAGTGTCCAATCCTATGCTTGTGTCACTACCTCCAGCAGTCTTACACCAACCACTCACAGTGCAGATTCCCTCAGGGCTGGCCTCACAAAATGTTTCCGAGCCATCCAGTCCTCGAAAAATTGTTCCTAGTATCCAGTTTCCTGAAAAGTCTATACCGTCCAGGGGTGCTGTTACCTGTGAGTTTATTTATGCATAGATGTATGTTTCATTAACAAAGTATACTTAATATTTTGAATTTATATTATGCATGATGACTTTTCATTTAAAATTGGTTTCTTTAGTTCATCATATAGGCTTTGGTTTGGCAGAATTGTTGGTAGGCAGTTTAAGAGATTTAATATTTTTCTCATTATACCTTGCTGTATTAAAAAGGATTGATGCTTAGATAATTATAATTCTTAGTTCTGTTTACAAACATAAGTTAAATATTGGTTGCATGTTTTATGGATTTTTAAAACTATATTTAGTTTGTTTATAAGTACATTTCTTTACGTTTGCAATCTCTTTATCCATATGAAATTGCTGTACTTAAATGAAATTGCTATTAAATTCAGTACCTGTAACACTCTTTGGCTTGTCTGTCCCTTATTAATGATATGTAAGCTTGGTTTAATAATGCCTATATCTTTAATTCAATTTAATCTTTATTTTTTTTTTTGTGAATAGTCAGTATGTTTATGCAGTAAAAATGCTCCCCTCACACCTTAGTAAATCATTATTTTTGTAAGCCTTTGAATGAAGGGATGTGTTGTTGCCTTAATTGTGCTGATTGACTGCATTGCAGATGATTACCGAGAACTCTTCCTGAAATCACACGGTATACAACTATGTAAATCTAGCATAATGATGTCATGTAACATCATGACTAATCAGTTTTTTCGTTAATCTGCAGTGAAAGCTATCTATATCATGCTTACTATAATGCTATGTCGACTCCCATGCCACTAAACCAGTTTGCTATATAAAAGTACAAGGCTTTGTTACCCAGACATGCTTTCCCTTTCCCTGCAATGTCGTTTTACTCAAAATTTAAGACTTCGTAGTTTTGCCTTAGTAAACTTAAAAGCATTTAGTTTATTTTGCTAGCCGTAGTTCATGAGTGCAAAGATTGCTTCTTAGATTTGAGAGTGTCTTTAATGTAACTAAAGACAATATGTGTCAGCTCAGATGTTTTAGACCCAGTGGAATCAAAGTGCATTAGGCATTGGTGATCTGCAAGAATGATCATTTAAGATACTTTAACACAGACCATTGTTTGATTTAAGTCATACTAAACTTAGTCCTTATTTGGACTTAGTAAAGAAATTGAAGTGTACTGAACACAAACACAAATTGGTGAGTTGTGAACTTGAAGTCTTACTAAACACAAACACAAATTGGTGAGTTGTGAACTTGAAGTCTTACTAAACACAACACAAATTGGTGAGTTGTGAACTTGAAGTCTTACTAAACACAAACACAAATTGGTGAGTTGTGAACTTGAAGTCTTACTAAACACAAACCCTCTGGACTCTTACTAAATACGGGCCATTGTTAGATTTGGCAAATGCTGGATTTGGAATCGTGAGATTCTTGCATTTGGAGAGGTATTGAATTTTGACTGTTATTCACCAATCTAGGAGCTTACTCAATATGGAATGTTACTAAATGAAGACCCTTGACATACGTTGGAATTGTGAGACTTTGCAGTGAAGGTTCTTGTCACCCTTTCATTCAGCTTGACTTTCTACATGCAGTCCCTTGTCATATTTGGAGTTTGATGGATGAATCAGATATACCACCCTGCTTTTGAGGATCTAGATGAATATACTACCTTACTGATATTGGGATCAAGCTGAACTAAATTTATACCATATATTTCACTGAAAATGCAATAGTTTTTTTAACTTAATTTTTTTTTGTTGTTGAAATTAATAAAACATTGTTTTGTGGAAAAAGCTATATTCAAACAGGAGCTAACACTTCATTATTATCGACATTTTTACAAATAGATTTATTTATATTTAGTGTTAATTTTTTTAATTTCTTTCAGAGGTTTTGAGTGTTTAAAAAAACCCAAAGTGATTGATAGATAACAACTTTAAAATATTTTATTTGAATTTTGTTAAGTTAATGTTTGCTGCAGTAGACTTTGCCTTTATGGTAGTCATATGCTCTTTATTTTATATGTGTATTTGCTGAGAGAAATTAACAGTATTTCTTAAAGAAATGCAACATGGATTTGCAGACAAATGCTTCTCATTTTCATCAGTATGCATTATTTTTAAGAGTACTATAACTTTTATCATTACTTATTGTTCATCAGTGTTATTACAGGTTTTCATTCTTTTACAACCAGTAATAGCTTATGCTCAATTTTTACAGAGTTATTATATTAATACACCATCTTACTTGACTCAGGATCTTGGTGAAATGAGATCCTTTCAGTTTCAGAACTTGCTTAACCATCTTTTGGATTCTGAGCTTAGTCAACTTTAGAGGAGCATTGATGCTCTTTCCTCTTTAAGGCCCTTTTATGGTCTTATCTCTGCTTGTCACAAAGCCAAACACTAAGATATATATTTTTGCATTGTAAACTTTTATGACCTTGTCTTAATCATACTGAAAGCACTTTGGTGAAGCCTCCTGTGAGCCTCATGTTAACTCTCCTGAGAGCCCTCTGAGCCATACGTTAGCCCCCCCCCCAGCCTCCTGAGAGCCCCGTGAGCCACATGTTAGCCCTTCCCCCCCCCCCAGATCGCCTCCTGAGATATGAGTTTCCTAATTTTATACCTATGAGACCTGTGAGTTCCCTGAAAGCCTCATGTTAGCTTCATGAGACCTGTGAGCCCCCCCCTCCCAAAAACAAAAAAAAACCCAGTGAGTCTCCAGAGAGCCCCTTGTTAGTATCAGAAGACCTGAGACTTTTGAATCCCCTAATAGCCCTCAGAGACAGATGAGCCTCCTGAGATCTGTCAGCCCCCTACTAGCCTCCTGATTCCTGTGAGATGTGATAACCACTGAGACCTTTAACCCTGAACCTGAGAGCCCACTCCCAGAGATCAGAGATTCTCCTGCAGTCAAAGATTTTGATGAAGATGCACACTAATGCTTACAGTTTCATAACAGAAGTCAAATCAGATAATACTAATTAGTTACCTATAACTAGTATAAAGTTCAAGGAAATCATATATATCTTTCATAGTCTGCCTATCAGTACTGGTCTTACCCTTAGTTTCAAAAGACTTGGTTTTAGTTGCATGATTTAGAATTGTCTTTTGTCAGTTGCTTTCATATATATATATTTACACATTTCAAAGATGATGTGATATTGTGTTAACTATAAAATATTTTTTTGTCTGAATTTTCTTTTGTTAAATTTTAATAAATTGCATTTAAAAAATTGTTTGTAATGATATGCATAACTTTTGTTTTTATTTGGAACCAGATTGATTCTATGAATCGGTGAAAGAAATATTATCTTATTATTATCAAGGCCTAGTTGGTGGAGAACTTTATTTTGTTGTAATTATTATGTTTGAAATTTTTGTAAATATGAATATGATTCCTCTAAATGGTGATCTACAAGCAGCACCCTTGGGATTTAAATAAATAAATTTGCAGATTATTATTGGCACCTCAAATCTAAGTGATTTACAATTGTCCTTCTTTTTTTAATAAAGAGTGGGTGTGTGGGATTATACTAAATTCCAGCTGCATAATTGGCAGGGTATACTTGAACCATATTCTCAACCTAATTGAGTGCCTAAGCCTTACATTCAACCAATGCCCCTAATTCGTGCAAATCTATGGTTAGGAAGGTTTTTTGTTTTGTTTTGTTTTGTTTTTTTTGGGGGGAGGAGAGTGTAAGTGCTTAGAGACAGTGTTATTGTTGAAACATTGGGTTTTTTTTATCAGCAGTTTCATTTTAGTTCTATTACTAACCTGTTGTTCAAGGGGAAAACCAGTCAACTATGGTTGGTTGCATTTTTTAGCATATGATCACGAGTTTTGTTGGGTTGCAAGTAAACTTGTTTGCCTCAAAAGATCTAATATGATGATTCTTCTAGGTAAAACCTTTCACTTAAAGAAATAAATCTATCATTTGTCAATTATTAAAAAAAAAAATCTTAAAATAATTATGTTTTTTTTTGTTGTTTTGATGTTTTTGTTTCCACTTTTTATTAGGTTTTGTATAACTTTTTTTAATTTGCTAATCTCTGAGCACACAGACATACACCTATCTATAAATATTTGATGGATGACATGATTCACCAGAAAGAGCTAACATTGCATTCTTGCTAATAGGATGTGAGAACAACTGTACCTATGTTCACTGTGATAAGACTGTAACTGAATGTTAGCAAGAACATGATAGCAAATTGTTTGAGCAGTATGGAAGGAAATGCTTGATAATTTTTAAAAATAATTATTTATTCTCATTACTGCTATCTAGCTAGTACTTACATTTAATATTTTGACTTAGATCAATGTGACTATAATATTCTCTTAAGTATTCGTAAGATAACTATTATTCATCTTGTCATCATATTTTATAAAGACTATAACTCTGTTTTGTCTTACCACAGTGACTTAGCTGTTCTTAAGATTACTACTTATTCACTTTATAAAGACAGTAAATTCCTCTTCATACACAATATAATTAAAGAATGTCATACAGACACCATTTCATTCAGCTATATTATAATGCTAAACTTTACACTCTTCAGAAGGCATAATTTGACTCTTCGCTCTGTTCTGAACTGTTCATAGCAAAATATATTTTGTCTAAATAATTGATATTCTAAAACATGTTAAGTGAAATTTTATTTTTGGTTTTCTTTTGATAAAAACAAGGACCCTATTGAACTAGTTCACTATTTGTTATTATGGCTGTGAAAAACTAGACCTAACAGTTCCCTGGAAGATGTGTTTTCTTACAGTTATTCATTGAAAATACATCAGCATTAAGCCATGAATTATCTCTTATAATCTTGTAACATTTTAGGTTCTTAATTGCATGTTAATGGGTTGAATGTTTGCTGTCATTGTTATTACTTTTTATTTTTTAAATATATGTTTTTAAAACAAAATGATCATCATTTTGCAAATAATTTCCTCCTACTTTCCTCATTCTAATTTGACCAAGTCACATAAACCTTCAAATAATTTTACTGGATTTCCCTTTATTTATTGTACTTTGACTGACAATAATTTAATTAAATTAATAATGGCTGAATGTAGGTTTCTCATATGCTTTTCATTGAATATTGTTTCCCAATTTGATTTTTGTAATCACAGAATATCAACAAATGTGAAGATCTTAATAATTGTGGATATATATTTTAATAACTTACCACAACCCTAATTCTTTGAAAATCTCTAATGAAATTACTGAACAGTGCTTTTTTCCTTCACCTTTCACCCTGTCTTCTCCTGTCTGTTGATGCAATACCTCCACCAGCTTCTATTGCCTTCCTTGTTTTTTTTTTCCTTTATTGTTTTTCTCTTTAAACTTGTTCTTAACCGGCATGGTGTGGTTGATTTTGCAGTGAATGAATCACCTGACTCTTTCCACAGGGAAAATAAAGGTAAGGTTCAGGGATTAGTTTGTAGATTAAAACGTTATGTCCCCTCTTTTTAGTTTGCTCCTTCTGCTTAGCTTTACTTGATACAGAGTAGGGTAGACGAAAATTAAGAAAATTGTTTTTTATTTATATTTTTTAAATAAATGTATACATGTTTTGTCTAAGTAAAGTTTAACAGAAAATTTGTTTTTATTTAAATTTTTAAATAAATATACAGACACTCCTCACTTAATGATAGAGTTCTGTTCCCATAACTAGGTCGTTAAGCAAATTGGTCATTAAGCAAGGATCTTAATAGTTTATATTTATTCTGAATAAAGAAAAAGTCTAAAGGAAACTCCAACTTTGTTTAACTTTGCATCTGGAGAATGGTCATAAGTCTGAGGGGTTGTTAAACAGGTAGGTCATTAAGTGAGGAGTGTCTATATATGTTTTGTCTTAGTGGAGTTTAAACAAAAGCTAAAGAAAATAACAAAGTTGTAGTTTTGTCTGAACAGTATATTATAATTTGATCATTAATGTAATGCCAATTGTTCATATTAATTAATTACTATTTAACTCATTTTATATATGAGAAAAAGTAGTATTTACCAATAAAATGTTGACATATTATGTTCAGACAAAGAGAGATTGATTTGGTTATTTTGTTGTCATAAAATTTACTTTTGCCAGGACACAATCCACACAAGCAGCGCACTTTTAAAATTTATTTTCCTTTTTGCAGCATGCAACCATTTTCTCTCCAGCAGTGGCTACAATTTAAAACTTTAGGCACTTAAAAGCATCTCTAGTTTGTACTAGAAAATGTTATTCACAAGATGAACTTGAATGCCCAGCTGTAAATTAAGACTTAATAGGGAATCAGTTAAGAGATTCGTAGTATTGTTTGGTTTTATTAGCAGTTAGACATATCTGTAGCTGCCATTTGATTGGTGAAAAAAGTTATGTTCTGAGCCACCATCTAGGATTTATATTTATTTGATAATGAACAAATTGTAGGAAAAAAGGAGCCTAAATATAAAGTGGCACGTGGAATGATTAATACAGTATTCAAAAGATTTTGTGTTTACAATGCTATTCCTGCTACATTCATTAATACAGTTCTTCATGTAGTTAAAAACAGAAATTATCCCAATTTACATCTTTTAATTTTAAATTTTACAAACCTGTGGAAGACAAACATTTTCATTTAAAAAAGACATCTTTTTAAAAAAAACACAAGAGCACTGATGTAAGCATCCACGCCTAATGAATAATTTTCGAATGACATTTTTTCATTTGTTCAATGACCCCATTTCAGTTCATCTTTTTGAAAGTACAGAAAATATTGCATTAAAGTAAAGAGTGATCTCATTTCATTTCATCTTTTTGAAAGTACAGAATTCATACATTAGAGTAAAGAATGGCAAAGTGAACAGTTTGACTCTTCTTTATTTTTAACTTTCCCAGTGACTTGAAATGTGTGGTGTCAACTGTTTTAAAGTTGGTAGTGAAATAAGTAACTTTTTTCCCTCTTATTTGTGTAGATGGAAAAATCTCATTTCTCAATTTACATTCAAGCCAAGGTAATCTATATTTAGCTAGTGTTGTGTACAGTCTCTCCAGTCAAGAAAAAAAAAACATGCTGGGACTTGCCAATGTCATTAATGTCAACAACAGCATGTCTTTGCAACAAAGCCTGGCAGTTGGAACAAATCACCAAATGCACTTAATGAACTGATTACCAAATGAATTAATAATGAGCACCTTTGAAAGAAATATTCTAACATTTTAAAATGCTAACATCAGAAATATTGAAACTTTCAACTGATATAATATTTATAATAACCATAATTTCAAACTATTCAGAGAACTTCCATTTTGTAATTGAGTTGTGTGAGTGACACTATGACATGAAACAACAAGAACTTTAAATTTAATATAACTACTTATCAGTTGTACTATTTTCCATATATATTATTTATGTGTGAAATTCTTTGGGGTTTTTAAATAATTTTTTTTTACAAAATCAAAATTTATTTTTATGTTTACAGTATTTTTTAAAAAATATAAAAATGGACTTAATAAATCTGTTTTGATATCTTTTTTACTGATCACATTTGTTATTTTATCAGTTAATTAATGTTATTTATGATTTGTGCTGTTTTCTTACTGACATTAGAATTTGTAATATTTATATGTATACCTACTTTCTTTAATATAATCTTTTACTTTAATTTAGGCGCTACAATTTTTTAATAGAATGAATATACATAATAACGAATCAGTTCCAATTTATTTTATGTTGTGCATCAAAAACAGATGGTGCCAGCTTAGGTGACAGCCAACTAATAATAAAAAGTGAGTCACTCCGACGGGACATTACAAATCAGCTGAATGTACCATCAAGTAACACCTTGGCTACCCACACAGTTGCTTCCCCTGGACATATGCCATATCATCTGCAGCAAGTCAGCCAGACTAACATCATCCCAGGAATCATCAACCAGCATATTCTTACCGTGAAAACATTCAACAAGGAGCAGGTTAGATGGTTTGTTTCATCTTTATTATCAGACTGCATTTGATGATGCTTTGTTGTCAGTCAGAACAAAAAAAAAATCATCTTGCATATACAGTCCGCAGAGCTAATCTAATCCCTAAGATAGTACAAGTATGATTTTGATGGTACACTTCAGGTGGAGAAATGCACGGTGGAACATGCATTGACATTTCAGATCTACTCCATCAAACCTAATATTGAAGCATTCTATCCAAATGCAGATAACAGACACTCACCTCTATATGAACTTTGACCTAACATTCCATTGTAATCACTAATGTTTTAGGTAATATACCTTATTTCCATAGTGTGTGTTTCTGGTAAACAATCAGGAAAACTTTTTTATTTTAAGCGTTAGGTCAGAAACAGATTATGTATAATTACCTTTAATTTTCAATTTCATGTATTTATTTCATAAATTATAATGTGTGTGTGTATATATTTTCTTAATAAAAATAATTTTTCCTACCAGTGGTTTGTGATTTAGGAATTTTAAGTATTCGTATGATTTCATAAATTTATTTTTGATAATAGTTATATTTTATTATCTTGAACAGCTTTCAAACATATTTAACCTAGCCCACAACTACCGAGTAGCTATCATGAAAGACCGTCCTTTGGATCACGTCCTCAAGGTAGGCATTTTATATGTATACAGTTAGTGTGATATGTTTTTAAATTTTTATATATATTGGGGGAGGGGAGTAATTTTTAATTGTGGATTTAACTGTTGACATATATGCCAAATTCATTATTTACATGAATTGTTGATTAGTGCTGTCAATGGGTTCCCGGGTACCCATTGCTATGCTAATACCCAGGTAGTAAAATTGTGAATGGGTACCCATGATAACGTGGCCGATATGTCTATACACCAGCTAGGGCACTGCACAGCTGAGGATGAGGCACAAACATGGGTAATGCAAAGGGGGTGCAAAGAAAATTGACAGAGGGAGAGCAAGCCAGTCACATTTTAGATGAGAGAACTGACACACCGGTCACACTCGCATTACGCATGTAGATTTCGGCCCGCTAAATCATGCTGGTGTTGGAAAATAATATATCTATTCTTAACGAATGTAATAATGACTTTAATACATTTGTGAAAATTCATTGTTATCTGAAATGTCTTTTAATAAATAACATCTTTCCTTATGTTTAACGTTATTAAAAGTGGGTGAATTACATTCGTTAAGAATAGATATTTTCACATCATTATGTCATATTTAACAGAATCAGTGTTATATCATGTAAAGTTGAACATTGAAATATTTAAGCGGTAAAGTAAGAAAATATTTATTATAAGGTAAATTTATATTCCACTTTATCCATCATATCCCAGATTTAGGTAGCACTTTTGCTTTTAAATTCACAGCATTCCATTCTTGCTCAAATATCCTCCTCCCTCCCCACCTCACCCTTTTAAATTAAGCAATGTCAGACAATTTAATATTAGCTTTTATCATTTTTAGATTCAGTCATTATCGATTTCAATTTAGAACTTTTTCTGCACAACCTATTCTCCATGATTTTTGTATTATGTGACAATGTCTCATCGTTCTTTTTTTCTCTCATTTTCAAACAGAATGTGCAACAAATGTTTGTTTGTTTGTAGGGTCGCGTTATGGCATCCATGTTTTATGAGGCAAGTACTAGAACACAGTGCTCTTTCACAGTAGCCATGCAAAGACTTGGTGGCACTGTCCTCATCTTTAATGAGGCCACCTCATCAACAAAGAAAGGAGAAACACTGGAAGGTTAGTTATGCTTATTTGTCATATGTTCACTTCTTGGGACAAAGGTGGTTTCCAAGTGTATTTTTAATACAATATCAGTGTATAACAAGGTTTCTTTATTCTGGTTTTATTTTTTCAACAGTGGACTAGTTCAGTAGATTTATATTTCAGTATTGGCTTTATACACTCTCTATCGTACTGACTTGCAGCACTTTGTTTTCATAGGGGCTTTACCATATATACAGCAAAGTTGCAAAATTCCATCTGTAAATTAATTATTTAATTAATACCTGTCCTAAATTTTGATTTAATATTTTATTAATATTCATTTTCTTCTAAACTTGCATTTGTATTTTAGCACTTGTTATTTTGAAATGCTTGTCCATTTGAGAGTGAATCTTTAGTGTGACTGTTGTCAGCAGCATACTTCTTCATTGTAAGCATTTTATTTGAACCTTGTTAAGTCTGTATGTGGCTGCTTGAGATTGTGTGTGTTTGAAGTTTTTCCAGTTGGGAAAAGGTTTCTGTATCAGTGTTACAATTTGATGCATGAGTATTGCTTAAGTATATTTTTTTTTTACCAGAGTTGGTTAGGTATTGCATTGTCTTGGAGGTCATGGATTAAGATTATGTTGGTCACCAGAGACCCACGGGATAGGGCACGTGCTTGTGGGGAATGGTAATGAGAGATCAACAACCAGCAGGCTAGAGTCACTTTTGTTAAAATGTTGCCACTTTTAAGAGTGACCACATCCTGTGCACTGGACATCTTTCCTGTAGCTTAAGATGTCGATTGGTGGGTTTGAACCCATGTTCAGCAGAATGTTCCTGTGCTCACAGTCCACACATGCTATCAAAACTGCATTTTTTTAAAAAAAATGTTTTTGTCTGAATTTTGTCAATCTCAAAAGCCAGCTTCATTAGTAGCACAAATTTCTGAGAGTTGTATCCAGATTTCACTGGAAGTGAATGTTGTTAAATTTCTCAGTGAATTACTTTGTGCAGCAGTATTGTCCCTCTAGAGATGGATTGGTGTATATTCCTCTTTGGACTATTATGTGCAAAAATGTTATTCTAGGGATATTTGCATGGGGCAAAGAGTTCTGTTTATCCACTGACTCTCCATACTTGTGAAGTCAAGAGTGCAGCTTTTAATTGTTCAGGGTGAACATTTCTTAATTATATTATCTATGTGTCTGTAGTCTGTACTACTCCATCATATAGAAAGGGGACAATGGTAAAATATAATAATCCTTACGGAGATATGCCTCAGTCATAGTACATGCCATTTGAAATGCTTAAGATGAATGTGTGAAGGATAAATGAATGTATGGAGGACAAATGAATGAATGAAGTCTTCTTGTGATGATTTTGTTACTCTTGTACTTATTTACAATTAGAAATATATTATTCTTACCCTTTGTTATTGGAAAACCTAGGGTGTATAGCTAGCGTCAAATTGTAACATTTGCAAATACCAGAACTTGATTACACAAACTGTGTAGAATATTATGTTTGCTTGAAATTTATCTTTGTATTATGATTCTTATTCTCTTTTGTTTTTCCATTATATTTTTCTGTATGTCTAAATTAAATAGTTAAACTTGTTTGTCCTCTGCTCTTTTGCGTGACTCGCTTTGTATTTTGTTCATGTGACTTGTTCATCAGCTACAATTATTGCATAGCTTGATTTTATATTTTCCTAGTATTATTGTCTAGTTAGATTTTATATTTTCCTAGTATTATTGTCTAGTTAGATTTTATATTTTCCTAGTATTATTGTCTAGTTAGAATGGAGTGGGAGCTGAGCCACAAATGACTTTCAGATAAATATAGGAAGAAGACACCCCACCGTCCCCAGAAAGTGGCTAGCCCGTAAGTCTAGGATTTAAAATATTATTAAAATTGTAAAATCCTTTTTGTGCTGGGGGGGGGTTGATGCAGGGCTAGTAATTAGCACCAAGCTTAAGTTTACACAAATTAATGAATTTGTTTTGTGAAATATATCTTTTAATATTTAAGTGAAAGAGTCTCTTAGCCCCTGCTTGGAATTGCATACCCATTCAAAAGGGATAATCAGTCTCTTGGCTTGTATGCATTAATAATTGTGATGCTGTTATTGCAGATACAGTTTTAATGATGGCTGGATATTGTGATCTTCTCGTCATTCGGCATCCTGTAGCTGATTCTGTCAAGGTATAAAACTTTTTACTTCTAATTTTCCATCTCTTTGTCAGAGTCAGTGTCCATCTCTCTGTCAGTGTAAATGTTCTCCGGCCCTCAGAGTAAATATCCTCTAATCCATTGTCAGTGTAAATATCCTCTAGCTTTCTGTTGGTGTAAATATCTTTCAGTCCTCTGTCAGGGTAAATGTTATACAGGCCACTGACAAGGAAACTTCCTCCAGTGTATATATCCTCCAGCATCAGTGTAAATGTTCTCCAGCCCTGTCTTTGTAAACGTCCTCCATCTCTTGTGTAGATGTCCTTCAGAACCGGGTCAGTGCAAATATCTTCCAACACTCATGTCACTATAAATATTCTCCAGGTCTTGTTAGTTGTAGATGTCCTCCAGAATTTGTTCATTGTAAATATCCTCCAACTCTCTGTCAGTATAAATAACCTCCAGCACTTGTTCAGTGTACATGTTCTCCAAATTTTGGTTAACATAAATGCCCTCCATCATCAGTGTAAATGCTGTCCAACTTTTTCTCCATCTCTCTCTAGGCTTCATTCTTTCTTATTTGCTCATCTTTTTTTTTCTCTATATCTCTTTCACTCATCTCTTTGCTTAGAATCACTGACCTTGTTGCACTTTTCATTTCTTTCACTATTCACATCTCATTCTGTCTTCATATCTCATTAATTTGTTCTGTGTAGATCATTCTTTTTCATTTGCTAGCTCTCTATTTGTCTCATTTCCAGTCATTCATCAGCTTTTATTTACTCTTCATGTTTCTATTCCAGGTCATTTGCCAGCTCTCATTTATCCAACCCATCTCATTTCCAGCCACTTTTTGTCTGTTCTCATATACTCAACATGTGAGCACTCTAAAGAAATATCCATAGTAGCAGCAAACACAGTTGCAATTTATTTATAATACATACTGTTTTAATTTTGGGAAATGCTTTCAGATGGCAGCTCAGGTCAGTCGAAAGCCAGTCATTAATGCTGGTGATGGGGTTGGTGAGCATCCTACTCAAGCACTTCTTGATATTTTTACTATTCGAGAAGAAATCGGTACAGTAAATGGAATGACGGTATGTATAGTGAATGCTTTTTTGGCTGCTTTCATTTTAGAATGAGAAAATTTTGAGTCACTTTGAATCATTATAATAATCTAAGAGTAAAAAGCAGTCAGCAGAATTGATTGGTATAATGAACAATAGAAAAAATTGGCACAGTTAATGGAATAATGGTAAAAATAATTAATCTGTTTTGAAACAATAATAATTGGATGTAGTTTTGAAAAAATATTCTTTATATAGATCACTTTTTCCAAAATGCTTTTAAGATATCTATGATCCTTGGAGATCCTTTTATACCTAAGGGACTTCAAAAGTAAACTCTTTCATTGCACAGCAAATAGCTTCTAGATAAATCATTTAGGTTATATAACAGGGTCTTTGTTCAAAATTGATTGATCCTAATTCGACTTTTGAGTCAAGGGGCAATAAGTGCCTAATGAGGGAGTCTTCTTTTAGTTAAGATCTCATTAAAGCAAATAAGTAGAGCTATGGGCAAAGCATGGTTATCATCAACGTGCATGCCTAAGTCGGTGCATTGATACAAACTTTGGCTACAGACAAACCATAGTTATCATCAACCTGCGTGCTAAGTCATTGCTTTGATACAAACTGTTTGGCTACAGAAAAAGCATGGATACCATTAGCCTCCTGTCTAGTTTAAGAATATTAGTTGGGAGTGAATTTGTGTTCACTTGGTATAATGTCAGTTTTATTCATAGTTTCAGAATTCTCTTAATTTTGTTTCCTCCGCCAGTCATAGTCCTATACAGAAAAAATCCAGGATCCTTTGTCCTTTTCTATCATTTTTTGTTAAAGAGATCAAAGATTTCTGTTTCTGAGAATTATTTGTTTTGGTAACCTGGCTAAAGGTCTGTTTTCAGTTTAATGAATCTATAATAATAAATAGCAGTGACTCCTATAGTTGTGCACACAAAAAATACAAAAATTCATCACAATTTGTCACAATAGAAATATTAAATAGACAGAAAGCTTCTTCAGATGCACTTGTTGAATTGCTAAACAATTTCCTGCACAAGGTTGTCTAGACATACTCTTGGTCTGAAGTCAATGGATGTTTAGTGACTGCTTAAATAAATCTGATCTCATTGAAACTTTCAGTGATATTTCAAAAGCTTATTCCAACAATGGCTACTTGAATAAGTCTGGCTGGATTGGAACATCACTGATATTTCAAAATCTTATTCCTACAACCTGTTATTCATGCCTTTCCCATCCACTCTGTGGCTGGTTTAGTTAAATCAAAATTTAGAAATTGAGGAGAGGCTTACTCAGGCAAAATATTTTTTTCTGGAATATTTAAAACTTGAGTATATAGTAGTATTTGAATGTAGTTACATACTTCAGGGCCTGGCCCATCCCAGAAGGGGAAATAGTTGATGTACACTGTCGATTTATCACATCCTGCCATATTATTAAATTACGTAAATATGCATGCACTATATGTTTACTTCCTCATTTATCCTAATTACAAGAATGAAGAATACAGTGGGACAAAACACTTTTAATGCAATAAAACTGAGGTTCCACACATATCATTAAAGTTTGTTTTCACTGGGACACCAGAATTAATTGTACAGAACTGAAATGAAGTCTATTGCCAGGTCTGTTGTGGAGTTTATTTATCACTATCACTGTGTCCTTCATCATCATAGATTTGTTGTCACTGTGTCCTTTGTCTCATAGATTTGTTGTCACTTTGTCTTCATAGATTTATTAGTGTCCTTTGTCATCATAGATTTGTTGTCACTGTGTCCTTTGACATCATAGATTTGTCACTGTGTCCTTGTCATCATAGATTTGTCACCGTGTCCCTTGTCATCATAGATTTGTCACTGTGTCCTTTGTCATAGATTTGTTGCACTGATGTTTTTTCCTCTCATGCTGAGACATGAAAGCATCCTCCCACTGGAAGTAGTCTGTAAGTCTGGGAGTGGGGAGGAACTTTTTATAGGAGCATATCATTAGTGCGAACATGCTTTTCATCATAGCAATGATACGGACTATATTTTATTCAGCATATTTTTTCCAGTGTGGTTAGGCACATGCTGCAAATTTAAGCCACAGCTGTATGCATAAACCAGCTGCACAAATGGAAAAGTAACTTTTACAAACTTTATTATGAAGAGTTAAATACATAAACTAGATTAGCTGTTAACATATATTAAAATTTTGAGCAAATGTCGTTTTTAACAACTGAATATTGTTACATTTGGATTTGTTATTATTGCTTTTATTTCATGACTGATTACTTATATCCAATAATTAGTTGAAAATTTTATCTCAATTGATGAAAGTTTGTAAAAATTAATCCAATAAAAATATTAACAGATCACGATGGTGGGTGATCTTAAAAATGGACGAACTGTTCACTCATTGGCTCGATTGTTGGCACTTTATCGGGTTAACCTGCAGTATGTGGCAACTCCAGAGCTGCAAATGCCTAAAGACATTCAGAGAGAGCTTAGTGCTCTGGGTATTCCTCAGGTATGTTATTGAAATAGTGTATTGCTTATTTGTTTTAAACAGGTATGTGAATGTAAAATTTATTCATTATTGTTTTTTAACAGGTATGTAAATGAAATAGTGTATTCTTATTTGTTTTAAATATTACAAGTGTGTAAACCGAACATTGTATTGTTCAACACTTTTAAACATTACAGTTGATACTCGATTTATACCTTTTCAGTTTGTGAGCTTTTGTTTAAGCAGGCCTATCTCATTTGTTCAAGCAATAAGACAGTAGGGATTGATTTTCAGAAACAAACAATATAATTTAAACTTCATAAACATCAGCAAAAAGCAACAGACAGATCAGTGAAATTCCTCGATTTTCTTTTTAATCTTATTACACTGTAACAGTAGTGTATTAATAAACTTAATATTGTCTGGAAATATTTAATAATTTAATATTCAAAATATCTTTAACTAGTAAGGAAGTGATTGCTAATGTAACTGAAATATTTAGTTTATAGAAATAAAAGAATATAAAATTTTTAATATGTGTCAATGACTGCAAGCAAAATATCATTCTCTCTGTGCAGTGAATGTCATTTAAGTCTATTTTACATCCAGTACAAGATGGTGGAAAATACAATTGATTTTTTCCTTAGAATGAAAGGTTATCACTGAGATAATGAAAAGAGTCATTTCAGTTGATTTGTTTTTTTACCTTAGAATAAAGATGCAATTACTGAGAGAATAGAGAGTGGATATTCAGTGGATTTTTTTTTTTTTACCTTTACAAAAACAATGCTGCCACAGAGATAATAGATATATATCCTGCCACTTTCCATGCCAACCCTCCAGATGACTGTGCAAAACCCAGTATCTCCGGGTTGGAACTTTGAATCCTCCTTTTTGAGACATGTACATAAAGTTGGCCAGCACAAATGTAATATTGCTGTTTATAGAGTTTGTGAAGATACCCACATAAAAATATCATGCAAATGTAATATTGATGTTTAAAGTGTTTGTGAAGAAACCCACTTAAAAATATATCCTGCAAAAACAGAGAGCACAAATCCAGTATTTCCAGAATGTGCTGTTTTTGCAGGCAGGTAAAAGTAGTAGAAACTTTGCTTACTGAGCTGCATGAACTAATTCAGAGTTTTTAGGAAAAGAAAAACAATCCAGTTTCAAAAAAGTGAAAATCAACCAAAAGTCAAAATATGTGATTTGTGTAGGCAGTTCTTGATATTATTACAACACATCTACTATATCAAGTATGATTTATTCTGAGTCGCAGTAGTAAACTGAGCAGAGCAGTTTTGAGTTATGGATTCTAAAGTTTTCAGAATTGTATTCAGCCCAAAGCCATAAAGCCCACACTCCTTTTTTTTTTTGTTGTTGGTAAATGTGAATCACCTTTTCTAATTCACATTGATATAATTGGTCTCAAATGGCATTAAATATTTTTTTAAAAATTTAAAGTAACAACAAAAAAAATTTTTTGTAAATTTTTCTTTTGCAGAAAACGTTCTCCAGACTAGAAGATGTTATTGCAGAGACAGATGTGCTGTATATGACAAGAATTCAGAAGGAAAGATTTTTATCAGAAGAGGAATATAAGCAGGTTAGTGGTAAGAATATTAGAGTATACAAGGTTGTGGTGAGAACATTCTAGGAACACACAAGGTTAGTAGTGAAAACATTTTAGGAGTACACCAAGTTTGGGTGAGAAAATTCTAGGAGTACACCCAGTTAGTGGTGAAAACATTCTAGGAGTACACCAAGCTAGTAGTGAGAACGTACTAGGAGTACTCCAGGTTAGTGGTGAAAACATTCTAAGAGTCCACTATGTTAGTGGACATTCTAAGAGTACACTAGGTTAGTGGTGAAAACATTCTAGGAGTACACTAGGTTAGTAATGAGAACATATCAAGAGTACACAACTACACCAAAACTGATGAGAACACTGTAGGAGTATACAAAGTTAATAGTGAGAACATTCTAAGAGTACACCAAGTTAGTAGTGAGAATATACTATGAGTACACAATGTTAGTGGTGAGAACATATTAGGAGCATACTATATTAGTGATGAAAACATTCTAGGAATACACAACATTAGTGATGAAAACATTCTAGGAATACACAACATTAGTGATGAAAACATTCTAGGAATACACAACATTAGTGATGAAAACATTCTAGGAATACACAACATTAGTGATGAAAACATTCAAGGAATACACAACATTAGTGATGAAAACATTCTAGGAATACACAATATTAGTGATAAACATTCTTGTATACAAAGTTAGTGGTGAGAATACTCTAGGAGCACACTAGGTTAGTGAGAACATGCGTTGAATCTAAAAACAAGAATAAAATAATTACTTACAAACACTTTGAGAACTGGAAAGATGTAACTAATTGTTAGCAGAATAATGATAGTGGTTAAATAAATTTATACAAAATGTCATTACTCATAATGAAAAACAAACACACAATAGGAAAAAAAAGCAAAATTCTATATGGTGTTCATGGAGTCCTAGTTGGCTCATTTATTTCTACTCCATATTCTCCATACAAAAAAACGGGAGTTTTTCTCTTGACAATGGAGATGTATTGTCTCCATAGAAAAAAATTATTTCCATTAATAATTGGAGATAGCATTTCTTTTTACATGTACAAAATCATATAAGATTTGTATTATATATTTGGGAACGTTTCTTCTCTACAAAGAAAAAAATGATTCTCCTCTATCATATTGGAGTGGTACTGTCTCTGCATAGAGAAGTTTGATTTTCTCTATACAATTGTAGATGCATTTCCTTCCTCCACAAAAATATATTTTAGTTAAATATGACCAAAAGATATAGTAAAATCTCAATCCTCTTGGATAATGTTTGCAGGTGTCAGGACGATACATTATAACACCAGAACTGATGACTCTAGCAAAACGTAAAATGGTGGTGTTACATCCTTTGCCACGCGTCGATGAAATCAGGTAAGTGTCATTTTAACAACATTAACTAATTAGTGTTTTTTGATTACTCTGAAGAACCTTAAGAGACAATGTTCATTTTGTTAGGCACTTAAGATTTAAGAATTGGGTTATGTACTTTTAGTTTGGTATGGAGAGATTTGAAAAGAGAATTGTTATGTACTTTTAGTTCAGTATGGAGAGATATAACAGGAAAAGAGAATTGGATTATGTACTTTTAGTTTGGTATGAAGAGATTTAACAGGAATCAGAAATTGATTATGTACTTTTAGTTTGGTATGGAGAGATTTAACAGGAATCAGAAATTGATTATGTACTTTTAGTTTGGTATGGAGAGATATAACAGGAATCAAGAATTGGATTATGTACTTTTAGTTTGGTATGGAGAGATATAACAGGAAAAGATAGTTAGATTATGTACTTTTAGTTTGGTATGGACAGATTTAACAGGAATTGAGAATTGGATTATATACTTTTCTTTGTTGTAAAAATATACCTCTCCTTGTAAAGGATTCATTGATTGCCATTCCCAACATTACTGACAAAAATTGTTTGATGGTGTTTTAGCGGAAGCAGTAAAGGATTTTTTCCTTTCATGCATTACCCCATTGAGACTATGTCTATAGACAACCACACACAAAATGCACAGGCTCCCATTGAGACTATGTCTATAGACAACCACACACAATATGCACAGGCTCCCAACATTTCTGTTCTCAAAGGAGAGAAAAATCCCATCAGAAAGAACAGTTATCACTAACTAATGCAAATCAGAAAAGGGCAGACAGGGACCTTTGGAGGTGATAATGCTCGACTCTACTGCAGACAGTCCAGAACTGGCCTGAATATAGTGACTCAATATGGGGTTGTTTATTGCTTCATTTGGCAGCATGGCAAACAATTGCCTTTATGGAAAAATATGTTATAGAGGAAGTTGTGGAACACTCCTCTATAAGTTTTGATTCCAGAATGTTCCTGATACCAAATCCATCCAAGAAATGGAGACCATTATTTTTTTAAACAAGCTCAACAAGTTTTCTCTATTTGCTTATGTCAAGATGCCATCTGCTAGCAAAGTAAGCAGTGCTATATTATCTGTTATGCAGTGCTATATTACTAGAGAATTATTTAGTAAACAGGTACCTTAAAGATGCTCATTTTCATTTCCAAGAGTTGTCTCTGCTTGCCTTGGATAGAATATTTCATTTCAGGGTAGCAGCCTTTTGATTGTCCTTGAGTGTTTACCTGCAACACAGAGGTATTCAACCTTTTGGTCATCCTCCAGTGTTTACCTGCAACATGGAGGTATTCAGACCTGTGCTAGAGCAGTCCTTTGTACTGTCTATGCCATCTTCAACTGTCACACCTGTGATGTTTTGTCGTGAGGTGGTCAAGATGTTAATTCTCCACCACCCTGGACTGCCAGTAACCTAGGCTAATTTCCCAAAACACACCTTCTGGTTGGCAACACTTGTTAGAAGATGGAAAATAGATAATGTAGGAGAGTGATAGTTCTAGAGATAGCTTGAGCCCCCATATACCCTCAGCCAGGATAGTAAATATTACAGGTGAAACCTAAACCATATAGAAGTAAGTCACGCTGACACAAACGGTCTAGGCAACAACAATAATTGTATTCAATAAGAAATAATATAAAACAGTGTGGTTAAATGTGATAATAGGTTAACAGTTACAATTTATACAGATATATATTTATACATTGTGAAATCGATGTTAAATCACAACCATGTGGTGTTGTTAGGTAAAGTTCATTGAGCCCTATGGCGAGAATATTCTGGTGTGTTCTATATTCCTCGTTTGAGTTTGAGCAACCCTAATGGACCTGATTATATTTTTGTTGATGCTCTATATTTTTTAATGTAGTGTACTTTACTTAGATACTTGGCATGTTGCCTGGGACTAGAGAAGTTTGAAATAAAATTGCTCTTATAGTTCTTAGAACTTAATTCTTTAGGCCATGGGTTATTCACCCTTTCAGTGATTCACAGCTCCATGCTATGACAAATCCAACGTTCAAGTTATACTGGTCAAGTTCTGATGTTCACAGCTCAACGCTTATTGAACACTGATATGGTGAACAAGATAGTCAATAGTAGACAATGTCAACAAGGTAGACAAAATAGATAAAGTGCCTATCTTTGGCAATAGTAATTATAGAGGGTGATTCTCTGCTGTGTCAATAACTGGCAGTAATGTTAGTAGTACATTCTACTTGGTAAGGCCGGGGGCCAAAGTATGTTTCCTCTGCGGTTGTTTTACTTGGTCTAAAATTACATAGGTACATTTCTAACTCATTCACTCATGCGGCTGTTGAGCTGCGCTTTGATTAGTTAAACAGAGTGAACAATTATAACTTTCTGGTATGTTCCTGCCAAAAGATAAGGGTCAACCCTTTCCAGAAAGGTAGGGTTATGTGTAGTCCATTTTTAGAGGAGCTGTGGGCAACATAGCCCATTATGTGACAACAACTAGTTGTTTACTTTCAACTTTGACATTTACAAAAATACCATCATAAGTAGTGCCCAAGGTCAGGTCATTTTGGCATTTATCAATTTACATAACAATTAAGTTTAGAAATAGGGATAGGCAAATTTACTCCACCACACTCACAAACTCTAGGTCTGGCACTCTAGTGTTATATCAGTTACATCGATCGGTTTTTCATATTTAAAAATCTAATATTTCCCACTCTTAAAACAATATAGGGCCATGATTGCCGATTCTTACAGAGACATTGATGGACCTAGATCTTTCAGACCTGTTTGCAATATATAAAAAGGCAAAACTGAAACAAGTGCCTTCAATGTTTGGGAGTTAACAATAGAAATAAAAGATTTGTATTCTAAAAAATTTCAGATCTGTATCCTCTAGCTTATTTATGGGAATAAGTTTCTTCAAGGATCTTGTTGTGGCAGTGGGATGGAAAACTTCCTACTCTCCAGATTTTATCTGAGAATTCTGTCTTCCTTCACATCTGACCCATTTATGACTGCATTAGCAATTGCCCAATCTGCTATTCTTTGTGACAGATGTTTTGTCTTTTCCAGGATTTGCACTTGTTTGCACATAATGCTAAAATTACTTGAACATTATCAAGGAAATTCTTGCTTTCTACGTTATTCTCCTGAAGTATATATAAGTTATTGTACAGTGGAAATAGAATTTTTCTGTATAAAATGTTTTCCTGAATACTTTCCAATAAAATTTATTCATAAGCCCTCCCAGCCTCCCACTTTATTATTAACCAATTCACTCACTGGGTAATGAGGACAAGATTATTGCACCAAGAGTGTTAAGCTTTATCTCCCCTTGTGGAATGGGCCTCTGTAGTCACTGACTTGTGTGGATATCTTCTTCAGTATATTCATTTGATAAGTTTTCATGAAAAAAAATTATTTTACTTAGAAAAATTCCTTTTAATTTTCTTGTCTTTATAGCCACAAATAATATTGTAATTAAATGTGTGTCTTATGTATGTCATCTTTCTACAATATTTTAATTAAATTGTTCTTTTTGTTTAAACAGTCACAGTTTTGACACTGATCCTCGCGCTGCATATTTCCGACAGGCGGAAAATGGATTATACGTGCGGATGGCACTGTTGGCTCTTGTTCTTGGCAAATGCTAATCAGCCCAAATACCAGATGTAATTAGCTGATTATACCATTCCGTGTAATAACAGATTACACTTTTCATATAATAACATAATAAACTTTTCATAATAACATAATACACCTTTCACTTTGAAGAAAAGCGCATTTCATATTTCTTTTGAATATATCCTCCACATTTATCTCTGATATCTATTTTTATCAGTTTTATTTTATTTAAAATTTGCTAATAGTTTCATATTAAGGTGTATGATACAGTCACTCTTCACAAAAACTGCCTAAAGTTGACCTGCTGATAACACACCCCAAAAATCCATTTTTTTTTCACTCAGATATTTGTGAACAATTGTAATTTTTTTCTTCCGAGTTTTATGGAATGTTTTATTGCAGCCTATTTGCAGAATTTTATATCTTGTTTAAATCTTGAGAAAACAATATATGTGATCAAAACATTTTTTTAAATTAATACTTTTTAATTTGACAATTTTTGGCTTCATCTCAGACCAGAGATAAAAATAAAAAATATAATGTTCCTCTCAGTTCTCATATAAACTGTTGTAATTCTTACATTAGTGCAATTGACATTTATTTGTAATTGTTAAATTTATAAGCTTGTGGTGTCATGAGTAATGGTAAATGTTGCATTTGTCTTCTTAGGTCATTTTGACAATAATGGTGTTAATTGCATCAGTTCAGTGGCATAACTTTCCTTCATACACTCAAATAACTACTAGATCCGCATGAAGACTGGCTTATTCATAACAGAAATGTTCACCATATTTAAAAAAAATATTATTTTACTTTTTGTTTATTTAAACAGAAATGTGTGCATCTGATGAACTATGTGGCATTATACCTAGAAAGAAAGTAAAAATTCATTTTGTTTTTTTTTAAAGCAGATGAATTCTTTTTTTTTTGTTTTTGTTTTAAACAAATTTTTCAAATATAATTAATCAAGGGACTGCTGTAGTACAGCTGAGCCAGTGAGAGTGTTTGGACACTGTAGGCAACTGGCAGGATTCATTGGAATTTTATCTTTACACTTCTTGGCATTTAGCAGAAATCATGGAAATTTATCATTTAGCAAGAATTTTGAAAATGTTAAGAGTACAGAAATTTTATCATTCAAATTATCATTCCTATGGATGTTTTACAGTACTATTACCTATAAATGGGCATTTGATAAGAATGTTTCAATTGTTAGGATTATTTTACGGAACTGTTTTACTATTATTGATAAGGGCATTATATTGTGGTGTAATGGAAATGTTACCTTTGGAAAGGTATTTATCAGAAGCATTAAAAATGTTACTTTATGGGAGTATAGCAGAACTATTGAAAATGTTATCACTCTGTTGAACATTTGGCAGAGGTAATTAAAATATTACTATTAAATTTAGACATTTTATGTGTGTTTCCAATGAAATAATGAAAATATTACCTGGAATAAGAAATATGTACATGTATTTGATGAGTCTATGCTAATAATTACTTTTGAATTTTGATTCTCAGATTTTTTTTCCTGCCTTATGGGGATTAATTGGGTTAATTGTTTTATGGGTTTTTTGTTTGTTTGTTTGTTTGTTTTGTTTTTTTGTTTTTTTTTTTTGGGGGGGTGGGGTTAGGGGAGGGAGAAGAGGGATATTTAATTTTACCCAGAAATTTTTCACCGCGGTGTTCAGTATTTTCAGTTTTGGTCATTTATTTGAAATTCTTTTTATTGTGAATTTCACCTTTTACTTTAGAATTGGAACTTTTCTTGACAGTGACCATATCCAAGTTATCATTTACTTATAACAAATTGATTGACATACTTCAAACATATCATTTATAATAAAATAAAGAAAACACCCTCCCCATCAAAAAAAATCATATATATGTATTAAGAATTTTTAAATTGCAGTAATAACATTGAAAATATTATGCCTGTTTCATACAAATATAACCAAATATTGTATTATCCATTCAGATTTATAAAATTTTAAAAATATAATTGTATGCAGGCAAACATATTTTGTTTGGGGAAATTGAGTTTATTGTAGCTTGACTTGAAAGGAGCCACTGTATACAACTAAATGTTGACTGTTTTTTTACGGGTATTTCTAGCTTTACATTTATTTAAAATTGGATAATTAATATCATCATTAATTTAGCAATTTAATTATACTACTTACAATGTGTTGAAATGTTTTTTTTTTTAATTTTCTTATTTTTGTTTTCTTAACAAACATGAGAGAGGTTTGCTGTATGCTAATCTAAATTTGAAAGGAACAACTTGAACTTTTTGTCTTCTTTGACATGTGAATTAAAAATGTGATCACACTTTTGTGAATAAACTTTTTGATTAAACATGTTTTTTGTGTTATAGTACCAATACACATACTGTACATTGATATTTTATTATAAACTACTGAAACCCTTGAACAAAATAAGGCAGTCTTTATGCTAAAATTCTGAATTAAGAGTTTTTTGTGTAAAAACTACATTAATTTGTAGATTTATAAATAAATTATAAATGATGTAAGGTTTTACCATTGGTTACTTCAGTTCTGATAGTTATTCTGATTATTGTTTTCTTGTAATAATCTGAATTTCCCCATCCCGATTTATGTTGAGCCTTCTTGTTTAAAAAAAAAAAAATTCTCAACAAAAACTCCTCAATCACAAATATCACATATTTCAGGTTAGTTGGCATTAAAAAGATAATAGATCCCAGCAGAAAAACAAGTTTGTTAAACTTTTAATACTTTAGTGGTAGGAAATTCACACCACTTGAAATAAGTTCCCAGAGCCTTCTTCATTAAACTGTTTCACATATGGTGCTAGAAAAAATTTATCTCTCTAGGGAATTTGTTGATTTCAAGGTTGTTTTCTTGCTCACTGCAAAGAAACGTCACATTTCCCTTGATTATATAAGTTGATGACAGTGTTGAAAAATACCATAACAAAGTCTCTAATGAAACTACAAAAGTAGGGAGTTATGCTTTTTCTTTTTTTCCCCCACCAACTTTGCTTGCTCTCTGTAGACAGCATGCAATAATTAAGATAATAATTAACCAGCATTTCAAAAGAGAAAGATGATGGGAATTATATTTTAAAGTTTCAGCATTAGAATACATTTGCAAATTATATTAAAATTTTGACTCTTGGTAGAAAAAATATCAACACTTTTTATTGTGTAATTCTTAGGAGGGAAAGGTGATTATCTCACATACGTTTTTAAAATATATTTATTATTTATAAAACGCTATTTGATAGTCTACACTAATGTTAACTGTTTTGTTTGTGGTTTTCTTTTAAAAGAACAACATTTTATAAGGAATAACATGTTTGTTAATTTCTTGTAAGGTTATCTGTTCTTGAAATTTAATTTAAGTCATCTGAATATATGAGGCAAGTAAAATGTTGTGATGGCTGCTAGCAAACTAGTCCCAAAGATATCTGCAAGCTGCAATAGCTGTTGCCACAGCCACCTTTCATTATTATTGCTGTTATAATGCTGCAAGATTATTTACATCATACACAAAACTTCTGGTGTAAAAAAAATAATCACTCAAACTCAAGAACCAATCAGAACCAAGTCATTATATTGCTTTATTGAATAGATGTATCTCAAAGAAGTAGTTGTACAAATACCATAATATAAAGAGAATATACATCAAAATGACTAAGAGTATTACATAGGCAAGGTTACAGCTTCGTGACTTTTAAATAGCACAGAGCAAGCAATTAAATGTTAAATTATCACTATATACTGAGAGATATAAGGTTTAAGGTAGGAAGACTCACTAAATGGAAATTCAAGTGTTAAATGTAATTTTTTTTTATGTTAATAGTTTGGATAAAATTACAGGAAAAAACACCAAAGACACTCCCACCCAATTTAAGTGCTTCTGTTTATATCACCATAAATGTTATTTTTATATATAAAAGTGAGGTAAATATGTACAGCAAATTAACAAAAATACCAGACCTCATAAGTGCATTCTGACTATTGTTCTGTAGAACAGTCATGTCACGATGATGACATTGGCATTTTATTCTTTTTATGATAGAAATAAAATTCTTTAGCCCTAGATATAAGTTACTTTCGCACTAGAAAATGGGGGGGGGGGGAACAGTTCATTACATAGCAGGCAAATAATGAAATATTCAAACTAATCACTTTTCCTGAAATCATGTAGTAAATAGATTACACTTCAGTTGTGCAAAGTTTCAAAGTCATATTCCAAGTCATTATTGAAAAATTTGATGCACAGTGCAAAATTTGTGGCGAAAACAGAAAAACTGAGCAAAAACGATTTTACATGAAACATTTATAGTCTAATGCATATTCAGTGTCCCTAATCACTCTCATCTTGTGTCCCTAACATTCCAGCACCATTAAGTAGTGCCCTCTCTCTGTTCTTTCTCCAGAGTTTATTTTTTGCTCCTTTTTTTGTTTACGGTCATGCCAAATAGTAGTGTTTGACTGTCATGCTCTTTCTATATCTGTTGCTGTCTTTGATGTCTTCAGACTTCTTCAGATGTTTTGATGGGATGATTTGCATTTTCTGAAGCACCTGGCTCAAGTGGGAACACCCCTGGTTAAAAATGTGAAACAGCTGAGGCAAATTTGCAGAATTCATTGTCCACGCTGAAACGTATAGTTTTGGGACAGCATGCCCAGATCTGCCCATTGATGCATTCAGTGCAATTTTGAGTTCTGCCATGTTGTAATTTGGACAAATGCCTCTTGTATGTCATCCTTTCATATGCTGATTTAATGGCCTGGGCAACTTCCTTTGACAGTGAGGTTGTGATGGAGTGTCTCTGTGTGTAAGTGCTTTCTGATAGAAGCACCAAGTTTGCCTGGTCCTTTGAACTGCAATGCAGATAGGTAGCCTAAATTGCAGCCTTCATGCATATTGATGTCACAAAATTTCAAATCAAGGTAACTGGAAATGGCCATAAGACATGGCCATATGCCACATGACTCAATAAATGAATCTAAATGTTGATTGTCTAATTTGCATACAGTTTGTCGCAATATCATAGTCAAAAACTGTCTACTTCTAAACAAGAACTGGTTTGAATTTGAAACTTGCACAAAGATGTAGGGGAGATAGTGACATTTCTATTCTCTAAAAATGGCCAATTTTGGAAAAGTTTGGCAGGTTCTGGCAAAAACTGATCAAGGGTAGGATGATATAAACATGAATTTCAACCCTAAATAAATTTATATGGAACAAAAAAATATATATTGTAAGCGAGTGTTTAAAGTATTTAAAACTGCAAAAATAACACACAAAATCCTATTTCTGTGGATCTTCCTACCCAATTAAAGAAATAGTTGTTTTTTTCAAAATGACTAGGTTACAAAAATTATGTATACATATACTGATACCCCCAAAATTAAAATACATGTAGCTGCAAGAGTAAATATATATATCATAAAACAAAGTCATTCTTACCTATGAGATTCAATTCTACAAGAAAAACTGCACAAATTTCAAGTCATACATACCAACAGCACTAAAAATGTATGTTGCGATTCATTTTAAATTTTTTAATACATAAGATCATAGTGCAATCTGGACCATAAAATATCTAAGTAAATACATCAGGACATGTATACCAACAGTATTAACAATGTATGTCATGATTCATTTTAAACTTCCACATGCAAATTAACAAGTACATGGTGCAAACTGGATCACAACTGTCCAGTAAAATATTTCAGGACAGTGTGTTGGTGTGATGTGGTTAATGTGTCCTAAAATCACAATATTTTGGAAAACAAATTTCACACAAATAAGAACTGTCATAATAAATTATTTCAAATAAAACACACTAACCTATTCTAATCCAGTCAATTTGACATGTCAGTCATGACATATTCAATATCATAAAAAAATTTATTATTTTAAGTGAAAGTCATTGTAGGGTCATCATTTTAAAATAAAAATACTGTATCTGATTAAAACCATTAAAGAAACTCACTGTTCTGGTTCTCACATGAAGATAACTTCTTCTAAATGTGTATAGACACTACACATTTTAATTGGTATTATCAATGTAGTTGTAGCACAAAACTGCTTGCTTGCAACTGGGAATAACTTAAAACAAAAAATTTGACTAGATTAGTTTTAAAAAAAATAAAGCTATTCAAATTAAATTATAAGCAGAATATCTGCCGCTTTCATGCATTAGCATTTTACAAAGTTTGTAAATCAAACAATTCACAATGAATTCTACTAGTTCAAAGTGATATATAAAATAATTATAATATGCCCTGCACAATATGCACATTTTACTACACTTATCACAAGAATATAAGGGGGAGGGGGGGGGGAACTCGAGGCATTAGCTCACAAAAATAAATATTGCATTTAGTGATTTACTATTAGCTCACAAAATATTTGTTTTACTCTTATCAGGTCACAAAATGTTGCAGTTTACAAACTTGGAGAATGAAAACATTCAACAAGAAGTGCATTACTGCCTTGTCTGCAAGAAAAATATCAAAACCAGTGTTCAAAGTGGACATTAAGCAAAATACAATCAATCATTTGCAATTAAAAATTAAAAGCAATTAAAATATATGCAATTGTTATGTCTACTACAAAACTGTTTCTACACTTTGCAGAGAAAAGACAATCATTGTGAAATTCCTCAAAATGCAGTTAAGTTTTGAGAAACTATCTTACATCATTTGTATAAGCAATGAACTTGAGCTGTACTATGGTCGGGTCTAGGGTTGCAGTGGGCCAATGACAGCAAACCGTTGATACAAATGAGCCCATAAGACACTCAAATGTTTTCAATTTCAAACTAAATTTCAGTAACGTACATGCTGAGATGTCCTTTCAATACTACTTTTGAACAAGTTCAAACAGATTAATTTCAGGCATACACCAGGGTAAGGAATGTATCATTAACTCATGTTCTTGTTCACTATACAGTCTTAACTGTTTGTTTTGCAATTTACTGTATTTTATTTCTTTGTTATTATTAATGAGCATGAGGCATTTATCAGTAAGGTATTATTGTTGCTATGTCTCATAAAAGGAGACAAACATTTATGTACAAATTCAGACGTGTACCAAATCAGTTATGAGTGTCCTGAAGAATGGAACTCATTTGTAACCCAAGACCCGATTGTAGTTTGAACTGTATACTATTTGCAGTCTCACACCACTTAAATTAGGCATAGCAATGGACTAATTTGTTAAGTGTCAATCCTCACATAGGTTCTTAAAAAGGTAAATAGTCAGTCAAGACTTGGCATCACCTGTTATTAATACAAGTTACAGGTGATCGTCAAGACTAAATATGGGTGATGTAATGACTAAGTTTTCATGACAATTAACACCAAGACTAAGTATTAAAGATAGGTGATGCCAAGATCTACATACTAAATACAGATGACATAAAGGTCTACATAATTGAAAACAGATAATGTAATGGCTAAGTTTTAATGACCTGGATACCAGGACTAAGCAATAATCCACCCTTCCATGCTTCTCAGGGTATATCAATTTAACAATGTAACAAACAGAAATCTGCCAAAGTAAATGTAATTAAATATTCCATATTTATAAATCACATATTATTAAAAATGTGGATGGCAGAGGTTTATGCTTCATATTAATGAAATACACTAGATGTGATTGAAGAAACAATTTAAATTACATACAGAGACTAACTACATAATGGCTGTATAGTTTCTCTAATACACTGATGTGATTGAAGAAACAATTTAAATTACATACAGAGACTAACTACATAATGGCTGTATAGTTTCTCTAATACACTGATAAAACACACCGTCAAAACCATCACATCTAATAACTGCCAAAATTTTGTGGTTTATGTTTTATAAATTGAATAAAACAAATATTGCATACATATTGGCTATCATTTCTAAAATATAAACCCGTGATTGTACAAATGCCTTGTGGTAAAATAACATTTTTCAATATTTTGTCCATATCCTATTTTCAACAAAAGGCAGATTCAAAATATTATTTTAACCCATAATTAAATAAGAAATAATCAAAATTAATTTTAAAATGCTTTATCTCTCAATTAACTTGGAAATATACATTTCAGGATTAAGTCCCCAAATTATCATCCTAATTCTGATTGAAAACAACCTGTAAATCTATACAATTAATGTCTGCATATATTGTTGCTTAAGGCACACACTCTTGATTCATCCTTTACAAATAACTTCAAAATATCTGTACATACATCAGACTGAAGCAGAATAATGTGTTAGCAAACTCATCTTAATATCACAGCATATTACTTTAAAAGCTTTCTACAAAAAGAAACAAAATTACCTAGTCAAATATACAAGTAAGAATCTACACAATATCTTAATCAAGATAACATACAGTTCCTCTGAGAATTTATATGCATTTGGATGAAGGTTGGGATGAGGGAACTTAGATAACCATGACAGAAAGCTATACCTGACATAAAACAGTTGCATAAAAAAATTTACCTAAAAATTATCCAGCATAATTTTATATGCACCAGCATCAGCTGTAATTATAGTGAATATACCCCACCAGAATTTGTTTGAAAAAATAATACTATGAATCTGCACAAAAGATCATATAAAACATGATAACTCCATCTAGTTAAATTAGGTAGATTAAGTGTCCAACAGCGCACATGAACAAACACTAATATCAGTATGGGATGCTTGAAAACAGTTAATATCATTCAGTTCTGAGAATGTCGAAGTAAACACAGATAATGATCAATGGAACTCACTTAATTCACTCTACGTGAGGCCAAAGTGAATTAACCAGAAATATGAATTAATGACAAGTGCATGCACAAAGATGAGTTATGGAGACAATATTGAAGTATTTCTAAACCAGGGGTCACCAACATGGTGCCCGCGGGCACCAGGTCGCCCACAGGCCTTTTCTAAGTCTTCACATTATTAATAATGTATAAAGGCAAACTAGAAGAGTGTATCAAACTAGTAGCCCCTCATATAACTCAGTACCCATGAAGTAGCTCTCTGTATCAAAAAGGTTGGTGACCCCTGTTCTAAACATAAATCAGTCTTTAGAGAAGAGCAAGAACATAGGAGACGGATGGGCTTATCAGTGATAAACTTCCAAATGCTATGTGTCTCTTGACACCAAAATTAATAATATGCACGTAACTCTTACATAAATATTGACATTAACAATTATGCATTTGACCTCTATATGTATGTTAAACAGTGAGTTCTCTAAACAATATGTGCATTCCTGAGACCCTTGCGTAAACAAAATTGCTGAAACGAAACAGGATTTTTCCAAGAAATATATATATGTATGTATGTACACTACCACAATGAGGAAATAAAAAAAATCACATTTGACATTTGTACAGCATGACTATGTATTCTATAACTTAGCATGCAAATGTTGGCATTGGCACCTCACTCTCAGGGTGAAATTCTCAGGTCATGTAACTTTGAGTAAGGCACACAAATAAAATGAAAATGCCTAAATATTAGGTCATGCAAATTTGAATTTGTGAAACAAATGGTCAACAAAGAATTCAGTGTATTTGATTTTCACATAAAAGAAGGTGCACTTTCTGTCAAATCAGGCCAGAGTGAATAATGAATAAGTATTAGTGGATGCAGTTTGTGTAGAATCCAGCCAGAGTGAATGATACATGAACTACTGTTAGAATAAGGCCAAAGTAAATGGTTATTTAACTACTATTGTAACCACTACAAAACCACTATTTTCTTGTTTCATGCCCTTTAGGTGAATGTTGCCTGTTGTGTATGCTACAAGAGACAGGGTTTCAAATGAAAGCTAAATGCTAACCAAAGAAATAAAGCTCATTTTCTTTAGAGCTACATAAAAAGAGTACAGAGTAGCCGACATCCTTTCCTACTTATGTTGTATCAATTATCAATTATACAGGTTTAACTGTAGTATATCAACATTTTTCCTATTCTAAGATAAATTAGATTAAGTTTTAATGGCTGTGGTGGGCTACAATGACACAGGTTTAATTTTAGATCAACATTTTTCCTATTCTAAGACGAATTAGATTAAGTTTTGATGGTGTGAGTTTCATTGCAGGACGATGGCCAGTATCTTTCTGACTTGCTCCTTTTAAGGATTCAACATGGTGAAATTTTAAAATAATCAGAGTTCACACTTTTATTTTGAGTTAACAAAGCTAACTTACTACTAATAAAAAGGAACAAGTTTGTTTGTTTTTTTTCATTTCAATCAAGTGGAGATTCAAATGCTCTCTAAATTAGATTAGTTCACTGCAGTCAAAAGCAATTAATTATCAGTTTTTAAAATGGTAAATTAAACATCTGTGTCTAACTTCTTTTTTTTTATGGTATATACCTGCAACAATCAACTCAAATTAATCTTTTTTTAAAAAAACCACAATAAATTAAACGCACTTCTTTTCATGAAGTCAATTGTAAAAAATTATATATATTATACTTCAGGGTTACTATGTAAGAAACCAGTCAACAACAACAACAAAAAGGTATCTTGCAATTTACTTTTGTTAATGGGTAAGAAGCTTTGTGAAAGCTTTCAGTCTGAATACTGTATGTTATTAAAACTGTACATACACCATCATATATATGACATTATTATTGTCTTCACAGTTATCTGTTCTGACATATACACATATAAAGTAATATTTAGAAAGACAGGGGAATATTCTGCTTTCAAAGATTATTAATATTTATGAAATCAATAGTAATGATAATGATTAATTTTGAATCAAATAAGAAATATAAAACTTTGTGTGTTTGTGTGTATGTGCATGCTATTTGCATCCAACTAAATCCAGGTAATAAAAATACCCTTATATTTTTTAGAATAGCTCGTGCATACATGTTCTTTTTCATAAAATTGTGCTGCTCTTGTTCTTTATTTAAAATGTATGACTTTATAACTGGTGCCTACTTTAAATGATGCAACATCAATTTTCCAATGATTACAAACAAAAAAAATAACCAGCACCTACTAAGGCATTGCACTCAATTAATCAGCATTACATTTTTATGAAATACAATTTATGGTAAAACTTCACACATTTCTTTCTTTTCCGTATAATAATAATTCTGTTCAGTTGTTTTATTCCTCCCATAAATTACTATTTTGTCCAGTGTGCTTGCCTACACTAGAAAGACTAAATCATAGTGAAATGTAGACTAATGCCAAATGCACTAGGAAAGTTTTTACACTGGCAAATAAAGGAAAATGATAAAATATGTGCTTTGGAAAGAGAAAAAGACAAAATCCAAACAAAAATAAAGCCCCTAGGACTCTTAACCAATTTTTATATCAATTCTAAAAAACAAAACATTTTCCAGACCATTTTCTCATTATTCACACGTGACACATATCAAGCAGTGTAGATGAATATGTAAATTTTGGACAAGAATAATCTAGTCTATCCAATCATGCAATCACCCTAAAGAACTACTAGCTGAACTCACAATCAAGTCTCAAACAAATCTTGGTGTTCGATCCTGACTCAAGGATTTTGCAGAAGAATGCTGAGTGCTTCCTTCTCCAGTTTTATGGTCAATACACTTGTCATGGAACTTTCTGGTGGTGCCAGCAGCAGATGTCACTGCAACCGAAGCACTAGAATTTGCGACAGTGCTTTTCGGTGCACTGCTTGTAGTGCTTCTGGCTGTGAATCCACTAAAAGATGCTGTTTTCAGTGGTGAAGTTCTCACAGCCCCTGATGAAAATGGAAGAGCTTTAGTTGTGCTACCTGTACTGGAAACACTGGCACTAGGAGAGACTTTGGGCAGTGGTGCCAAGAATGTGCCCTTTATATTGCCATGACTCTTCTCCAATAAAGAGCCATGCTTGGTGACCCCACCAACTGACACAAAAGGCATGCCATCTGATGCAACCAATGGTGCTGTGGTTGATGCTGTGTATGACCGCAGAGAAGATTCAAAACTGTGGCGTGAAGGGTTCGAGGAAATCAAATGTCTGCTGCCAGAACTTGCTCCTGAAACTGAGCTAGAACCAGAACTACTAGCTATTGCAGCACATGAACTGCCAGTCCGTCGAGCAACTGCTGGGGCTGTACCTGAAACAGGTGAAGATCTGACCAAAGTCCCCCGGGAGGTCCATGGTGCCACTATAGTGCTTCCACTATTGCTGCTCGCAGATAAAATAGAGGTATTATTACGTCTCTGTGCAATATTTGCAGATGAAATACGCATCTTTCCTGTTGAGGAAACAGCACCTTTTGATCGAACAGAAGTTGACTCTAAGCGTGCTGATATACCACTCTCTATCTTAGTATCACTTTGTCCAAGCATTTCTGGTGGTAAAATAGATTTAAGAATAACATCCTTCTTTTCTATTTTCTTGCAAGTACTTTCTCCTGTTTTTGTCTCCAAAGTTTTAATGTCATTCTCAGTACTTTCTTTAAATTCTTTAAAGGTATTAACTGTTTCTGTTTTGAACTCTAAACTTTGGATATCACCTTCAATAATTCCTTTAAGTTCTTTAACAGTTCTAACCGCTTCTATTTTGGTCTCCATAGTTTTGATGTCACCCTCAGTACTTCCTTTAAGTTCTTTAAAAGTATTAACTGTCTCTGTTTTGGTCTCCAAAGTGTTGATATCACCCTTAAAGCCTTCAAGTTCTTTAAAAGTTCTAGCTGCTTCTCCTTTTGTCTCCTCAAAAAAAGTGTCAGCATTGTTTTCCTCTCCCTGCTCTCTGAAAGCATGGACAGTCTCTAATTTAGCCTCTAAAGCTTTGGGATCAACTTCTTTTCTCTCTCCCTGTTCATCAATGGCATTAACTTCTTTGATGGAAACTTTGTCTGCACTTTTCCCTATCTCAATAATGACACTAGTCATCTTCATAACATTCACTGATGGCACCGCCGGCTCAACAATTTGGTCTACAGGAACATCAGTGTGAGAGGAGTTGACCTCTGCAATACTTCTCACACCTACTGCTTTCAGACTTTCTCCATCTCCTGCCACAATGCCAACTTTGGGGTCTGACTTGATTGCTGACACAAGCTTTCTTTGCTCTAGTTTAAAGCGCTCTGCACGAACATCCCCTTTAGTGGGACTGACTCTGCCATCAGAAACAGAAATTGTAGAGGCAACTGTTGCAATCTGTGAGGAGAGAGCTGAACTGGCTGTGCCACAGGTCATGGCTCGGCCAGCGGGGCCAGGCCAAGTAGCACTATCCACAACTGTTGGAGTAAATTTAGATGATATGGTCGTCTCTAAAGATGGATCAGTTTCTGATAAATATGGCAGCGCTGTGAAAGAGGATGGTGATGAGCTTTCTTTCATGCCCAATGCCTGTTTGCTGAGGACAGATTCACTCAAAGATGTTTTACCCCCTGGAACCCAAAATAAAATGTAACATGAATATTACAATGTGAAATTTTGAAATTTTAATTTAAAACAGTTACAGTATCATACAGTAATAGCATTGCAAAAAAAAAAAAAAGGCAATCACACAGCTGTTTTAGCTCTGGAATTCAAAGAAGCACAGTAACATAAAAATATATATTATATATCCAAAACTATGATTTAACTCAAACATGTAAATGTTCACATCTTCCTGCCTGAATCCTGTAATTAACTAATTAATCCATAAAACATGACTGTACCTGACCTAAGCTCATCTACAAATAAAAATAATCTGTATGATGCTGATAAACTATTTATTAAAAAATAGTGTATTGATAAATGTTCCAAATCAATAAATTTCCAATCTTAAAAATCAAAATCAAAACACCAAAACAAAAGCAGCTCATAGCAATAATATTCACTTAGCATTAAATATGTGTGTGAGTAATTAAGTGATACATACAGACTGTTAGTGATATTCTTTATGCTACAGCAAACATTGTTTACTAAAGTAATGCCTTTAGCAGAAAACATACCATTTGCTATGACTTTACTGAAGCAATACCTTTAGCAGAAAACATACCATTAACTTTGAATTTACTCAAGTAATGCCTTTAGCAGAAAACATACCATTAACTTTGACTTTACTCAAGTAATGCCTTTAGCAGAAAACATACCGTTCACATACCGTTCGCTCCAACTTTATAGAAGTAAAGCATTTAGCATAAAATATACAGTACATCATTATTAGACATTTAATTTTAAAAGTACACTTTACAAACTACAAAAAAATAAACTGAAAAATATATATTGTGATTAACTATAGATATTGTATGTAATAATACAAACAACTTGCTTGATAATTGTTATCTAATCTCTACGGGAAAAAAAGAGGGAATAAACTAAGTCTGAGAAAGCTATGAAAAAGATATTAAAGTAAAACAAAAATATTTTGACGGAGTAAAAAAAATATTCTGCATAAATAAAACTTCTATTAAAGAAGTCTTTAATAATAATAATAATAAAAGCAGCAGCAGCATTATAATAATACCTGACAACAGTCTTCAGGACAAGCCATTCGGTAAGCTAGGAGCATTCACCTGTGCTGTTTTGATATGGTCCTTATAGCCATAAATGTCAACTAGAAATGTTCATTTAAATTGGGCTTATGGATACTTAAACATAAAAAAGTGTTATATTTTGAGGGCTATTTGTTAGATTAAACTAGATGAATTTTCTTCATGAATTAAAATGTACTTCAGCTGTATTCTGATAAATCACTCTTTCCAAAAAAAAAGTGCTAATTTGTAAAATAAATTTGTACTTAATTATTATGCATAGCTATTACCAAGCAATATGCAGGACATGCAAGTTTATGCACATTTTCCAAAAGAAAAGATCTAGAAGATATTATGCAAATGCATGCAAAATATACTTTAATAATCTATGATACTAGATATTAATGAGATAAAAAGTGAGTCATTTCCTATAGCTTTCTACGACAATGTCACACTCAGCACTGCACATGAATTATGGGCCATAAGCAATGGATGAAGTCTACCCAATGTTTGTTTCCTTTCATGATAAGAATTGTGGGATATACATGCATTTCTGGAACTGCTTATTCTAAATGAAGCATAACATTCCAAAATGAAATCTGTTATCTCTCTTAAATGCAAATTTGCAGTTTGCTAAACAATTTACAATTTTTAAATCTGACAAATGTTACTTTTTCCCATTATTTTGTCAATTTAATCTTAGATTTACAGTCTATACAATAATGAATAAACAATCTACAATTTTTATTTCTGACAAATGTTACTTTCCCCCATTATTTTGTCAATTTAATCTTAGATTTACAGTCTGTACATTAAACAATCTACAATTTTTAATTCTGACGAATGTTAGTTTTCCCATTATTTTATCAATTTAATCTTAGATTTACAGAAAAAAATAAGCTTTAAGTCAAAAATGATGTTGCCATATATTTTCTCCTAAAAACCAATCTTGCCTTAGTGACTTAATATCTGAGTTGAATGGTGTCTGTAGGTAAATACAATCAGACTGGTTTTTAGGGGTAAAAAATTGGAGATAACTTCACTGCTTTGTTTTTGCAACAACCCTAGACCACCAATCCATATACAGAGATCAGTGTATTTACATATACAGTATAGTTCTTAATTTTATGACAGATGAAGTCTTGTGATATAAAGTCAGCAGGACAACATAAAATGCTAACATATTCTTTGCATAATTAATGGAACATGTGATACCATTTTCCCTTGAAAATCTGTAAAAATTTTAATTCATTATCAGTCTGATTTTCATTTAAACCAAATGCTTTCTATTCTTTATAACTCATATTTGCGAGAATGATCACACATGTGAAACATATGGATCACACAAATAGCTGCAAAATCATGCACGCAAGCGCATACACACACAATGTCAGTGCTATTTTACAAATTTAATATAAACTTTAAAATAGTTAATAATTTTTATGTTTTAAAAATAATTTTCATATTGACACTAATTAAAGTTTATACATCTTTGTCTGGATAAAACAAAGAGCAAAACCAATATGTATGCTATAAAACTGCTGTAAGTACTGTTTATATTCCACAGACTACTAATGAAATATAAATCCTTGTAACAAAATATTAGAAAGAACCATATTCACAAAAATTTGAAGGCTAAGAGAAAGATTTAGTCAACAATTTAAAAAAAAAATTGAAAGTATCCAAAAAAAGAGCACAGAACCCAATAAGAGACATCATAAAAGTATAGAATCACAAAAGAGACATGCTGGCAGGACTGAATAACATAATGGAAAATAAAAGATCAGAATTACACAACTGAGAAGACTTAAAGGACAGAACCACACAACTGAACAGACTTAAAGGACAGAATCACACAATAAAAAAGACTTTAAGAAACAAATCACATCAATGGGGAAGAATGAAAAACAGATTCACAAAATGAGTAAGATTTAAAGGACAGGATCACAACGAGATAGATTTAAAGGATTTCAGTGGAAAGGACTTAAAAGAACAGAATCAATAAATGGGAAGAGCTCTGAGGACAGAAACAGAAAATGGAAAAGACGTGAGGACAGAATAAACATATTAAGGACTAAAAGGCTCATAACAAAAGGAAAATATAAAAAAACAAATCACAAAAAGAAAAGGTTACAAGGTATGATGTCAATGCCACTTAATTAATGAAAATGATTATTATTAATTAATTAATCTTTCATAACTAATTACAATTGATGAGAATATTAATTTATTTTATTAATGATCCTCCAGCAGACACCACTTGTCTCTCACTTGGCATGTATTTGTTTTCTCTCTTCCATGACATTAAAGATAAATATTTACTGTCACACAATGACCCATAGGTGGAAAACTTCTTACTAAAGGAGAAGACAAATCCTACTTTTAATCAATATTTAATGAGCCCACCACCACCACCACCACTGACCAACTTTCTTCTCCAACATAAGATTATCAATATGCGTAAGAAGGCCAATAAATTTATTAAATCAACAATTAATATGACAAATACAATGAAATGACATCAATATTTCCATGAATCCACCACGTTCAGATTATTTCTATGTTTCACAGTCTATCAACAATATGTCAATACAAATCAAAGGTTAGTTCTATCAGAGAATAGAAATGGAGTTATTAGAGATAGGTGATCATAATCTTTTTACATAACCTGGATTAAGTGCTGCTTCAACAGTCTTTCACTTGCTTTTGAAACAATGTCACAATGTCTGCATCAACAGTGTCTCATTCCACAAAGGTGGAAAACACTGAAACACTATTTTTCTCTCAGAAACCAACTTGAGCACCCTCTTTGCCATGTCAGTTCCTTCAAGCAGAACATGATTACAGTAATTCTGGTAACTTCACTGTGCTAGAGATTTCCCTATGTACTCAGCATATTTTGCCTCAATACATTAAAAGTGTATAGCGTACTCCCTTATGCTTACACACACTGCAACAGATGTTTCTTGCATCTTCCCGGTTGTTCATTGTTCAGGTTATAATCAGTGAACCAGTAGATTCAATAAACATTTGAAAATAGGCAACATGAAAGGCTGCTTGCTCATTGCAAAATATAATTAAGGAACAAACGCTAAGCTTCCAGTTTATCACTGTATAACTCCATTCTTTCTTACATTCTAGTCTCAACTTACAGTTTCCTGCAATGGTATTTATCAGCCAGATACATGTATATAGCACAATAAATACAGCCAATCAAAACAATGTCAAAATGTGAGCAGCTTAGTTCAAACATTTGTAGAAATAAAGTCAACTCACATAGTAAATCTCTACACAAGTATAATATATCAATAGCAAAAATACATGAGCTCTCAATCAGTCAGTTTAATTCACCATCAAGCTAACAGCCGCCTTTCAAAACCAGACTTCTTCTTGCCACTCCAAATTCAAAGTGATTAGACAGTAGAATTTTCTACAGCAAGTAAACTTTTTAATCTCAGCCCATTGGCTGGTCTCGATCTTGTAAATCATAACCATTGGATAAATAAAACTACTCACTAGTTTACATTACATCAGCAAATCTATAATATTCTTGCCTCAAGCGTTTACTTCAAACACTTCAGACACTTTCAAAAATACTATCATAAGGAGTGCCTAAGGTCAGGTTACTCTGATAATTCAACAAGTTATATGACAATTAAATTTTAAAATAGAAAGAGGAAAATCTACTCCGCCACACAATATCAGATAGCTATCAGATAGCAAAAACCCAAAAGGAAAAACTCACAATATGAGAAAAGATAAAGATAAAAGGAGGGCCAAAGAAAAGAAAGGATAGAATAAAAGGACAGAAAAGGGAAGACCTAAAAGAAATGACTCGTAATATAAAAAAGCTAAGCTAAAAGGATGGACACGAAAAAAAAAGAGGATAGAATTAACGGATAGAATTAGAAAAGTGAAAGACTTGCAATATAAGAAATGATAAAGCTAAAAATGACCAAGGAAACAGAATTAGAAAAAGAAAAGACTCACAATATGAGAAAAACTAAAGTTAAAAGGACAGCTACAGAAAAGAAAGGATGGAATAAAAGAACCGAATTAGAAAAGGGAATACTTAAAATGAACGACTCCCAATATGAGAAAAGATAAAGCTAAAAGGACAGTAACAGAAAATAAACAATAGGATAAAAGACAAAATTAAATATGAAAAAGCTAAAAGGAAAGACAATATGAAAAAGCTAAAGCTAAAAGGTTGCCACAGAAAAGAGAGGATAGGATAAAAGAATAGAAAAGAAAAGGAAAACCTAAAATGAAAGACTCACAATATGAGAAAAAAAAAAGTTAAAAGGACAGCCACAGAATATAAAGGGTAGAATAAAAGAATAAAATTAGAAAAGGGTAAACCTAAAAGGAAAGACAATATGATAAAGCTTAAACGATGGCCACTGAAGAGATAGGATAAAAGGATAAAATTAGAAAAGGGAAAAGCTAAAAGAAAGATTCATAAAATGAGAAAAGCTGAAAAGATGTCAACAAAAACTCCAAAATGCTTAAAGGACATTAACACAAACAGGGCAGTGTAAAGATAAACAAACTATTTTGGCAAATTATAGATTAACAACAATTTTTGTAATTTAGCACTTAAGTGTTAAATAAATAAGTTTTAAAAATTAAAAATTACTAAATAAAATATAAAATTTATGTCAGAACATAAATAAAGCACCAAGGTAAAATACTTTATGGATGCACCATAACCATGAGAAAACTGTGTAGAACACCAGCACCATGAGAATACTGTACAGCACACTAGCATATTATACCATATACCAATACAATTAGAATATTATATAGTATGCCAGCATCATCAGAATACTGTATACTACACTAGCACCAAGAAAATATCATGCAAAACAGTCCTGTACATTAGCACCATGAGAAACCTATGCACTGCACAACACCAAGTAAGTACACCTGCACCGTAAGTCTAGTATGTGGAACACTGGCAAAAAAGGAAATATTATATGTACAGAATAACACATATGCCTTTACAGCAGAGCAAGAAAGTAGTACTTTATAATGAAAGTGTACAATGATAATAATAAACCATACTAAATCCCAAAATGTTCATTACTTTTACAAGAAGAGAACAAGTCTCACCGATCAGCAAACTCAGTATGGAAAGTTTGGAAATCTTAAGGCTGCAATTAGGAACACAAATCAAATCATAATACATGTTAGTTTAACTAAGTATACTAATAACTTTATTTTTCAAACTATGCTGAATCTGTTCTATAATTGATATGTTATTTTTTTAAGACATAATAAAGCTATTAAAGAGTTTGAAACTTAATCTATTATTGTAAATTTATCTGCTTATGAAGTACACTCTTTACCAAAGTGATGCTGCTCAAATTCAGTTTTCAAATGCTCTTTTCAGATTATCCAAAAGAGGCTTCACAGATATTTTGTGGTGAACTACACATTTTCTAGTCATGGAAAGGAAGAGACAGTTTATTTTAATCCGATGACTAAATTGAGAATATATGTAAATGTGGTAAAGTTATATCTATAAACTAAAGCCTCACGAAATGTGACCATACCTGTAAAATCGTCTCAAGAAATGTGACAGTTACATCTATAAACTTGTCTTATAAAATGTGACAAAGCTACATATAAACTCAAGCCTAATGAAATGTGACTATATCTGTAAACTCGCCTCAAGAAATGTAAAAGTTATGACTTTAAACTCAAGCCTAATGAAATGTGACCATATCTGTAAACTGCCTCAAGAAATGTAAAAGTTATGACTTTAAATTCATGCTTCATGATATGACACCAAGTTATATCTATAAAGCTTTCTGAAATGTGATAATGTTATATACAAACTCAAGCTTTCTAAAACATCACAAAGTTATATATAAACTCAAGCCTCGTGAAATGTGACAAAGTTATATCTATAAACTCTAACTCCCTAAAATTTGACAATGTTAAATCTATAAACTCAAACTTCCTGAAATGTGACAAAATTATGTCTAAAAACTCAAGCTTCCTGAAATGTAACAAAGTTATACCTATAAACTCAAGCTCTCTGAAATTTGACAAAATTATGTCTAAGAACTCAAGCTTCCTGAAATATGGCAAAATTATTTATAGGAACTCAAGCTTCCTGAAATTTGATAAAAGTATGTCTAAAAACTCGAGTTTCTTCAAATGTGTTAAAATTATATAAATAAATTCAAGCTTCCTGAGATTTGAAAAAATTATGTTTAAGAACTCAAACTTCCTCAAATGTGACAAAATTATGCCTAAAAACTCAATTTCCTGAAATGCAACAAAATTATATCTATAAACTCAAGTCTCCAGACATGTGACAATGTTATAATCATAAACTCAAGCTTCCAGACATGTGACAATGTTACAGTCATAAACTCAAGTCTCCAGATATGTGACAATATTTTTTTTAATGTTATCACCCCATGTGCCCTCAAACTAATCAAAGGTCAGAGTTTTCTCATTAAAATTTATACTTAAAATTGAACAGGTGCTTCTAAAATTTTACTACAATAGAACATCGATTGTTTGAATATCATATTATCTGAACCACTGCTGCCCCGTCAATATCCTCCCTCTGACTCTGATGCTTCATTCTGTTGTACTGTTGCTATTTTTACAAAATAAACTTCATTATAATCTTATTTGTCTGCAATTACATGCTGTTTAAATAAAACAAAGTGTGATTTATAGTTGAAATTATGTAAAAACAATTAGATTAAATGCTAAATAAATATAATATACATTGTTTCTTTAGAATGTTTTGGTTATTTGTAAAACATTTCCTAAATAAACTATTTAGGAAAGGAGTAATAACCTTACAAGGAGTAATAACCTTGTATTAAATAATTTCACTGTAGGTCTAATTACATTTTGTTTCATACAAGATGGGTATTCTTGTGTATGTTTGATTATCTGAACTGCTTGATTAACCGAACCTACCTTAATCCCAATTTGTTTGAATAATTAATCAATTTACGAACAGTCTGAATCAAAATGTTTTTTACTGCCATAAATTCTGTACAAAATCCTTAATTCTCAAGCTCTTAATGCTTGCCATTTTTTTTTAGGATGCAGTTCAATCTACGTCAAATGTGTGTTTAGAGTGCAAAGTAAATCCTTAGTATTTGCAGAGGTTACATTCCTGAGAATAGCTATGAATACTGAATCTTCAACTATCATACTATTAACTTATATGAAAATGGAGGGTTTGCTCCAGCAACCTTGCAGTTCAGAGAAAATGAGCAAAGACTATTGTAAAATATAATAATTTGTAATGATAGTTTCATTTGTGTGTGTAGACAAGACAAGAACCCTTCAAATCATCATGCTGGTAATTAGAGTTACTATGGATGACCAAGACAAGTGCCCATCTAAATCTAATCATCTTGCTGGTAACAAGTGTTACTATGGATGGCCAAGACAAGCATCCATCTAAATCTAATCATCTTGCTGGTAACAAGAGTTACTATGGATGGCCAAGACAAGTGTCCTTCAAATTATCTTGATGGTAACAAAAGTTACTATAGATGGCTAAGACGAATATCCTTCAAATCATCTCGCTTGTAACAAGTTACTAAGAATGGCCAAGATAAGTGAATTTCTAATCACCTTGTTGGTAACAAGTTACTAAGAATGGCCAAGACAAGTGTATTTCTAATCACCTTGTTGGTAACAAGTTACTAAGAATGGCCAAGACAAGTGTATTTCTAATCACCTTGTTGGTAACAAGTTACTAAGGATGGCCAAGACAAGTGTATTTCTAATCACCTTGTTGGTAACAAGTTACTAAGGATGGCCAAGACAAGTGTATTTCTAATCATCTTGTTCGTAACCAGTTACTAAGGATGGCCAAGACAAGTGTATTTCTAATCACCTTGTTACTGTTACAAGTTAATAATGTAGATGATGAAGAAAAGGCACTGGCACATCCAGAGATGTTTGATTTCTGATTTCTTTATCACATCTGGCAAAGTTAAACAAAGGAAGGTCTAGGTGGCAGTTTTTGTTGCTCAGAAATCTTAATATAGCAATATCACATATGGTTTTTCACTTAATGTCAATATGTTACAGTGAGTGTTGTTTACTGCTCAGGAATCCTCTTCAAATAGCTATGTCATATCTAGTTTCTCACTCATTTTCACCAAACTTTTCTGTTGCTTTGCTGTGTTTTTTCTTTCTCCTTTCTCAGCCTATTTGATGCCATTTTGAAGGTTAAGGAAGTCTGATAAAGTGGTGCAAATGAATACTAAGAGCTAAGAGTACTATAAAAATTGTCATCATGTACTTGCAAGCCACATAACTAATGCATAGATCTAAAAAATTGTTCTGCAGTAATTTTTTTACACTTAAACTGTATTGCTTTTTTTGACATCAAAAACTGAAATTTGCAACATTTTACCTTTTTTGTTCACCTTCTCAAAGCTGGAGTTTTAGAATGGCAATAAATTAAGAAGATTTTTTTCTTAAAAATAAAAGATACTACTATAACAATAATGGTATTGACTGGTGTATGTCAAATTACAATATACAGAGCCAACCTCTTCAAATACAGAATATGTATATAAAAATTAAAAAAATAAATTAAAAGTTCACCAACAACTACTGTATTTGCTCACAGATCTGAAAACACATTTTGCCTTGTTTTTCATAAAGAAGTGCAAGTTTGTTTGATAAATGCATACCGTAAGTGCTATAGTCAGTTTGTCTCTTTGTGAAAGCATCATTTTAATCAGAAAAGTATTTTGACTCTGAAAATGAAAGATATATTTTTATATTGTAAATTATTACACTATTTACTAAAGCATTTATACAGATGACTTGAAATATTCCATACTTGGGGTTTTCATTACAAAACCATTTAACAGTAAATTATGCCTACAGGTATCTTATATTAATGTGCTTTGCTAGTCTTCACAATTCTTTCAACAGCTGCTAACATAACCATTCATTCTTTTAGTGACAGACTAAAATATCTTTTACCAGTAAGTCATTTTCCTCCTAACTTTTCTTCATCATCTACATTTTCCTCCTAACTTGTCAGTGCTGAATTCAGTTTAGCACATTTAAATATTATTAGAGGCAGAAATATTTCAGAGAATATTTGTAGTACAACTTTATCATATTTCAGACATTTCAGACAACTTAGTCATATTTTCAGAGGGGTTTTAAAATACAGCTTTATATTTGTGAGATTTTTGTACAAATTTACCGAAACAAATAGCAGCAATGCAAGAACTTTCAAGTTTCAAATCAATGTAGATGTTATTTTAAAAATTATTCTAAATACAAGTGAAGCCATATTATATTTTTTAAAATCATATTTTAGAATATGATTTCGAAGTACAAATTTTATATATACTTAACAATTATCAAATTAATTATTAAATCTCTATTAGTTATTATTTTCTCTGAAGCAGTTTTCTCATTTTCATTTTGTTTAACTTCCTCTGTTAAGTTACTGTAACCGATTTAATTACAAAAGATAATTTATTATATTTATGTTGAAAGATTTTATTATTTTCGTTTCTTTAATCGTCTCTGCTAAATTATTTTGAAGATTTATTGAAATATGCTAATTTATTATTTTAACACAAAGATTTTTATTTTTGCATGCCACTGTACCAATGAAGGCTATTCACTCCAAACACTGATAACAGTGTTCTCTCTCATTAAAATTATTTATCAATTATAGTTATGATTAAAATGTTATGCTTGAAGCTGTACACATAGTGTTTATCTGAAAACTTTGTCACAAACTGTGAGGAAGGAAAGCATTGCACATTTTATAAGTTTTTCTCTTTTTTTCTTTGTATAAATGTATACCTGTATAATTGAACACAGAAATACAAGACCAGAGAAAATTATGCAATCAAATTATAAAGCAGAGAAACATCATCAAGTGTACGAGACAAATCAACCAGAAAGGGACTGATTACACAACTGTACCTGCAATGAAATGGGGTGTTAGGAGGGGGGCATGGGCCTTCGAATTAGGCAGTTGTGATCGGTCTGGGAGCAGAATGTCTGCAAAGTCGTCATCGTCCAAAGTGGACATGCTGGCACCATCTGAATCTGAACTCAACTCTTGGCCTGAAATGAAAGCTATGGGTTCCAGATATGGACAAGAAAGGAGATAGATGAGTGAATCACCTCAAATAAAATATATAAATGATTTTACGCCAACCAAGTGAATCAAATATAAAATATATGTAATGATGTTCTTCAAATGAGGTGTAATAATTCAGACAAACAACAAAGCTGCACACTAACAAACACAAATACATATTGCTATTTAGCTCCAAATAAAGTAACATCTAGAAGTAAGCAATGACAGCATTTTCTAAACTGGCTTATCACAAATCAGCATATTGTAAATTGATATTTTATCATAAAAATAGAGTTTAAAGTAATTCTATACTTAATTTATAAACTAATGTATACAGCTTGGCATTCAATAATATATTTAGATATAATGCAATTACTTTTTGCAGACACAACATAAATTACACGGTGTACCCCTTGATCATATAATATGCATTGTGGACTAGTTTATAAAAGCTGGTTTACTTTCCACATCTTCGCTTGATTGCTGGAACACTGATGAACATGGCCCTGGCCCGACTAATGAAGGCAAATTGTGGTGCTAAGAAGAAAATGCTTTTCTCTTTGATGATAATCCGTAATGTATGTATTTGTATAAACTAGTGATTGTTTTTCCTCAGTCCCTAAGTGATCTCCATGTTGCATTTGATGTCAATTAAGCACACAAAGGAAAAAATCCCTCTACTGTACCAGCTTTTTTCAGCAGTGATGAAATTTAAAATTATGGATCCTGCAACATGAATATCTTTGCACCTTTAGGAATTATTAGTAAAATTAAAGTTGATTTTACATTTTTTTCATATTCACAAAATCAAAAACAAAAATTACATTGTAATTGCATACTAAAAGAATGTGCTTTCACAATAAACAAGTGTGAATGTAATTTTCAGTTTCATATTTTTAATGCTGTCTGTACATGCTTACATTTTACATAATTACAAGTACATTTTTTTTTGAGTGATGATTTCATTTTAATAAATAAAATGAGTAGAATTACTATTTTCATGTTTAAAATATCAATGGGATAATGAAATAACAGCATGCCATTGAGTGTTGTTTTTCTTAAAACAAGACTTAAGTGGAAAATTTTTGTAACTCACTATAACACAGACCTACTAAAATGTGACCCTGCATTATTAATCACAATCAAAATTTCTGGACCCCAATTATCACGTTATTGTGAAATTCCACTGCAAATATAGATACTCCTTTCAAATCATTAACAATATTCATTGTAAATAACTGATAATTATAATCGGTCATTTGGAAAAGAATGTAAGAAAAACTTAGTGGTCAGTCTCATTCTCAAGTGAGTTGATATAATCTGTGCTATCTTAATATTAAATAGACAAATTCTTCCTTGCTTTTTGTGCCCATCTGCAGATAGTTGTTGAGTACATTTCTTGAGTTTATTAACATCTTGTCTAATCATTTATCAAAATCTTGTCCAATCATTTATCAAAATCTTGTCCAATCATTCTCAAACTGTTGAGGAAGCAAGGGGGAAAAGCAAGTCAATTTCAAATGACCCTGTTAAGTCATAAAAACTATTCAATTTTGTAAAAATTAAATATTTTGTTTAGTTTTCTTTAAAGTTCAACACTTAATCAACCATTAAAAAAAAAAGAAAAAAAGAGCTCATGTAAGTAAAATGGTGTGAAAAGAGTTGTGATTTTGAAGTATGCAATACTTTGTTCAATTGTCAAATTCAGCTTAAGGTTGCAAGTGTTGGGGGTGGGGGGGGGGGATAATTAAAAACAGCTTTAAATTTTGTGTGTTGCCAATCAATATACTGCAAGATATTAATGAATGCTGAATAATATATTACTGAATACTAAAATAATACACTGATTCATACTATATCCAAATATTGTTTCATATATTCATGCATTCTAACTTACTTGTTAGAAAGTGACATTTATTTCCACATTCTTTCACAGAGTATAATGTACTATAAATATAATATATATTCAGCATTCTTTCACTGAATATAATGAATTATATGTACAATATATATATTTGTCATTCTTTCAATGAGTGTAATACACTATAAAATATATATTTGGCATTGTTTCAGTAAGTATAATACACTATATGTATAACATATATTCAGTATTCTTTCACTGAATATAATGTACTATAATTATAATATATATTCAGCATTCTTTCACTGAATATAATGTACTATAATTATAATATATATTCAGCATTCTTTCACTGAATATAATGTACTATAAGTATAATATATATTCAGCATTCTTTTAACGAGTATATTACACCATAAGTATAATGTATATTTGGCATTCTTTCAATGAGTTGTAATACAATATAAGTATAATATATATTCAGCATTCCTTTACTGAATATAATACACTATAAATATAATATATATTCAGCATTCTTTCAGTGCTTATAACACACTATAAGTATAATATATATTCGGCATTCTTTCACTGAGTAAAAACGCCATAAGCATAGCATATATATGGCATTCTTTCACACTGAGTGTATGTATAATTTATATTCAGCATTCTTAAAATCAAAATCCCCAAAATGAGACCTGTATACAATACAGGAATATAATAGTATACAATACAAGAACATAATAGATACAGGTCAACCAAACAATAAATAAATGCAAATCAATATATAAATAAATATAAATGCTAAAAGGGTACATCATCAAGACTATGCTTTTGGTACATTAAAGGATAAAGAAAAAACTAAAATAAAAAAAATCACTAAAGACTAAACAAAATGCCTTATTAAGATTGCTTTTAGTAAAAATCATTTCTGTCAAGCAATATAATGGATTAAAAATCTAAAAATCATTTTAAAAAAGCAGCTAGTTAAAAATAGGAGTAAATTTTCTGTCTGAAACTTTAGTGATCTGTGAAAAGGATGAACTTAAAAATTACACATCCAATAGCTTTTATAAAGTATACTTATAAAAAATATGATACAATTAATAAAATATAGCTCTACGTCCTATAGATAAATAAATAGTCATAGTAAATGTACTTAGTCCTATAGATAAGTAAATGGCTTAAGTAAGAAGCTAAATTATATAAGAACAGCCTAAAGAGTCAAAAATATTAAAAAAGAAACTATATCCTAGGAAAATAAAACGTGTATTGAATACAAGCATGTAAACTGTTAGTTATATTAGGAGTACAATTCAAAAGTAAAATATTCCAGAATAAGTTGGTTAGATTGAATGTATGAGTTCAATTCAAATGTAAAATACCCTGAAGTCAATGGTTGTGAATAATACCCTGAAGTCAATGGTTGTGTATAATATCCTGGAGTCAATCAGTTTGAATAGTGTCCTATAGTCAGTGAGTTGTAAGTAATATCCTGGGATCAGTTCTAGATAATAGTCAGTGATCTATAAATAATATCCTATAGTCAGTGAGCTGTGAATAATATCCTATAGTCAGTGAGCTGTGAAGCCTTAGCAAGTTGTGAATAATATCCTAATAATATCCTATCAATAATTTGTGAATAATATCCTATAGTCAGTGAGTTGTGAATAATATCCTATAGTCAATGAGATGTGAATAATATCCTATAGTGAATGATTTGTGAATAATATCCTATAGTCAGTGAGTTGTGAATAATATCCTATAGTCAGTGAATTGTGACTAATATCCTATAGTCAATGAATTGTGAATAATATCCTTAGTCAGTGAGTTGTGAAAATCCTGGAGTCAGTTATGAATAATATCCAATAGTCAGTGAACTGTGAATAATATCCTACAGTAAGTGAGCTGTGAATAATATCCTAGAGTCAGTGAGCTGTCAATAATACCCTTGTCACAAAATAGCTTATGGAACCCAAAAGTCTCAGTGAGATGTGAGCAATATCGTAGAATCAGCACAATTATAAGCACAATTCAAATGTAAAATAGTCCATGGTCTAAGAATTAGTAAAACTGTATAATTCCAACACAGTATCCAAAAGTCTATTATTGTTATTATAAACTTTAAATTTAGAATAACAAAATATCTGTTAGTTATAGGAAAGAGAAAGTAATAGAGTATTTACTAATAAATATTGCTTCTTTCCTACAAAACTAGAACCATTCTATTTAAAGTGTGAGGTTAAATACAATGGGGTAGGAAAGGGAACTCATGAAAAAATAAAAATGAAAAGTTTCATTATGGGGAGTTGGCGATAGTGGTGGTGGTTGAAAAGTTAATGCAAGTAAATTTATCTAGAGTTTTTATCCTGTGAAACAAGTATTATACCAGTTTGTCTAACTGACCAATGACAATGCAATAGATCACAACTAATATTGTGGCCAGTGACAATGCAATAGATATGTTAATAGTATGTGACCAATTCAATGCTCTATATCATACTAATATTGTGTGACCAATGCAATCCTATAAATCATTCTAATACTGTATTCAAACTAATACTATAGTGTGTGACCAATGCAGTGTTGTAAATCAAACTATTAGTGTGTGACCAATGCTGTACTGTAAATCAAATTAATAGTGTGACCAATGCAGTGATGTAAATCAAACTAATAGTGTGTGACCAATGCAGTGATGTAAATCAAACTAATAGTGCAACCAATGCAGTGCTGTAAATCAAATAGTGTGTGACCAATGCAGTGTTGTAAATCAAATAGTGTGTGACCAATGCAGTGTTGTAAATCAAACTATTAGTGTGACCAATGCAGTGATGTAAATCAAATTAATAGTGTGACCAATGCAGTGATGTAAATCAAACTACTAGTGTGTGACCAATGCAGTGCTGCAAATCAAACTACTAGTGTGTGACCAATGCAGTGCTGTATATCAAACTAATAGTGTGTGACCAATGAAGTGATGTAAATCAAACCAATAATGTGACCAACGATAAATATAATGCCCCAGATCATGCAAATAATATGACCAATGATAATGCCTCATATCATTGCTAATAATGTGACCAATGATAATACCCTAGATCATGCTAATGATATGACCAATGATAATGCCTCAGATCAAGCTAATAATGTGACCAACGTTAATGTCCAGGATCAAGCTAATAATGTGATCAATAAAAATGCTCCAGATCATGCTAATAATGTGATCTATGGCAATGATCCAGATCATGCTAATGCTGCAGTCTATTGTAATAATATAGATCATGCTAATACTGTGATCTGTGACAGAGGTATAGTTCATGCTAATACTGTGATCTGTGACAGTGATATAGATCATGTTAATACTATAATCTGTGAAAGAGAAATAGTTCATGCTAATACTGTGATCTTAGACAGTGATACAATTCACGCTAATACTGTGATTGATCTTGCTATTACTGTGATCTGTGACAATGATATAGATCATGCTAATACAGTGATCTATGGCAATGATATAAAGCATGCTAATACTGTCTCATCTGTGACAATGACACTGATCATGCCAACAGTCTGATCAATGATGATGCTTAACATTATGCCCAATGTGACCAATGGCAATCTAAACAATACCAAACAATGTGAATAAATCTGCATGGCCATAATAGTCTGAGCCAAGCAACAAACTGTAATATTAAGCATTATTAAAAGGGTAAAACCTTGATTTAAATAGACTGTTAAAAGTAATGATGGTCAGAGCAGAGTTTTAGGTTATTTCTCCAGAGCACCATAGTTTGGAGGGTTTTTAATGTTGAGGTTTAATGATGAGTTTATTTTTTAAATAATTAGCGAAACATGTAGATAGTAAGTGACTGTAATGATAGGAGATAACAACTGAATGACGTCCTTTTCACTGACAGGGTTGTGTACCTTGCAGATTTACAATGTAGTCAATTACATTATTTCTTTTTTATAAAAGTTTTCATTCAGAAGCACTGAATTTTTTTTTTTTAAATCCAGAATATAGATGATCTAGCAGGCAAGAAGTTCAAAGATTTTGTCAATCAATGCAATTCAAACTGATTATAAATCACTTTCAGCAGTATATATGAAATGATTTGTGCATAGCATATAAGAATTATGCAACTTTAATCAGTTTTCCTGCTAAAGAGAAATACGAGAAAAGCACACAAATATACCATCATTTAAAATCCTTTCCTTATCCAAAATCAATCAAAAACAAAATGAGTTATGTTTAAAATACAAATAAATATACCACAAATTTAAATATTTTCATATCCAAAATCAAAAACAGATTACATAAGATATATGCATGAGACACAAAAATTGTTATTATTAGAGTAGTGTAAATGTTAAAATAATACAATATATTATATTTTTGATGCAATACTTTATTAGCCTACATTCCCATGCAGTTATCAATAATACATTAAAAAATATATATGAGCTATGAGATATAAATGTCAAATTTTTAAATGATTTATAAACTTGCAACACAGAGTGCAAAACTACTCAATTTATCAACAAAATATCAAAATGTATTTTGCTTTTCTGTAAATAATAAATTTGAAACATAACACTTGAAACAAAGAAAATAATTTATCTAACATTATCACTATACTACTAACTTTCTCTATGAAGAACAGTAAATGAATAAGTTATCAAGGTATGTTATCAAACTATGTGATTAGCACTACAAATGTTACTGTGCAGTATATTTGATAAAACAGTTGTGTCATTGATCATACAGTGACAACAAAAAATATCACTGTCTCTCTCCCACAATAAAGGAAAACTTAAAACTATGCAATGCTCAACATGTTACATCAAATAAACACTGGCATCAAATAAGAATCATTTCATCACTGTTTCTGTGAAAAGTGGTTAAATATTTTTTAAAGAAATTTTAAATTACATATACTGATATATAATTTTACACATTCCAGACTATGAGATCATAACCCATACTAAGAACATGCACAATAAATGCCCATAATACAAATTACACGGTGACTATTAAAGCAAAATTCAAAAATACGAAGGCACAAGACTGAGATTTACCATCAGCCAGGGAACTGCTATGCTTTTCCACAAACACACTATCGTATTTGTCCTGACTAGCACTGCCAGGCAGTGTAAAGTCGGCAGCAGATGGCTGAAAGTACAATAAACATAGCAACAAATAACAAAATAGGCAACACAAATGTGTACAGCAGATGGCTGAAAGTATGGGTCCACAACAACAAAAATTAGGCCAAACAGGTTCAGAAAAAAAGAAATTTTTTCCAACTCACAAACACAAGCAAAAGTAAGCATTAGAAATGTTCCAAACCATTAATGCAAAGTCAAATTGAAAAGTCCTCCAAGCTTTATGCTACAATCCAAATACTACAACATAAAGAGATGCAAGTGGTACCTGTCCCAACTGTGAAAGACATTTGCTTTCAAATTATTTGATACAGTCTTTGATACAGAGGGAAGAATTCTTAAAAAAAAAAAAAAAATGAAATCTTGATGACTGCTGACAAGAGGAAAGCTGCTGCGAAAATCACTAAAAGGATAAGAAATAAAAGATAGCAAATAAAAATATGTCTAAAGAGTACTTCTTCGGGACAGGCCCCACATTTAATTTCTGGTTAATATTTAACAAAATAACATTAACTTAACAAAGCAAATAAATTAAAATGTTGGGGTACAGAATGGAAAGAAAACAAATGGGAAAGAAAACAATAGAAACAAAGCCGACAACAGAACAGTTTCTCCTACCTCTAGTGTAGGCATGTAGTCTCCATCAGTCAGCAGCAGTAATTTGTCATCTTTTGACACAGAAAAAGATGGAGTTGAATTTGATGCAGCGCCAGATGTCCGAAGAACTGGGGCAGCAAACATTCCAATACTTTCTCTATGAAAAAATACATAAGAAAAATAATACCAAGGGAACTTTGCATGATGATTAATTATTCAATTATCATTATCACCTTTACAATCAAACTTCTGTGCTGGTTTTTTTTTTATTAGTTCTCAATCTGACGACTAGCCAACACAACAAGCTCAGCAGTCACTTTATAAAATTGCCGAAACATTTAACTCAGAAGTGAGATATATTTATTATACCTTTTCTCTTAAAATGAAGTAGCAATTTCTTTTCTAATACTCTGCACATATTACTTATGCAATCCACACTTACAATAATGCTTCTGTTTTGTGACTATTCTTGAGCTTTGTATATAATTGAAATAATTTTTCTCTTGAATTGTAGGAAATGCTTCAATGTTATCATCTTTCCTTGAAATTATATTCCCCACCCCCACAAAATATTATATTAAGTTTGCTATTACTAATTAAAAGACATGAAATATAAAGAGTATGGTGTAAAATTAATACAAGAAATAAGAAAATAACTACCACCACCTTCCCCCATGCAGTACTTATATGAACTTACTTTGTTGGTGATTTCTCAGGGCTTGTTTCTATAGAACTTGAAGGTACTGAAAGCAATGATCAACTGTTTAAGTATCAACGAGTCATACAAATCTAATAATTTATTCTAAACAAATATGACAAGAAGAAATCATACAAATTTAATGATTTATACTAAACAAATATGACAAGAAGGAACCATACAAATGTAATGATTTATACTAAACAAATACTAATGATTTATCCTACAAAAATAATACAAGTGCTGCAGATTTTTTATAGTTTTGCAGGACACCAAAATAAAATATAAGCACTAACAAATGCACAATTGTTTAGCTCCCAAATTAATATGAGGTTCCATCCCATGACTTACTAGCAAATCCCATAATAATATACAATCACAAACTCATTCATAAATCCAATTCAGATGCTGAATAATCAACAGCAGGAGTACAGTTCAAACCCTAACCAAATTTAATAAGCCTAGTAGTACAGTTCAACCATTCAACTGTGTTTAAGGCTAATCAGCCTGGTAGTAGTATAGTTCAACCATTTAATTATGCATAAAGTTAACCTACATCTGTCTAATTTCAATTATTAATAACTGCAAGGATTCTCAATGAAAAGGATTATTCTGCAATAATATACAGAGAAAGAAATATTTGTAAAAGTAATGCAGGAAAACATAAGGTGATCTTTGCTGTGTACTGAAACCCTAATGATACAAAGTAAACACTTACTCCCAATACTAAAACTGTCAGATGAGTCTTCCATAACCTCTACAGGTGTTTCATCAGGTAAAACCTGGTAATCTTCACCAGGGCCAAACACTGCCTGCAATAATCATGTCAAGGGGAACAATACATTTGAAGCAAAATATTCTTAATCTTGGAAGAAAAATTGGCTTTTTTGATTGTCACAAAAAATTTACCATAAGAAACAAATGTAAATAAATTGCAGATAAATAGAATTCTGATTTAAATAAAACTATACATAGAAATTTGCTTCCAGTATCTATAACAGTCACAACTACATTAAAAAAAACCTTCACACAATGTATAAAATATGTAAAATTGTCTGAGGTGCAATTCTTTTATCTTATATAAGTTGGTATGTTCTGTACATATGTTGATATTGTTGACTAGTGCAATACAATTGCTAAAATATATTAGGTTAATCTAAATAATGTGTGATAATAGTTATAATCATGAAGGTGAAATGTATCAAAAATATTGTCAGTCAAAATTGGCATGTGATTTGGCTACTAATATACTCTAGATCAGAGAGCAATTTCAAAAGAAATAAATGCTGATGTTGGTAAAATATATATCCTATTTATCACTCAGTTATTAAAAATCTTTTTAAAAGTTTTTTTAAAATTCCCAAGACATACAAAAAGACTGGTTTTGACTTTCAAATACTACTGCATGTCAAGGAGTTAATTCACTCCATTTCGTCCAAGATAATATTTATAAATTTATTGCTCATTTTGAAATTTATGATATTCAGTTAATTTACTAAACCACATTACATGTATCTACTTTAAAAGTGAACAAATCCCACAAAATATATTTTTCTGTAGTTGAGCTCAGTCTTACTTTCAATTTTGCATAAGATTTTTGTGGTATAACCTTTTACATGAAGTATTATTATTCATCAGATTTTCATACTTTCACATTACCGACTATTTTTTAAATGCATACTTTTCTTTAGTTTTTTAAAATACTCTATTTAATGCTCGCCATTCTAGTTCCAGGCTACAATATGAGTTTCTGCACTCGGTTGACTCAGTTTTCTTCATTTATTCCATTGCATTATCTGACTGATTATTTAGATCTATATATGTCAGAGTATTAAATTAGTGCAGTGATTTTAAAACTGATAACAAAATGTCTGCATATATGTTTATTCTAAAATGAGGTAATTTAAGCACCAGCATTTCTGATCTACTTAAATATTTTTGTTCTTGCTCCTACATATGTACTTTTATTTGTAATTTTGTTCTTGCTCCTACTTTTGTACTTTACTTTTGAAATAAAAATTGAGCTAAATCATACAATCACAAGTACTGTTTCTTAGCAGTAATAATTACTGATTTAATTAATACTAATAGCAGAATAATAAACTTTATTTCATATGCAAAATTTTGCTGCTCATACACATTTTCAGTGTGGCAATCCATTTAATTATACATTTTCTTTTAAATAATGTGCTACATCTGAATATGGATAACAAAAAGGTTTTTTAACGATTTTTAAAAGAATAAGAGAAAAATGCCTATAAAAAAATAAGCAAACAAAGGCAAAAAATGTCTAAATACATGTATACATTAATTAAAAAAATAAGGCATTTCAACTTATGTATACATTAATAAAAAAAATAAGGCATTTCAACTTATGTATACATAAATAAAAAATAAGGCATTTCAACTTTGTATATATTACCTCATAGAATCAATCTGAAATATTTCACCTTTGTAAATAAATAAAACATTATTCCAAAGATCAAATGTGATGTAAAGCAGCTCACATAATTTCATTAAAATAATTTAAATTCAACGCAAATAAATATTTTACTTATGCAAATATATTATATACAATAATTAGAAAATATTGTATTTTCACCATTATACATACTTTCCAACAAATTCAATGTGAAACAAGCAGCTTCACAAATGTATACAGTTTCAATAAATTGAAATATAAAATAATTGTATACATTATTCAAGAAAATGAAATGTCAAACAATTGTATACATTATTCAAAAGATTGAAATATAAAATAACTGTATACATTATTCAATAAAATGAAATGTAAATTAATTGTATTCATTATTCAATACACTGAAATGTAAAATAATCATTTACATTATTCAACAGAATAAAATGTATAATAAAGTATTTAACTTATGAATACATTATTTAGATCCAAAGTGAAAGAACCTGTCTATACATAATTCAAGTGATGAAGTGAAAAAGAAGGTACTCTATTTTTGTATGTATTATTCTATTAGATTCAATGTGAAACAAACTAGCTCACCTTTGCATGTGATATCAGCAGTTCTATAGCCCGAGTCTGGTGAGGAGTGTCCACTAAAGAAGCAAGCGAAGCTGTGCCCTCCCTGTTATTATAATCAAAACTAACATAAAATACTTTATGTATAACTATGTTTGTCGTCATTCACTTTAAAAATAGAAATAGAATTAAATCTGTCTTATATGCCCAATTCACATAAAAATTATTATAAATCACAATATGTCATTAACTGATGACTGAATCATAGCTGACAATGTTATCTTCATTCACATCAAGTTTTCAGTTTATTCAGTTGACAGTAATTGTTATCAACATGCAAAATAAAGCAACCAACACTAGATGAAAAAAAAAAGTTTTCTTTTTTTTAGGTGAAAATGTGAAAGAGGATACAATGTGTTAGTAAGTTATTGGTCCACTTTATCAGCAATAGCAGCCATTCTATCTCTACCTCCACAGGCATACAGTTGAAGTATAGGCTGCCAACCATTAGTTAACTTGAGTTTTGAACTGCCGAAAGTTCGAGCACAGCCTGTGGTGTATTCTAGTGTCAATATCAGAGTGAATTCTCTCACGTCTCAGCAAATTTTCCATAGCTCTACCCCAATATTTCTGGCTATTTTTTTTCTATATTCACCAGAAGGTGGATAAGATGTTAGTCTGACGATATCCTAAGCTTAATAATGTATCTGAAAATAGCAGCAGCATAAACCTGTTACCTTTAATCATAAGAACATCACTGATTTTCTAACAGCCAGAGAAAAAAATATCAAAAGGATCTATACCTTTAGACATACCAGTGAAAAAAGCTGGTAAATATTCAATTTGCTGCATCTTAAAATTAAAATTTATGCCAATCCTGAATCACTTCCTTCACATAGGTAAGTAGATAAGATTCATAATTGTAGTGCAAACAGGCCAGGATTGGTGTAGAACACTGGAATGCAAGATGGTATGAGCAGATCCTTGAAATATCCAGTGCATGCTCTAACCATATATTTATCCATGTTTTCTCCTATTTGAAGTGTGCCAACAGCATGACCCAATGACTGTATGAGTTTTACTACTATTAATGGATGAGAATGGCTGGAGGAAAAATAAAGGAAAGCATACTGTTCCATTTCAATGAAAAAGAATCTATAACAAAAGAAGTCAGATTTTGGAAAGATGAAAAAAACAAACACTGGCAGTTGTATTTTCCACCTTGCAGCAAACAGATTTAGGCATGAGCTCTTCCAAAGATGGTAACAAAAATCTATCAGGTAGACAGGATCTTTCCTACCTGGATAAGAAGTCTTCTATCACTTTTAACTATCTTGCACTACACAACAAAAAAGATTCTTTAGGACTTAAGACAAAGCTCTGTAAAATGGATATCCCTTGTTATTGAATATAAACTACCACTGTGATGTCTGTTTCGAAGACCAGAGTGCAAAGGAGATCATAAGCATCTCCAGAGTGGTGAACGTTGATCTCTCATCTCATTCTATAGGTTTATGTTCTCGCTCCTACATACTTTTGTATTGTACTTTTGGAATTCTATGATCACTAGTGAGCTTATACGAACATAAGCATATACAAGTATGCATACATAGAGACTTGAGAAGATAAGTTTGCTGTAACTGATAATCCACCCTACATCAAAAATACCAGCATCCTTGTAAAGCCAGCAGAATTAAATCTGCCAAACTGATAAGTAATTATTCTGTAATGTGAATGAAGCATAATGCTATTCGGTCATATATTTACAAATATATAAACATCAATTTAAATATCAATGTGTACGACTTATGACAACAAATAGCAACATCAGTTATTTCGTTACTGTAACTATAACATAATCATGAAAATAACACTCACAGTGGTCGAAGTAGAGTTGGTCCAAAAACAATTCCAAGGTTACTGGAACTCATTTGGTTCAGATCGCTGTGTGCTGCCACCCTGTTGGATATATTTTAATCACTTGATTTGAGCAAAGAGGAAAGGAAAAAATAACAGAGAAAGAAAGTATCAAATTTATATCTTTTAATGTAGCAGAAGAAAATACAGAATATAGAATTTTTTGTGACATTTTAGTTCTTTTAATATCCTGACCTTTGGCTTAGTTTTGGATCTTTTCAGAAACCTAATAATGGGTTAAATAAAGCGAGCAGACAGATGCAGCTCATAATGCTCTACTAATTTAAATGTCTATTTATAATAGAAAGTGATGATCTAACTCTGTCTCGTTATTTCACAGCATAAAATCTGCAAGTTATTTTTTTTTAAATAGTTACAGGCGCAGGTGAAGACACATAACAAGGCTTAATCTTGCGAAATGTGTAAACATTAGCACGAAAAAAAAACCAAGATTAAAATACAAGCTGACTTGTGCAACTAGCTCCAACTACCTGTGTAGATGATGCATGAGAACAGCACACGTCTTGAAATTGGATGGAGGCAAACGATGAACAAGTGAAGTTAAATTTATCACAAGCTTCTCACCGGTCAAACTGCCAGACATGTTTTCCTGAAATTCATAGCAAATTTTACTCATTCAGTTTAAATAAATTAAAAGATGTGAATATGCGGTATTCCCAATTTCTGGAGTATTTCAGAAAAATTAAAATTACATTTAATCAAAATAATTAAATTAAAAATGGATCTTAAACAAAACTAAGCAGCTTGCTATATTAAAGACAGCAACAATTTAACTTTTGAGATGTCTTTTCATATTTTCTAAAAACAAAATGTTTAGACAATGGGCCAGGTGAAATTAACTAGCAATAAAAAAGTTTCTGTAATAAACTTTAAAAAAAATAATATAAACTCCAAGTGCAATCTTTATCTTAGATTTTATAAAAAAAAAAAAAGATATACTAATCAAAACATTTAATTGTTTAAGTATCTTTCTTTTACTCTTCCTTTATTCAAATAACACATTATTAAACAACACAATTAAGGGGTTTGAATTTTATACAAAATGCTCACCTTTGCAAGATGGATAAAATCAGAGTACAATCTAAAAGTTAGTAATGGCTCCGGCAGCTGAAAAAAATAATTTAAAAAAATTGAAAATAAAGCAAAGAAAGAAAGTAGAATACATTTATTTCTAATTGATTAAATATTTCCAATTGCACATTTTAAAAAAGCCAAACATGAGTGTGTACACACAAAATCGTCAAAGATATGTGACCATATTATGAGTCAGCATTGCATCATAATCTGGTGTAATATTGTCTTTGTGAAGTTGCACATACATGACAAAGGGTTGAAAATTTTGTTGTAATGTTTACTTGTCTAGTGAGTTTACATACATAATGGTTTGCACATCTTAATTTTATTAGGTGCATTTATTTGACCATTATTTTAAATTAGTCTCTTGTTTTGCTGGAGGCACATAAAAAATGAAAACTTTGTTGATGAAAAAAACAACAAAGCCCAATTCTTGACAATCATTTAAAATAAGTCTTTATTTTTTTCTTGAAAAATGAGCTGCTTTGTTGACAAAAAAAACAGAGTCCAATACTTAATTACATTTTAAACAATCTTACATTATAAAAAACAAAAAGTGGGATCCAATTGTTGACCACATTTAAAGCAATGCCATATTGTATTGAGATATGTTGTCTTTTGTAACACACAAAATTTGGGTTATTCTTTACCTTTCAATCCAAAATCTTGTGATACACTCACTTGATTCAGAATTTTATGTTTTCCACATTTTAAATACATTTGATTTGGAATTTATGTTGTCTGCATTTCTTATACATTCACTGGATTCAAAATTTATATTTCTGCATATGTACTATATAGTGATAAAGTATCAATGTAATAATGTTTACGTCAGATGGCTTATTTTGCATCATTGTTCATGTGTCAGTTATAAATGCTCCAATTATTTTTACTTGTGTTCAAGAGTCTAAAAGGTTTAAATGTCAATTTTTAAAATTAAATGACAACTGTAAATAAAATAAACTTTTGCTTAACTGGTACACTAGCAAGTGGAATTGTCAAATAACTGATATCAGTCTCATATAACTTTTTTTTTTAAAGAAATGTTCATAAACATATTCTGATACAATGCTCAATCACTATGCAATAGCTTTCTCAGTCAAGTTTAGCAACACTGCCACATTTGTAAATTTTATGGCATTTTAAAGGAATTCTGAATAAACATTACACGTTTTTTCATTTGTAAGAAAGTAGTTATTTCATATATGGGGGTGTAAGATGGTAATTAAAAACTAATACTGATATAAATATTAGACTTCAAGATAAGCTATTAATAAAATAAGGTAAATTATGTTTAATTCTTACCTGTCTAAGATATAGTTTCAAGACATTAGAGATGATGTTGGGATGGACTTCTTCTAGTTCAACCAGGTCAGGGTTCAGATCAAATCGCTGACACAAGGTCTCCACCTTACTTTTTACACCTGACACTCTGTAAATTCCCTGTAAAGTCCTAAGGTTCATAGTTAATCTTATTAAGTCGAAATGCTTATACAACTTGTAAAGTCCACAGCAATATTCAAAGTCAAACATGTAAACTTTATGTCAATGTTCACAGATATCCTGTAAAACCTACATTACTGTTCACAATTAAATCTTTCAAGATCACACTACTGTTCAAAATCAAACTTTTATTGAAATCATTTCAACTAGTAAAGTCTGTGTAACTTTTCGTAAGTCAAACCTATAGAGTCTATATTACTGTTCAGAAGTCAAACCTATAAAATCCATATTAATACTCAGAAAACTCATAAAGTTCATATTACTGTTCAGAAGTCAAGATTTATTGTTCAGAAGTCAAAATAATATAATCTACAGTAATGATCAAACTTGCAATTAATTTTTGCAAATAAATATTTTCCTAATATTTAAAAAAAACTGTTTATTGCAACAGGATATATATTTCCACTATATGACTTTCTTTTTACCTTTATCATTACTCCTCGCCTTTCAATCTCTGCTAGACATTGAGTAATAATAGGTGGAACTTGAGTTTTATATCGATCTACTTGTTCTTGGAAATCAACTCCAAATGTTGTGTTTCTCCTTCCTCGCTGGCTCTGAAATATGTCCGACACAAAATGTTAAACGCTTTTAGAAATGATCAAAACCATATTTTCAACAAAAGAAATTATGAATACAGATTAACATACAATAAGTTACTCTTAAAAAAGCAACAAACAAAAAACATCTTTAGTTTTCATGAAAGAACATCAAGTGAAGGCTAACACAGTTTCAAGTGTATTATAAACTTCAAGATAATAAAAATGGGTCCTTTACTTTCAGTTTTCCACATCTCTAAGGTAAAGAGTATTATAACCTTCTCCTAATAATTTTAACATTTTATTGTTAATTTGGTAATTTCTCTGATAAATAAAACAAAATTCTGCTATTATTCAACTATAATAATTTAGCTTTATAAACTGTTTGCATATAATTCCATCTGTGGCAAACAGAAAATATATCAGATGTCTCTGTAATCAAATATAAGTTCATAACGTGATACAACAATTACTATCACACTTCACAAATAAATATTCATTATAAACCATAAAATTGAAAAAAAAGTTTTAAGTTTGTTATATACAGGATGGAGGATGGTGGATGTATTTTATTCAATACTGTGTAATTTTATTTACTGAAGAAAACAAATATTTATTCATTAAAGTGAACACTCAAGATTGATTATTTACCATTAGTGGCAATTCTAAAGCATCTTCTCCTGAAACTGTCATTGTTCTCTTCATCTGAGCACGTTTTTCTTGGGCTGCAACCGTGAGACTGAGCTATGATATCATAAATCTGGAGTTATGGCAACAATAAAATCAAGCTATGAAATCATAAATCTGGAGTTATGTCAACAGTGAGACTGAGCTATGATATCATAAATCTGGAGTTATGGCAACAGTGAGACTGAGCTATGATATCATAAATCTGGAGTTATGGCAACAGTGAGACTGAGCTATGATATCATAAATCTGGAGTTATGTCAACAGTGAGACTGAGCTATGATATCATAAATCTGGAGTTATGTCAACAATAACATCAAGCTATGAAATCATAAATCTGGAGTTATGTCAACAATAACATCAAGCTATGAAATCATAAATCTGGAGTTATGTCAACAATAACATCAAGCTATGAAATCATAAATCTGGAGTTATGTCAACAATAACATCAAGCTATGAAATCATAAATCTGGAGTTATGTCAACAATAACATCAAGCTATGAAATCATAAATCTGGAGTTATGTCAACAATAACATCAAGCTATGCAATCATAAATCTGGAGTTATGTCAACAATAACATTGAACTATGAAATCAAAATCTGGAGTTATGTCAACAGTAACATTGAACTATGAAATAACAAATCTGGAGTTACATCAAAAGCAAGACCAGGCTATGAAATCAAAAACTTGGAGTTAGGTCAACAGTGAGACCAAGCTGTGCAATCACAAAAATGGAGTTAATGGTGAGACAGAGTAATGAATTTGTAAATTTGGAGTTACAGTAACAGTGAGACCAAGCTATGAAATTACATATCTAGAGTTATGTCAATAGTGAGACAGAGCTATGAAATCACAAATCTGGATTTATGTCAACAGTGAGACTGAATTATGAAATCAGAACTCTTAACTATGAAAATATGATTATATTCATATTAATACAAGAACAAATATGTATTTCAAACTAATTCAAGAACAAATATTATATTTATTCAATAATACAAGAACCATGCATGAACAACTAAATGACTTTAATAATTAACACTATACAAAAATAATTAACACTATACAAAAATAGACTCATTTCTCCCTTAAATGTCTCAAACCAACCCTGAGTCTTGTCCAGATCATCTTCATTTAGTTCATCAAATGACTGAGAAGAAACGATCTGTCGTCTCAACATGTCATGAGGACTACTGCTTGGCGACGAGTCATGAGATTTACTACTACCACTGACACTGTCAGTGTCACTACCAGTGACCTGCTGCATTGTCTGACCAACAGTCTGTCCCCAGGCTCGAACAGGACTGCGATATTTATCTACAAAACACATAAATAAGATCTGTCAACCATCCTTTATTTTAATCTGTTTTTATTTCTATTTCATATACCATGTTATGAAGACTGAGCAAGCGAGCAAAAAAAACCAAAAAAAAAAAACCAAATAACTTACTTATATAATGTTACAAGTGAAATGCAAATAATTTCTCAATGTATTTTTTTAAGTATTGCAGTGAGCTAAGCATGATCTCTATTAAACAAGTATAACATTATTTATTAACTAACTACAATGCAACATTTTTGTGTTTAAGATACATAAATAATTTATTAAGAAAAGATTTTTTTTTTTAAATCACAAAAGTAAAAACTTTGTGCTTAAAAGTATTAATATTTTTTTTAAAGCAAACAAGGCTATCAGATTTTATGAAACCACAAGAAGCCTATTTATGGCAATCAAGAATTATATTCTTTGAATTTATGTTTCTTTAATTTTATAAACTGATTTTGTAGACTAAAGCTGTTAGCTGTGCTAGGAGTGGGGAGGGGCCCCTTGATATAAAACTGCACCTACAGCAAAGATTTGGAAGCAAAGAATGAATTGTATATTTAGTAAACTATATTTTATCAGGAGTAATTTACAGGCTTCCAGAACAGTATGAGTTATTATCCTGGATAAGTCCAAATCAGCTGCCTGGCATTATCCTGAGTATGTCTTAATATTGGTTAATGAAACCTGACTACCATGCCCTCTCCACCTGGTTGCAAATGACCTGAATATTGGCATACAAAATTAGTTCCTAAAGAAAACATTATAAATACTACATTTTAAAAACTACCTAGAGGTACTTTTCTTTAGTTATGAGCACAAGGCATTTTCAATTTATTTATTTATTTACACATATCAATTTGAAGTCGTGTTAGCAGATTACAAGGTATCAGTCCAACATATTACTATCCCTTTGGTTTTGCACAACAGCAATGCTTTTGCAAGTTTAAACAAAATGTGCTTGCTAGGCCAGAAAAGGATGTAATTTATAAATTTGTTTTCAATTTCTCTCGAACTATTATTTCCCTTTAAAATGCCTCATGTTTTAGATAATTTTTTCATTTGAAATCTGTTGTCAAGTTGTGCCTGTTGGTGTACAGCCATTTAATAGTGTTCTATTGCAAATAAATATCTACTTAGGACAAAGAATGTATCTATTTATTGCAAATTTCCATAAAAATACAGTGAAAACTCATCTTAATGTTACCTCTGTTTTGTGGAATTCAGATTTAATGGATTACCTATTATTTAGAACAAGATAATGCAAAAAAAAACTCAATGTTACCTCAATTTCACTTAATTCAGATTTAATGAACAACCTATTATATTAGAACAAGATAATGTCAACCAACTATTATATTAGAACAAGATAATGTCAACCAACTATTATATTAGAACAAGATAATGCCAAAATGTCAATCATCTTAATATTACCTCAGTTTTGTGGAATTCAAATTTAATGGACCATCTATTATATTAGAATGATATAATCCATTTATTAATTACTGGACAGTGGTCTGTTAAACCTAAATTTCTGGTATGTCTGCTCGTGATAAAATTTGGAATTTTATCACAAGCAGACAGGAACAGTATCACATAGTAAAACTTATAATTCTTGATACACTAGAATATATATAGAGAGAGACATGAATATTAGTGATGACTATGAGTGCCAATACAACAGCTCTATAGTGAAGAAAAAGTGTAAACAAATGCATCCTAATAAACCAAAAAGTAGTTCATACAAAAGAAATAATAAATAACTGAAATACAAATGATATACCATTAAGTTTAAAATAATAATAATAACTTTCTTTAACTCAATCTAGTGAGCCAATCAAAATACTTGTATCAACTAATGACTCTTTTGGACTTTTTTATTCCTCACTTTCTCTCCTTTCTCTTGTATTTGGCAGTGGCTCTATCACCTCTAATTAGAATGGTATAAAAATGAATGTCCATATTTATTAGCAGCTTTTAAAATCAAAAGTAAGCATCTCAATCTTTAAAAGTCGTTGGTAGAATTCAAAACCTTTAATGACATAAAGATTTCTCTTCATCATTAACACTGGCTAAATATCCACACAAACATACCTCTTCGTGGTGAAGACACTGGTGAACCTTCATTGGAATGACTATGATCTCCATAAGATCCGTTTGAATGAACACTAGTTTTTCTTCCTTCTGCTTGTCTACAATAATAAAATAAATAAATTTTAACAAATGTAACAATAAAGACACTGAATTTATAAGCAAAGTCCCACATCACCTCAAATGGAAGCAATTCACAAACTCACTCAGAAAACATAGAACCAACAAAGCACAAACAGAATCCCTGGTGAAATATGGGAATATGGTAAAGCAATTTAAATATAATTATATATTTGTTAAAAATAAGGGGCCATTCCACAATGCAACATTGAGATTTTAAGTTGAGACATCAACAAGGCTTTATACATGTGATTATCCAGAGACTGTAACAAGAAACAATTGTTGTCACACTATGCAATATGGTACACCATTGAATTCCATGCAACAAGAAACAATTGTTGTCACACTATGCAATATGGTACACCATTGAATCCCATGCAACAAGAAACGATTGTTGTCACATTATGCAATATGGCACAACATTGAATTCCATGCAACAAGAAACAATTGTTATCACATTATGCAATATGGCACAACATTGAATTCCATGCAACAAGAAACAATTGTTGTTACACTATGCAATATAGCACAACATTGAATCCCATGATGAGAAATGTGCTTGTTTTCACTTTCCAAAGTGAATTCTTCTAAGATTAGGTAGTCCTATTCATTTTTTTCTACTCCATATAGTACATATATATTTTATGTATATGTATTCTAATAAAATAAGTTTGTGTACAAAAAATTATGATGATAGCTGCAATACTTTTTTAGATATCATTAATTTACTGCTGTTATTTGTGGTCAACTTTTTTTAGACATAAAAATGTGTGATTTGTAAGTTTTTGCGGTGATGGGCAAGATGTAAGATGTGTACTTGTGTACACTGTGCATCATTAGTCAGCTGAGAAAACATACTGAATTCTTCTTTTAGAGCATCAATACAAAGTTATACTACTCTGCTTGCCAAAATTTTTACCTGTTATAACACTTCATAATTTTTTTTTTGTTATTAATAACTGAAACAATTTTTTTTTAAATTACATTCTTTTAGTTCTTATAGGTATACTAAATTTTTAAATAACTAAAAAATATGTCTCTTGTTTAAAGAAAAAAGGTCACCCCAGGAGACATTTATATTTTACTATTCACTCGTTTGATAAAATAATTCTTCCTTACAGTGAGAGAATTACGACAACTGTCTGGAGAAATTAAAATATCTACTTTTATCTACTATTAGAGAGATCAAGACACCTGCTTCAGAAATTAAGCCATCTGTCTGAAGAAATTAAGACATAAAGATATATGTATTTTAGAGAGATGTGAACTACAAATTATCACATTATGATTAAAAAAAAACAACAGATAAGGCCAGATACTCACTTTTGTCCTTGAAGGTACGGTACAAACATAAACTCCTCTGTGCGACAAGGCTGAGAAGTACTTGCAGGCAGTCGCTTTATAAATTCTGCATACTGGCAACCAGTTTCATAACACTTACTGCTTTCACTCAGAGTTTGATACTGTAATAAAAGCAATAACTCCAATCAAAATGGATTAAAATCAGAAAAAAATTCTGAAGAAAGATGGAAAATACAGTGAATTTTGTTAGTTTAAATTCTGTGGGGTTGGACAGGATGGAGAAAACAGTAAGGATTTAGTAAGAATATGAACTAAAATAGCAAGGTTTAGTGAGCATATGATATAAAATAAAATATATAAAATATTCACTTTGTTAAAATTCCTCTATTTATTGCACCAGTTAGAAGCTATTATTCAAACAAAAAACAAGAATTTGTGAACTGGACTATTTTAATTCATAACCCTTTCTTTTTATTTCCATTTATTTAATAAATAATTTTACCTAAATAATATAATAGTATCTAAAGAGGAATGTGTTTTCTTCTTCCTTATATTAATTGTTAACAACACACTTTGTGTACCTGAAGAATTTTGTGAGATAATTTGCAAACAGTTACTCAATTCACTGATATTACTTAACTATTAATCAGATCTATCCTGAAATTATGCATTCTAGTCATCCTTTTGGATCCCAGAGAGACAGCCTTTGGACCCCCCCATGCACCTGATGTCACATGCACATACATATATTATTATCATTTAAAACAATCAGTAACATAAACATTTTTGTCTATTAATGAGAGAGAGAGAGAGAGACAAAGGTAAATGGTCTAATAGCCAAAGTTGACTTTGACAGCAGCAAGTAAAAAGGGTTTAATCAGTTGTTCGGAACGACACAAGAGGCTATGTAGGCAATTTACTGAGTAAAAGCATATATTAAAAAATACACTTTTATTCAAGAAAAAATCTTTTCTCCTTTTCAACATATCACTCTAAATATAGAGCTCTGACTTAAAGTGCATAACCTCAAATGAGAATGATAACAAAGCTGAGTGAATCCTTGATTCATTGTTTAAATGCTTGTTTTCATTTGATAAAGAGTTAATCCTTTTATATAACAGATCACTTGCACTTTCGTTTTATGCATGCTGCTCATCACAATTTTGCTTTCATTCACTGGACATCACAAGCTTATGTGTTTCCAAAGATGCCTGAAACCTTGTGTTTGGCAAAGTCCGTAAAGGAAAATATATGTTAATTCGCAAAGTGTATTTATCGTTCGTTCTCAACAGAGTGACTAGGTTTTTTCAACATATTCTTTTTGTTTTAAAGTTTTACGAAAAAATGTTTGGAAGCAATACTAATCCTTTAATTTGTATGTAGAAAAAATTGTCTTACCTGAACAGGTACAGGAGACCAAACAGTATGTAACAACTGGAAATACTCCACAGTTACCTAAGAAAAAATATTTCCTTAGTCTCAGTGTAACAAATAGGAAAAAAAGAGACATGAGTATATGCATGAATGTTTTTGATGTCATCAAATATGTCTTGAGCAAATTTCTTTCAAATTTCGATCATAAAATAGTCAATAAAGACAGCAGGTTTTTATTTTTTTTTAAAAAAGTGTCTTTGTTCATACAGACGTTTTCATTCTGTTCAACTTTAAATAACTGTAAATAATGTGCATATTTTAAATTTTGATTTACCATAACTATTCATAACTAAAACTGCTTTCACATCTTGTATTATCTACAGAAGAAAAAACAACATCAGAATTAAAATGGTTAATAGTGGTTAGAACTATTTTGAATAAACTCTCATTAAAATGGTTAAAATGGTTAAAAGTGATTAGAATAATTATTTTGAATATACACTAATTAAAATGGTTAAAAGTGGTTAGAAGAAATATTTTGAATAAACACTAATTAAAAAGAGCATACACTTGTGATAATTACTGCATACTTAATTTATTTTTTATTATCCATGTGAAAGTTTCAAATTTATTGGCCCTCCACCCTTCTGGGCCATTGCGACATCTAATCCATCTTGAATGTTAATGTTATTCTTCTTGTGATAAGGTCCACAGCACTTGATTTTGTTATCAATGCAAGATATTAATAGTAAAGAAATAACTTTCACTTGAATCTGGATTGTTTAGTGTTTAAAGTTGATGCAAATTCAAATGAATGACCTATATTAGAGAACATAACACCTTTAAGTGAAATGCCCAATACTTTGATGACCTCTCAAGTGTGATACATATTTCAAAAAGTGTTAATTAAAAAGAATCACTCACTGATTTGATTACTTGATCACACATCTGTATCTGCTCTCGAATTTTAGCAAGCAACTCTGCCTGAAAACAAAGACAAAATTTTAAATAAGGGGAAGTAAAATTAGGAAAAATATCACCTAAATGAGACACAAAACCCTGTTATTAAAGCATCAAATAATAAATAACTAAAGATGGATGAGAGGGGAAAAAACAAGTGATTTGTAAAATCAAAAACTGTCAACTTATTTTTCTAAGTTATGTGCTCAATCTGAAGCAAGATGTGAGTGATGCACAGAAATAATAATTGTTTTTAAATAAATGGATACCAGTATGTCATTTTAGATCTAGATTTGTATTTCACATTTTTTTATTGAAATACTAAGGACTGGCAGAGAATAAAGACATTTGTAATGATGTCACTGATAAAAAGATGCATTAATTAAAAGAGTTGTATTTGAAATTTTACTTCAAAATAAAGAATTTTGATCAAAATTTGAATACAGCTAATTCTTTTTCCTTCAGAAAGATTTTTAGATTATCTCCATAATCATAAAGAAAACAAGAACACTGTATATAATGTTCTGCAGTCAATAGTTTATTCTCTCTCACACGACAGAATTCAATAGCATGAAATAAAATAATATTTTTAAACTGTGCCAACTAGATCAACTGCCATTTGGGATAAATAAGAAATGTATTGTTAATTAACTGCACTGGGTACGAACAAACTACATATCCCTATCAGGAGGAATGGTATAATAACATTCCCCCATGTAATTAATAATGAGGTTTTTAAATCTATAAACGTTCATATCATTAATTAATTATTTCAAACTTAAGTCTAAATTAAATGATCTAAGTAAAAATGGACAGGACATGGCAGATGTGAAGTGATATAACAAGTACAAAAGGCTGAAATTATGACACCTTAGTTTTCTCTAGGGTTCTCTGTCTGTAGTTGGCTTCTGCTACACAGGCTTTGTAGGTTGTCTCAGCTTCAGCAGCCTGTTGACAACATACGATTTTCAAATTTCAACAGCTATTTTTATTAAACATTGACATATTATATGTTCATCTTCAGATACTGACCTCTTGCCAACATCTTTCAAAACAAATGCACACAGACTTCACAATTTATCAGACCCTAGCCCAATAATCTGGAACCTACTCCCTTATAATATTCAATATTTATTATATAATTCTCATCATCATTCACGTGCAAATTTTTTAAAATATTCTTATTCCCAAGCACTGAATCATTGGTACAAGCTAAACATTAATAAAAATCGTGTTTATGTTGAGGTTTTTGCTGTACCAAGCCTTTTAGTAATATGTATATATTATTTTGTGATGATGTGTCCAGTTTAATAACCAAATTGAAGTTTGAGTTACTGAATTATTCTGCTTGTAGTAGAAATGACTATTATTATTTGGGAAAAGCGACCAGAACTGACCAAGACTAAGCACTGCATAAATTATTATTATTATTATTGCTAGATAAAGAAAGCAGGAAAGGTTTGAAAACAAAGGAATTTTGGTAATTTCTTAAATTTAAAAAATATTTAAATTATTAATCATGTATACAGTTTACTGATATAAATTTTTGTTAAAAGACAAACATATTTTTGCTGTCATGGCTAAACTTCAAAGAATGACAGGGATTTCTGTATTAAATTTTTAGTGACATCTAGATTTCAGATGGCCTAAACATCTTGAATTTCCATACATTGGCTTATATTATAATTATCATTTAAACTGTTCACATACCTTAAATTACTTGCGATCGTGTGCAAAATTTAAAAGGGAAATAAAACATTTATAAAATAAAATTCAACCACAAGAAAACAGAAATAAAAAAATAAAAAAATAAATAAAATGGCACTGTGACACAACACCACCCAAGTTATTGGCTATGATTATTATTATAAATCATCCATAACTATTTACAAGGGATGAGAATCTTAATTTATGTTATTAATAATTCTCCAAAAGACACCACTCATCTCTCTTTCTCTCTCACTTGGCAGATATGCAGGCACTGTAAAAGTTTTCTCTCTTCCACATAAAGTTATCAACATTTGTAAGGTCAACAGTAAATTTATTAAATCAACATTCAAATATATAACAATTGAATATAATCAAAGAGCGCTGATATTTACATCACTTTACAACAATGTTCGATTAACGCTAGGCAATCGTTCAATTTATGCTAGTATAGACATCAGCAGTCAAATGAATTTATAAAATCAAGTTCATAGGCATAATTCATCACAGAAATGAGAGTGGAGTTTTATAGAAATAATTATAGTCAATGTACATAACCTTTTCAATGAAGGCAGCTATCACTGGCACGTGTTCACAATCACGCAGTTTGCAACAAGTCACTTTCTTTTTTATTAGATGACTGTCCCAAGTACCACTACTGGGAATTACAAATATGTTTCAGAATCTTCGATACACTCACAAAGCACACCACAGAGAATCGTCCGGAACTTCACAAATGCTATCAAAGCACATCATGCAGGGTGTTCTAAAATCTTTGTGTGCTCTACTCAGCACACCAGCACACCACAAGTAATGTTCAAAATAATCTTCTCAAGATGAAACTAAAGCCTCAATTATCGCCATATTGGCTCTCAAACAGAATTCACTGGAATCAACTTAGCAGCAACACGTTACTGAAAAGTTTGATAATAATGTTGGATACACACATCAACCTGATCCAGTACAGTAGTCATTGTGATCTGAAGCGGGCACAAGGCTACAAAATAAAAAAAGCTCACTCCTTTCTGCAAAAGTCAAATCAAGGCAGCACTAAATTTCAGGCAATTTCATCTCTAAACTCCTTTCTCTCTAAGAAAATATTCTCAACTTACAAATCCTGCAAAAATTTCATTAGCCCGATACACACACAGCATAAGAAATATAGTATCAATCAAAATCCACAAATATATATATATAATATACAACATAGTCAAATTAATGAACGTTGAAATAATGGTTCAAATACAAAAGCATTCTCTAATTCAAATCATAGATCAATAGTAAACATGCATGAAATATTCTAAGTCCATTCTTTCTTTATCAGTCAGTTAACACCATAAGCTAATGATCGCCTTTATGACCGGACTTAAGTTATGTCAAAATCAAAGTGATCAGAACAGAGGACTTCTTCAACAAAGTAACTTTTGGTCCATCCCCATTGGATGAAATTGTTTTGAGCAAGTATGAGACTATTAGTCAAAAAAACTACTCATCCAGTTGGAACTGGTTTGGATTGCATCAGCAAATTCTAGCATATTCTCCAACTGAGTTGTTTATTCCAACTCTTGGCACTTACAAAAATATCATCATAAGCAGTGCCCAAGGTCGGGTCATTTTGACATTTAACAATTTATATAACAATTAAGTTTAGAAATAGGGATAGGCAAATTTACTCTGCCGCAGGCACCTTATGCATGGCTTCTTCTTCCAACTTTTTGCGTTTCTCTTGCTTGTCACCATCAGATTTCAGTGAAGCTTCTCTCATACGCTCATATTCTTGCTGACGGCTAATATATAGGCCCTGTGCTTTTCGGAGATTGCTCACTGCATCTTGCTGATTTAAAAAATAAAACAAACTCATTTCAAGTTGTTGAACAATAAATTAAGAGAATAATACAAATCAATCTGAAATTTTACATCAAATTTATAAAAGAAATTTCTCTTTATGAAATAAGTTTTCTTGGATGATGAGTATACTATAGGATAGGAATAGTTACCTACAAGACATAGTCATACAAGACAAACTATAAGCATACATGCACACACACATACACACAAGGAGATGATAAATGAAAGATAGAGCTCAGCAGCAATAGATTTAATGAATAGCAAGCACCCCTTAAATAGTCTTCAGTACCTCCAAGAGTAAGTAGGCTAGGAGGGACTGTCTTCCTATCAGGAATGCTAAATTTGATTTTAAAAAAACTTATGAAGGAACATATCCTTCACAAATGCTGACTTGACAACATCCTCATACATTGGTGTTTCTGAATTTGGACAGAAGCTGCAAGATGTGTGGTCTAACTGATAGGTATCTTGAAATTTCAAAAGTGTGTTCACAGAACATCTATCTATGCCTTCTCCCACTGAAATGGACTAATCAATATCAGAGTGGTATCACAAAAACTACTGCCTGACTTGAGACTGATCATGACTAGGGTGAAGGCATATAGGAATAATCTGGAAACTCATAGAAGAGCACTGACAGTTGAGCATTCCATTAATGGTAAGCAGGTCCATGTGAGGTCTATCACTCCCAAAGAATATAAATTACAGGAAACAGTACTGGGTGAAGGATCCATTCTGATGAGGAAAGTCTTATATCTTAAGTTTTACATCCTGGAATGTATTGTGCTTAAGTTTATGCTTATGTCCCACCACCATAAAAAAAAAAGAAGGCCTATTTGACTAGCTGACAAAGGCTATCTCCTTGATACTGAATGTAAGCCACCATCATGGGGCTGACAGAAAATATTAAGATAACTTTGTTAACTATCATCTATTCCCATGCCCTGAGTGTATAGGACACCAACAGCATCTCAGGCAGTTAACTGTAAGTCACTTTGTAAGACCTGGTTCTAAAATATCAGGAAGCAGATGCCACATCACCCCAAAACAGAATTGCATCTGTGCACACCAACAGGGATGGAACAAAGGGAAGAAGGAACACTCCTGCCTCTATACATTCTCAATGTGCCCACAATGAGATGGAGGGCTTGTCTCTAGTGACATTAGACTGTTACCACCAGGACATTAGAAAATATTGTATAAATCTGAAGTGAAATCTATCAAATACTATAAGTCAGCTGCAGAGTTTGGGAGACCTATCATTGTCAGTAATTCTAAGATTGCCATTGTATCCTTTCAATGAAATCTGTCACAGGTTCAATAATTTTCTGAATCACAAATGAGACATTGTTCTTTGTCATGTTAAGCACATACCTAAATTCACAAACCTCTGAGACAATGCTAGGTTTCATCTTGTCACCTTAAATCAAACTACACAAAATATTAAGTAATCACACTACTTACTTTAATTAACAGGCATCAATCAATACACACAATCACAATAATTCATGACATGCAAATTGTCAAGATATTGTATATGAGAAATAATAATTAGTCAATGGATTTTGTCCAGACCATAAATCAGGTTTAATGATATTTTAAAATTAAAATGTGAGTGAAGAGAAAACTCAATGCTAAGAGAAATAATTTACTGTCTGTTGAAAAAGTTCATTTTAAAAAAAATCATATTTTTGTTGTAGAGTCATGGAAAACAATGGTGCATCTGCCAGTGTGCACCCTGGAATAGGGTGGCATTGTGGTAGACACATTTATCACTTCTTGCCATTTTGATCTGGTTAAGTAAATCTATGTATACCGTGCAGGCTGTCAACCTCCCATAGAGCAATACAGGACTTTCTCTAAAATTCAGTCAATTTTGTGAATGATGGAAACTCTGAACAAGGTCACCCAACTTTTGGGAATTTTTACTTTTATCTTATAGTTTGAAAAAATTTGGAACTAATGGAATGAAAAAGAGAGTATTTCACCAATGAGAATAACTATGACCTGACAGTATCAAGTAACATTTAAAATAAAATATTCACTCACCATTTTACGTACTTCTCGGTCCCATGTTTCTTTGACAGCTTTTCTTACTCTGTCATGTTCATTCCGCCTGGAAGCCAGTGGCTGCAAAATTATTAAATTTTTCTTAAAAGAAATAAAATAAGTCTATCCCATAAAACTGATTTTCTCTCTCAGCAAGAAAAAGAAAATATTTCAAATGACTAATCAGTATGTTTTAGTGAAGATGCCTACCTCGACAAATTTAGAAGTGTGTAGAAGAGCTTGAGTAGTCTGTAAATTTGTAGCAAATTCAGCATCCTGCAAAATACCAAAATTAAATTATAAATCTAATTAAGCACATTTGCTCTAAGTAAAACAATTTATTTTATCATACAACCAAATAGAAGGATATTAAAAGTATTTCACACATTCAACTTCACCACTACTTGGACTCAGGCAAACTTGAAAGAAAAATAAAAAGAGTAACCACTTATAAAAAGTACAACTCTGTGAATCTGCAGAGTTAGGTTTCCACATTTCTTTCTTGGAATTAGTGATATCAATCAATATACTGAATAGGTTTTTAAATGAAAATAAATCTGAAGCTTATTTATCTATCTATCTATCTCAAAACTAACAACTAAATACTGAACAGATTTATATGAAAATAAATTTGAAGCTTATCTATCTAACTCAAAACTAACAACTAAATACTGAACATATTTATATGAAAATAAATCTGAAGCTTATCTATCTATCTCCAAACTAACAACTAAATACTGAACAGATTTATATGAAAATAAATCTGAAGCTTATTTGATGATGATTGATTTTAATCACCGATTCAAAAGGTTCATAAAAATAGCAAATTTCTCATGCATAAGTTCTGAAGTTAACCATTTGTCAAGAAACTTTCTTCAAACACTTAGTTTTACTTACCTGACTTAGAGCTGTACAAAACACAGACTGAAGCGGTAGAAAACCCTCAGTTGTTAGTACTGGTTGCATGCTGTGGGCAATTCTGGATAAATTCTTGGCATATTCCAATTCTATGAAACAATACAAATATAAAAAAAAGCCCCAGCAAATAATAGTAGATAATAAAGTTTATATTAATTTATTTTAACCGCAATCTAAATAGATGAAATCAATCTACTTTGACATTCTCAATTCTATGGGTGAACGGAAAAAGAAAACACAAGAAACAAAAAATTTAATCAATTTCTTTTTCTAATATAAATATATATCCAAGAAGTTATGAAATTTTTTTTAAAATCTAATATTTAAAGAAAAGGCAATAACTAACCAAAGAGATGCACTATTTTCTTATTAGCTTACCTAACTGGGATTTCTTATCTATGTAACTAATAATGTCTCTTGCATAGCGGGACCATGCCTTTGCTCTCTGCAGTGCTAAGTCCAGCCCTGTCTCTATTCCTGCCATAACTGCATCCAGTTCCTCAGGACTCAAACCTGTCAAAGGAATAAGATTTTTTCTAAATAAAATAAAGTTTTTGTGAATGTTTGTAAGCAAACATGAGAAGTATCATACAGTTCTAAAAAAATACAATGTAGATGCCTAATTACATTCCCAGGAGGGAGACAAATGATAAAAGACTTACCCAGAAACATGCCCATGAACAAGAGTAATGTTCCTTAATAACCCCAAAACAAAGTATGAAGCAAGGAAGCTGGGACGGGGGAGGGGGTTGTCTTATGCAAATATTTTAAAACTTGTTTTACTTTAAAAATAGAGGAGCAAACATCAGGAAAATAATTAATAGAAGGTGGTAATTTCCCCTCATGAAACAAAATGCACATGCCTGTACTTGGCATATAAGCAGAAAACTTTAGGGAAAATGCATCTAATCATGAGAGGAAACTGACAGATTGGGTAACTGCTTTCAAATGGATCAGAAACTAAATTAGACATATTCCTCAGATAGAATCTAAAAACAGCAGACATCTTCTAGACCACAACCACTATAACCTTCTTCAAGGCCACATTCCTCTAATGCCCGGTTGCAGATGACAATGGAGGAGATGGAGATAGTGACAGTTTCCACTCCATGTGGGATGAAGAATGTCTTCAGCAGCAACAGATCCATTTCGACATTATCAATGATGATGATAAGGGGTGAAAACTCATTGTTTTCCTTCTGTTATACTGACTTATTAACTTGTTATAATATCCTTAAGAAAGTGAGTTATATAACATTACATTTATTACTTACATTAACAATTTTATATTTTGTAGATTATGTGCTAAAACTGTTCCATGTTTTTTTTCTTACTAACTTTCTGAGTCGTGCCGTATTTTGTTTTGTTGATTACAGATTAAGTATTCATATCTTAACATTTTAACAATAAAATATTTTGGCAGGTTTATGTTTTCTTTAAAAAAAAAAAAAATTATTAAACTGAATTTTAAATAACACGAAAACATCAAAATTTGTTGAAATCTAATAGTAATTAATACACATTTTGGTGAGAAGGAAAATTGTAGTTGGCTTAAAAAAATGATTTTGCTATAGTGGAGAAAAAAGTAAGCTATTATTAGGTTGTAATTTATTATATTATGACACTAACACAATATATTTTCCATATGCTAATTTCTAAGGAAATATATTGATAAGTAATGTTTAGAAATATTTTTAACTATATTCATAGTCTTAGCGTATTAAAAAATGTCTTATGAGTTCATTGTAAAGAAAGAATATTTGTAATAAAATTGCACCACAAAATAATTATTTACAATTCTATGAACTTTCAAAATAGTTACTGCCCTTATGCACCTGGCTTCCTAAAAAAAAAACATCTTCAGATTTATAAATTTAATTGAAAATAATTTTAATGAAAGATGGTATGTAATTTTAAGGCATGAAGAATTAAAAATAGTGGAATTAATTTAATTCTTTCTTTTTAACTAAGTGCCTTTATTTTTTTTAACAGCATTTCACTTTTTTAAAATTCTCATTTATGTAACTTAACCCATCACTGGATAGGCACATGCAAGCACACATTTTGTTCATTTTTTCAATTTCATAAGTTAACTTTTTTCACCGAGTGTCTTGATAGTTTTTATATATTACAGTCAGATAAATTTATTTAGTCAATGTGTACATAAATTATGTTATGAATTTATGTCATTAAGTTACATGTATTCTTGAAAAGCTTATACAGGTTTTGGGGGGAGACTCTTTTGTTGAAAAAAATTAAATGATGTTCATGAAATGCAACCCCCCAGCCGCAGTAATACATTTAATTTATTACTTTAATTAACACATTTGTTGCTGGTGGTTGTTCTGTCTGTGAGGTTTACTGGGAGCAGCCAAACATCTACATATTATTCTCTCCCAACAGACATTCAAACAACATTTACTAAATGTGCAGGTGTTTTTGCTCTTATATTCAAACATATTATGCAAGAGTGTGAATCAAAATACACTTTCATGCTACCTTATTCAACACAAACATGGTCAGCCATGTTATCAAACTCAAACAAAGAAAGCAGACTGCCCAGTTGTCAACTAACCAAAAGTAAAAAAATATATGATTTACTTTATCACAGAGTCAGATAAAAACATGATAGGAACAAAAAGAAATGACAGCAACATTTTTTTGTAATGTGGTGAAAGTCATCACCATCAAAAAATGTGCAATTTGCACTGCCCTGACTTGCACATCTTTACTACACCAAAGGGGGTCCCAAAAATACTAAAAGGGATTTGTTTTCATTAAGGGGCAAATTCTTTATTATTTGTCTTCTCTTGAAAAAGTGTAACTATATTTTTTCTTTTCTTTAATGAGCCCAACAGGTCTTTGGCTTTCCGTTATTACAACCCAGATGCACACAACAGAAGAGGCTATGACTCAGGAATTTCCTTCTTTGTTAATTTGTTTTTACATTTACTCTTAAATTTCATGGATGGGTGCAAACACTACTTAAAAAAAAAAAAATGGAAGAACCAAAGTGCTATAGAGTGAGAAAAGTAAAAGAATAATGATTTTCTGAGCAATAAAAGTAATGGATATGGTAAGATATACCAAGGAGAACCATCTGCCAAGTATTCTGAACAAAATATTTTATATAAAAAAGTATTTGTGTAAAATACCATAGCAAATAAAAAATGGGGAGAAAATTATATCAGCAAACGTTTCCCCATACCACTATTTTACAACCAATTTTTTTTAATTTCACAACTATACACATAAATACTGTGTATAGATATTAGAGGAAGGTGGAAATGAAAAATGTAACTTGGGGTACTCACATCAATGTACTAATAATGCATTGAAGCAAACCAGCAGAAGAGAAGTAAATAAATTTAATTTACAGATTCTTTGTAAATCAGCCTAAACAAACATTTAAAAGATCCATATGATCTAGTACTTACTTTTTTTAACATCCTGATGACTACCTGTTCGTTCTTCTTCTTGCATAGCTTTGACAATGTTATCACATGACTTGGTCTTATTTGAATATGCTTCTTGTTGCTGCATTACTATGTCACCCATTAAATATTCAGACACACTAAATTAAGAAAAAGAAATGATTTTCTGATAAAGCAATGATTATATCCAAGAATTAAAACATAATGTAATAATCTGACACAAATACAACAACAACAAAAAACAAGATGTAAATCCATAATCACTAATAATAAAATATATGTATATTCACTTAGGTCACTGAAAGAATTTCAGCAATCATTAACAAGATAAATGTCAAGCAATAAATTAACTAACTTTGTTAACCTAAACAGTACCACTCTTAGAAACATTCCTGTACTGAGCTAATAGGCTGACACAGCTTCATAAGGTAACTAATGGTGTAATCAAAATAGCACCTCAAAGGAATTTTGATGTGTCAACGAAACTTTATTAAAAGTGCAAATAAAAGTGAAGTCAATTAATTTTTTTATTGATATTGTAAGTATTCATATTTACAGGCACTTTCTACTGAATCATGTAAAAGCTAGTTCTAATATTACTGAGTAATACTATCAGGTAAAAACTGGTTCTAATACTACTATCATCATGTAGAAACTAGTACTAATATTACTGAGTAATATCATCATGTAGAAACTAGTTCTAATATTATTGAGTAATACCATCATGTAGAAACTAGTTCTAATATTATTGAGTAAACCATCATGTAGAAACTAGTTCTAATATTACTATCATCATGTAGAAAATAGTACTAATATTACTGAGTAATACCATCATGTAGAAACTAGTTCTAATATTAGGTGAGTATTACCATCATGTAAAAACTAGCCCTATTGAACTGTCTATTTTTTCTCTGCTTTCATTTGAATTCTGGCATGTTTGTCCAAAAATGTACAAGTACTTGAATTTAGTTTCTTCCATGTAAATATATTTGTTTTCACTAGCACCTCTTTCTTTATGATGGTTAGAATGATTATTCTAAAAGAATTTAACTTCTTCTGTGGTTGTGTTGTTTGCTTTTGCAGCACAAATGTCAAAGAATGGTTATTATTCAATAGGTTAACAGTGCTTTATCTTCTTTACCATAGAGTCATTTGCTTGTGTGAGAGCGTGTGTGTGTCTATATGTACACATTTACAATGTGGCTATCTATCTAAAAACTGGTAACACCTTCTGCTAAAAGATAGAGCTAGTTGATCAATTGCATCCAAAAATAACTGCAAGTCCTCTTCATCCATTTCTTCTTCATAATTATGAGCTGAAAACACCAAATATAAATATGACTTTAATGAAGGTCAAATAATCAACATACAAAACAATTTTCATAAGCATATTTATATAATATTGCTTTAAATGTCATGTTTAATTTTTTTTGAATGAGGCAAATATTGTGCATATACTGAAGGAGACTGGACCTAAAGTGCGCAAAAGAAACATTCTCCATAAATAAAAACTGTTATTAGCATGTTTTGTTTAAAGACAAAACCTAACTGCTTAGTGCTTTAATGTATCATTTATAATACAAGATTTAGCTTATAATGCAACTAAGTCAATGCAACAGTGTGTACATTGCCAAATTTCTACAAAACTGTACTCAAGACACAATACTTAGGAAACAATAAGACAATTTTCTCATCTTATTTTTAAAATACAGAAATAAATTTTATTTGCCTAACATTATATATATAATTTTAGAGTATTACTGAGTGCTACAGTTGAAATAACATTTCTAAACAATGAAAATAGATATATTTGTGTTCAATCTATGATAATAAAGTGTAGAAAAACTGACTGTTGCCTAATTAAAGAGCAACATTAGCCACAATATAAAAAAATAGTTTATACAATGATGGTTCTAGAGAGCAATCACACAAAGCCTTTTTGAGCCTTTTTTTAAAAAATCAAACTGTGGCAAAGTAAATGTGCCTATCCCTATTTCTAGACTTAATTGTTTATAAACTGTTAAACTGTCAAAGTGACCTGACCTTAGGCACTCCTTGTGATGGTATTTTTTGTAAGCGTCAGAGTTGGAGTAAACAACTCGAATTCAACACATTCTAGAAATTGCTGATGCAATCCAAACCAGGTCCAACTGGAAGAGCAGTTTTTATTATTCAACAGTTAAAATTTACAAGAATGAGACCAGCAATGGGATGAGATCAAAAGTTTACTTGCTGTAAAGAAATCTATTGTCTAACCACTTAAATTCGGAGTGGCAAGAAATCTGGTCATGAAAGGTGGCCATTAGATTAATGGTGAGATAACTCACTGATTAAGTGAGAATGGACTTAGAAATATTTCATTTCATTTTGCTAGTGATATATTATAATTGTGTTTTAAAAAGAGATGTATTATGTGAGTAGACTATTATTTCTACAAAATTATGAACTAAGATGCTCGTATATAGTATGCTAAATACTTGACTTGTTTCTAATGAATGAACTCATAAAACTGATATGCTGTATTTATTATGCTATGTGCATATATCAGGCTAATAAAAACTGTTGCAGGAAAATGTAAGTGTGAAACTTGAATGTAAGAGAGAATAGAGTTAAAGGTGAATAAACTAAAACTTAGCGTTTGTTCCCTGGTTATATTTTACAAGGAAATAAGCATCCTTTCCTTGTTTGAATCTCCTGGTTTACTGATTATAAACTGCTACGACTGTGGTAGACACGAGAAGTATCTACCACAGTGTGTTAAGTATAAGGAATACACTGCACTCCATTGATGTATGGTGGCAAAGTATACTGACTGCATGGAACAATTTCTGGTACAAGGAAGTTACTGGAAATTACTACAATTGTTGTTCTGCCTGAGGGAACTAATACAGGGAGCACCTGATGGCCTCAAGGATAGTGGCTAGTCAGTGTTCTACACCATGAGAAGGAAAAGATGTGGAATTGACAGTAAAAACATGAACAATTAAATTGTGACTTTGTTATGAAAAGTGCGTGAAAATACTATTGCAGTTTCACCTAGGCAAGATTACATAGAAACTAATATCACTTATCTCTAATAACTCCATTTCTGTTCTCTGATAAGAACTATCCTGTAATTTGTATTGACACTACTAATCTGTTAAATTGTTTTTAATGGATATAAGACAGTATAGGTATTAAAATTATTCGAAGAGGGTTTTGTGGAAATATTGATGTCAAGTAATTTTTTTTCATTGGATTTGTTTTATGTATATTTCATTGTTGATTTATTACATTTATTGTTAAATGTATTAACCTTCTTACACACACTGATAACCATATGTCGGAAAGAAGTAGGTGGATGGGGGCTTGCTAAATATAGATGGATTTGTCTTCTCCTTTAGTAATTAGTAAGTTTTCCACATATGGAAATACTGTGTGATGGTAAATGCTAGTCTTTAATGCTGTGGAAGAGAGAAAATGTATATGGCACCAGCATAAACGCCAAGTGAGAGAGATAAGTGGTGTCTGCTGGAGATTTATTAATAACATAGTTTAAGATTCCCATCACTTGTAATTAGTTATGGATGATTAATTAATTAATAATAATCATAACCATTAACTAGGTGCTGTTGGCATCATACAAACCAAAATACTTGTGTAAGACAATGCAAGAAAGGAATCCCACTAAATCATTTAGATCCCAAGATGTGACTGTTTGAAAATCAAATTTTAATATTTCTGTAAGATGTTAAAAAGAATCAAACTAAACCATGCTGACCCCAAGATGCAACTAATTGAAAATTAAATTTAAATGCTTGTTTAATTAAGATAATGCTAAAAAGGAATTTCACAAAACCATTTTGAACACTGTGATGCAAATGTTTAAAATCAAACATTTGCTTACAAATATGCAATAAAGAAATCCCACTGAACCATTTTGATCCAAAGATACACACACATCTAACTCAAAAATTAAATTTAAACCATTTTCATCTAAGTTGCAACTGTCTGAAATCAAACTTAAATATTTTTAAAAGATAATTCTAGAATGGAATCTCACTAAATCATTTCGAACCCCCAAAGTGCAACCATATAAAAGTCAAAACTGAAATATTAGTTGATAGTTTTCTCTGTTCTCAAAAAGATTTTTAAAAAAAATGTTTAATGATTAAAACAAAATTAATACCACTTTTTAAAAAATGTTTTGTGATTAGAACAAAAATTATTACCATTTTATGACAAGGAAGGTAGGGAAGACATGGGATGCAGGAAGGTAAACAGCTATATAAAATGATGAATAAACAAGAGGTAAACTAAAACACACATTTGATTTTGGTGATAAGAGCTTTCGCTGTAGTAAAAATTTCTGGTGACTGAAGGGCTGAATAATGCTGCAGCGTGGACTTCAACACAGCCAACACCTCTCCCAAGCACTCATGTGACAATACACGAGCATCATCACCAGGCTCTGAACATTGAAAACAATAAGAAAAAATATATATATATTATAAATATGAACATTTTAAAATTCTCAAACTAAACAGCAAAGATTACAAATAAATTGTTTGATGAGATTTTTTTTAGTTGTAAGTTGTTTGTTATAATATTTTAGGGATCATATATCTCTTCAATTACAGCATCACATCAAGTAACAATAAATAACATTCATGAACTTGCTACAGTAAAATTATTTAAAATTTACAAGCAATGAAAATCAAAGTCAGTTTATTAACAGTAATCTTTCTAAATCTAAATCAAAGTATAGAAGGCAACCATTCAAGAGAATCTATATAGTGACCATTTAAGCTTAAAAGGACCACAACAGCAGGAAGATACAAAAATCGATATTTTTTTAAAAAACAATTTGTTAAAAGAGAATAAATATTTTGTGCACAAGATATCACAGTAAGAAAAAGTATAATTTAAAAAATCTCAAAACTGAAAATAATATACATTGTGCAAAAGTGTTACCAAAAAAAAAAATGGAAGATAGCTTTATAAGGTCTTACCCTATCTCAAAAATAGAATAACACCATTATCACAAGAAATGGATACATGGCAATGGAATTGATAGCTATGCTTCATAATGCTTGTCTTAAAAAAATTTATATCTCTAGCATGACCTGCACTAAAAAGATCAACTTGTGATTGTATTTTCAAATTTACCTATCATGGGGGCGTTTTAGTGGGGTTTAATGTACATAGGTAATTTTATTAATAATTTTCTAAATATTTTTTCCAACTAACTGATGCATTCTGTTTAGCCCGTCTTAAAAATTAAAATCTGCATTTTAAACTTAAGTATTAAATAAACAATATAAGTAATGAAGAATATTTTGAAAGGTTTTGTATTGGGTAAAAACAGAGTAATCTCCCTCAAAAATTCAATCTTGCTAATTTAGTATACATGTATAAACATTTGCTAGATACATTCATATTCAAGAAAGTTTAGTGTGACAAACATTTGAAAATGTTGTTTACTAAAAATAAATAAAGTGGATACAAATTGTTAAAAAACTTTTGTTCAATTTAATAAATTACTCATGCATTTTTGAATACCTGTACTTTTTTTCAAAACATTGTAACAAACATAAAGTCAAGACTTACAAGGTTACTTTTTAAAAATTTAAATATTATCACTTAATCTCACAGATTTTTTTACCAATATGTTTATTAAGGTGTCTTTCTGAAATGGCATCCATGATTCATGAAATCCCTAATCAAATGAATAAAAATCAATGTCAAACTGACAAAGTCCACCAAGGTCTGAGCAGATCAAAAGTCACAAAAAAACACCTGAATCTTTATATAGTTGCAAAAGAGTATCATTAATTTATATGGTTGGTGAACAATGTGTCATAAGCATTTGAAAACTGCCAAAGCTGATTCTGAAAATGAGCAAAAGTTCTTTATAATATCTGTCAGCTTGTCTACAAATGGTAGGGACAACTCAGATTTTATCAAGATTAGTTTATAAACTAATTCTGAGTTTATCAAGACACTCATTACAATGTATGTTAAGATGACACAAGATTCTTTTATTTATGAATGATTTGTTAGTGTTAAGGAAAAATGAATAAGATTCTCACTATGCAGCATGTTGCAATGATATATAGTAATTAGTATGTTCTATGCATGAATTGATCTACTGAAAAAAGTAAATTTCATTTGTCAAAAAATACAATTATGAAATATGGATAATTTTTTGCACCACACCAAGGTCAGTCACTTATATTACTTATATATAAGAGATTTGTAGAAAAATCAAATCAATTTTTATTAGAAAAATACTGCATTATAATAATTAATATATTAATAATATAACTGAGTAATTTAAATTTGATGAAAACCACTATAAACATTAATTTATAACTCTAAATATATTAAAAAAACATCAGGAAAGGACATTCCACTGAATCTAATTAAATGGAAAAATAAATTAATCACATAATAAAATCATACTTTCTGTTTTCCCAATAATCAATACAAGCGTTATTTAAAACAAAGAAATAAAATGAAAATTACCTAGTCCTTCAATAAACAGTATTTTCAGTTTGGCCAAAGTGTCAGAAAAGTTCTTGACATCATGAGTTAAAGCAATGATTTCTTTATGGTCCACTGTTATAGGATCTCCTGGCTCACTGGCAATAGTGCTTAAAGAGGTGCTTTTGCCAATGCTCGAAGCTGATGCAATATTGCTAGACTTCATTTCCAAACCAGAAAAATTAGTTGATGAAGATGAGTTCAGTTCTGTTAGTCTCTGAAATGCATTAAGGTTTTATACACCAATAATTTCTTTTTTTTTTTAAATGTATATTAATTTGTGAACTAGTAAAAAAAAAAAAAATCAATTATACACTCTGGCCTGAAATTATAATCAGTCTGTGAAGATTTAAACTAAAAGTAGATTTTGTAAAAGAAGTATGCAGTGTCAAACTCAAAGGCTAAAAGAAAAACAATTGTTGTTGGTATGAATATACATAATACATAAAACGTTAGACAATAAAATATGTATATGATTAGTATGTATTATTTTATAAACAATGCATCTTTCTTTATTGACCAGTATTTTATTTTCACTGTGTTATTATTTGATAAAGGCGATTCTATCAAAATGTTAGCTTAAAGGTCTAAATAAACAAATTATATTTATCTCTAAATAGATAGCAAATACAGCACTTTAGAGTATAAACATTTTATTTTAGTTTTAAAAATGTGAATAAGATTGTCATTAATTACAAAATAAATATATATTAATCACCCAGTAACTTAAGCCAGTTAAGGAATTTCTGCAGAATCAAGAGGAAAATAGGAAGAATACATGAATGCACAACTGCATACAAATAAACAGTCTTATTAGTATAACTGATTAGACAATATTTCTTAATAACTATAATACTAAAACAGTTGATATAATTAATTATTAATATTAGTATAATAATGCAAAGATGTTTAATTATTACTGAGTATACTATTACTACTAATACTATATATTAGTGAAGTCAATCATAGAGATTGTATTTGTAATTGGCATTTGCTTATGTGTATCTACTACTGTACTAGAGCTTAGTAACTCAAAACTGACAAGAGATTTACTTTTTTTTTTTTTTTTTTTGCAGGGGAGAAAATGTACATCATGCAACGAGTAGTTACTAAGTCAACTAAATTTCACTTCTATTTTCTACATAAACAAAATATACATATAATTTATAAATATATGCAAGTGCTGTAAAACTGGTCGAGTAATATTAATATTATATTAAAAACTTATATCTCAAAGAGAAAAAAGGAATAAGAAAATAAGAAGCAAAATACAGAATACAATACACATGGACTGAGGTGCCAATTCCGGCCTACTAGCAGTACTAGCATAATAGTAGCATCAATACTATTTTACTTTTTAGATAACAAATAAATTTTGAAGACATTTATAAATATTACGTTTTTGATGAGGTTGCTTGAAATTAAATTACATTACTTATCCTACTCGAGCCGTTTCATATGCGTGAATTCCCTTTCTATAAATTCTTTAGATGCCAAGGTATTGGTTTACAGACCTGTTGCAGTTCGTCGTTCTGAGACTGGGAATCGGAGTCAAGCTTCTTTCGAAGAGATTTTCCGAAATTCTTTGCAAGTTTCCGTCCTGCGGACGACATTCTACAACTCTGTAGAACAAGCTTCTCATCGCAGCATTAATAAAATACTGTTTCTGTATATATCCAACAAGTTTATAACTTTACCAAAACTTTATAGGTTTTTCCTCCAATCAGCCAAAGTACCGCCATCTTTTTTGCTGTATGTTTACGTCATGTCACGTGATAGGCGTCATTTCTTCACATTTAGCTTAACACGTTGAATACGCGCAAGCGGTTCACGATAACAAAAACAGAAGTAGAATGAATCCCGAAGACAGCTGTGAGGTGAGATCTGAATTTTTCGTGCTACAATATTTTTTTCCTCATTCTTTTGATAATCTTCTTTGCTTTTACTTTATTTATTTTAAATAAATAAACTAGTCCTTAAAGCATACTGAAATGCTATAGGCCCTACTGTACTGAATTAAAATTAGCCTTTGACCTTTATTAACCTGCAAAATATATATTTATTTTTTTCATTTTGTATAGTTTAATCTAAAATTGCTGTGTGTCAAAGAATTACACAGTTGTTTGAATAAGTTCCACATTCTAAGCTGTATACAGTAACAGTGTGTAGCATTATATTTGTAAACAACTGTATTCAATATTGATTGGATAGTAGGACACACCTCCAAGATAATGACCTTTACCTCCGTTATTGATAATACATTTATTACTGGGTCAAAACGCAGGGAACATAATTCTTAGCGTAACTGTATATCATCAAAATAAACGTGAAATGTAACACCGCCATATTTATGATTATTAAAAATAGGATTGTTTTTATATAGCAGAAAAGTATGTACACATATTTACAATATACATTCAACACAATTTTTAAACACCATTTTATTTTATGGCTGAGAAAGGAACTGACAGAACAATTACAACAGTTAGTTACTCTGTGTTAAAGAAGATTCTGCTGACATTTCTTTGGTAGTTTTGTTTCAAAAATTCAGAAAATTAAAATATGGTCTATTTTATTTCAGGTTCATCAAAATGAAAAATCAGTTGATCCTGCTGAAAATGATATTCCTGATGACGACTTAAAGGATGAATTTTGTGATCCAGAAAATCCTGTTAGTTTAAGCTTTCGTGAAATTAGTGCAGCAGCCTACAAAATCCGAGATGGAGTTTCACAAACTCCATGCACGGTACATATTTTTGTTTTATATAAATCATTCAAGTTTGGAGGGTGGAGAACTTTATGACATTATATTCTTTTAATTTGTTTATTAAAATACAATTTTTTAAAAGTATATAAGTATATGCCTGGAGACAAGAAATTATCAGAAATAATTAACTGATTCATTTGAAGGTGTTGGGAAATTAGCTAAATCACTAGCATTCAATATATTTATTACAAAATTATTTTTAAAAATTCAAATTGATAGCCTCAGTAGGTGTTGTAATAAATGAGCATGAATAATTGAATGAGCCTGTTTCTTACAATCTTAGACTCTGAAATCTTCAATGATACTAATATGCACATGCACTGGTGATAATATCCATGAGGGACCATAAGCACTCTTGTATACTGAGAAGATAACAACTGACACATGACAAAGCAGAATATTTGTCTACATAATGGCTTCTTGATATTGCAGATCTTAACTGCATGAGAAACAAGTTATGAGACAAGTTAAATTCATGAGAGGAGTACATTCTAAAGGTGTTAATTGAAGTAAATATTTCTGCAAATTGCATGACAACTGCTTTGGCATATTTTATTTTAAAAGTATGTAAATGGTCAGAAGTAATTTATATTTTGACCTTTACTAGAACAGAGTTTGCATAATGTTGCTGAATATGTTTTATAATTGAAAAGTCTATTTACTTTACAGAACAACTTCAAATTTTATCATTTTTTTATATATAAAATATATTACATTGTTAAAAGTAAGAAATTCTTTTCCTACAATACTGAAAAAATGTTAACTGGTGATAGCATGACTAAACATTACAAACATCTGCATTCAGTAGATTCTCAAATGCAACAAAACTTTGAACAGTATTTTAAACTATAAACTCTCATGTAATAAGTTCACAATGAGCACAGATGTGCCATGAAAATATTGTATATCCTAATTATATGTCATACTTTATTAATTAATCATTAATCTTATCAGAGATGGGTCTGTTGAAGTTTAAAGCTTTTATGTGTTTCTTTTTATTGATTGTAGTTTCTTTGTGTGCCTTTTTATAGTTTGCAGTTTCTTTGTGTCCTTTATAGCTTGTACTAGGGTTGTGTGCATGTTTGTGTGTGCATGTGTGTATGTCTTTCTATAGTTTGTTGTTTCTTTGTGTCTTTTAATAGTTTGTAGTTTCTATATGGCAAGGGTGCACAAACTTGTTAGGCCAGAGGGCCAAATTTCTGATTGATAGTTCATGGAAGGCCGCCACAAGGATGGCTCAGTAGAAAAAAACAACACAGATAATGAAATAATGTGCTTTACATTTGTAATAATGGTAACATCTAAAAGTCCTCTGGGGGCCGCATAGAGCCGTCTCGGGCCTCGGTTTGTGCACCCCTGCTATATGGTGGGTGTGTGTGTGTGTGTGTGTGCGTGTGTGTGTGTCTCTCTTTTTATAGTTTGTGGCTTCTTTGTGTCCTTTAATAGTTTAGTTTGTGTGCATGTGTGGTTTTTTTATAGTTTGTAGTTTCTTAGTGTGTCTTCTTATAGTTTGTAACTTCTCTGTGTTCTTTTATACTTTTTAGTTGTGTGTGTGTGTTTTTATACTTTGTAGCTTCTGTATGTCATTTTATAGTTTGTAGTTTGTTTGTCTTCTTATGGTTTGTACATCTTTTTATAGATTGTAGCTATTGTGTGTCTCTTTTTATTGTTTGCAGCTTGTGTACATCTTTTTATAGACTTATTATCACTTTATTCATACTATAGCTAAGTATTTCATTGAAAAGTTAAACTTTATTGAGAGGGTCAAATAAAAAACAGATTTATCTGGGTGTGGATTTATGTCTTTTGTTAGTTTGTTTTTCTCGTTTCCTGTAGAATAAGCCTCATGTAATATGATAGTGTCAAGTAGGTCACCAGTGACTGATTTAAATAGGTCATTTAGAATGACAAAGAAAGGACAAGATGAAGGGTTGTATTTCACTCTTTGTAAGTTAAGCAGTAAACTCTTACATGAATGATAAATATGATAGTCCAGGGCTTATGAACATGAGTGTTTGGGTAAAAATATATATTACTGAAATAGCTTGCAAATGAAGATAATGACAAGAATACAGCTACTTTTGAACACTTAAGGCTGTGGGTTGGCAGAAACACACTTGAATTAATTTGATAAAGTAGTAGTCACTGCACTGACTTATCTCACATTTATTGCAGATCAAATCAAAACAAATTTAACTATAATTTCATATAATGATATTCCAAATATATTGAATATTAAATAATAGTTTTAATACAGTATATCTGATAACAAAAATGCTTATGTTTAGAGCAGTATTTTTTATTTTGAGTGGTCAGTTTTATTTGAAAAATCTCAACTCCACATCTACCCCCCTCAACGTTTTTAAAAAAGAACAAAATACCTTTCTAGCTAAATATGACAGTGAAATTATTATTTTATTTTTAGCCTCTCACCCTTTCAGACAGCATGATTCCACCTGCAATCAGGCTGGAATTATTGATTTAGTTTTTGTGTTAAACTCTTCATTTAACCTCCCAGAGACCACAGTGAAAAATGTATATAATTTTTTTTAAAAATAATTTATGTTTCCATATTTTTTTCTTTAAACACTTCAGCATGAAAATGCAAAAGTTGATTGTTATTATTAATTACTTTTTCAGTCCTGTGGAAACTTGTTTTGTTTATATATTAAAGTTCTTAAAATCAGTTTGCAAACATTTCCAGATGTCTCAGATGTCACTATCATTGGGCATGAAGCTGTATTTCAAGAAGGAGTTTTTGCAATTTACAGGGAGGTAAGTCTAAGAGGCTTGCTTCTTTCACAAACACAACCTAACAGATACATATTATTTATAAATGTATTTTTAACTACAGTTGTTCCTATTTATAATTAATATTTAGCTAGTATAATTTGTTTGAAAATTTAGCTTATCTCCTGTAAAGCAGGTACAGTCCTACTTTAAGTGGTATATCTTTCTGACTATATACTTTAGTTATTTAGAATACTGTTGTAGACTGCAGAAATAACATCCATCAAATTTGTATTACACAAGTGTTATGTCATAAAACTCTTTAGCACAAACAAATATTCATAAAGTGTTACTGGATTAGTGGATAAGTCAAAGCAGAATGCAATATATGTGTTTAGACAATCTTTAAAGTAAATGACTTTATGTTTTACTATTAGTAGAAGAAACAGTCACATATAAATACATATGTAAGTGTACTACAACCAAAGACAATAATAATGTTTGCCTGCTAAATGAAGGCCCTTTGTTCCACAAGGAATCCAAAGAAATAAGTAAGTAAGCTAAATGAAGATAAAGTCATGTAAAGAAAGTTCTTGAAATTATATTTACAAAATAATATTATTATTCATAAGGCAGCAGGGATCTGTCAAAGTGTATAATAAACTGTTATGTGTCCAGTATTTATTTAGAGACCCTGCTCAGAAATTTGTAGAATTTAAATTAAATAAATTCACCCTCTTATTCTGAACAGACTGGTTGCTCAAGTTTATCCTTTAGTCTCCTAAAATTCGCTACTTGTAGTTGAGTCAGACAAATTCTCAGACAGACAAACTTGCATACAAAGCACGGTTTGGGAACGTTAAAACAATTATAATTAATTATGCATTCAATCTTCCTTCCGACTCATTCGCCCCCACCCAAACCTAATTTGGTCTATTGCATAAGAAATTAACTACGAATAATTGCTTCAACAAGAAATAAGAAATTTAGTAAGTTTAAACAATAACAAGGCTAATCAAAAGGTAGATGACATTTAGTCTCCTAAACTATGCTTATTATTCACGCACTAATCAGTCAGTTTGAGATACTGTTTATGTGGATCGAGTAAAGCTAGTTCCAACACTTAGCCTATTTATCAAGCTAGTGGTATTTGTAGCTGAGGTCCCCAGAGTATTTGGCTGGTTCTGGACTCAATGGCTAACTCAGTCAACGAACATCTCGTCACTTCACTCTGCACCAATGTTTCGAATCAAACCAGTTGTCCAACCCCAAGTCAGCACAACCTTCAGGCTAATTCATTGGCAGTGGATTTTACAACGTTGAAGACAATGATAACGGTATGTTATCAACAAGAAGCGAAGAAAGGGATATTACAAGAAACCCGCTCTGGTTCTATACACAGCAATGAGATCAACTGGCGGGTTTTCTGTCTTTCTCTCTCACGATCCATGCTGTGTACACATGATACATTGATTGACAGACTGAATACACATGAGGAGATAGTGACGAATTCTATCAGTTGTGTACCCCTAAAGGGTAGCAAGACATTGAATGATTTTCTGACGGGATTGTTAGTTCAAGAGATAGTCATGAGAATGTGCCTGCTACAAAGACAGATATCAGTAGATCTTGATCACCGATTACTGACGTGAGTCATGACGTAATTTTAGAACACAAGATTATTGTGTCATACGAGGTTTCCTGTGCTAATGAATTGATATACTAGAGCATGACAGTTACTTGCTCTAACAAGGAACTGCGTCCCAAAATAACAGATTTGAAAAAATGGAAAATGGGTTAAGAGTTCAAGGTACGATTTTATCTTGACTCTGTCACATAGACAGACAGAGGTAGGGAGGAAGGAAGGAGGGAGGGATAAACAAACAGATAGACATATAGGAAATGTGTGACAAAGTAGAAAAGTTTTAGCCAAATACTTAAGACATTCCATTAAATTTACAAAAAAGAATGGAACATATACTCTACTGCAATATGGTGATAAGAAACAGCATAACAGTGAAGCTTGAATTTCAATCTTTATGTCCTCAGAGGGACAAAAACTGGGAGGTTGGTAGTGGGGGGAGGGAGGGATTAGTTTTGGGAATGAGAAATTTCTAGCATTTTCAACCTGAGGCAATATATTTAGTAAGGACAGACTTGTATGGTGCTCCAGCACATCCTGCATCAGTCTGTGGCTAGCAGCAGAGGGGTGGGGGAATGAATGGATATGTGGTTGTTACTATGAGTCTCTCTCTCTCTCTCTCTCTCTCTCTCTCTCTCTCTCTCTCTCTCTCTCTCTCTCTCTCTCTCTCTCTCTCACACACACACACACACACACATGACTGTCTTCAATTGGATAATTTTTTTAAATGTATGATATAGGACCATCCATTTAAAATGCACGCACACCTGCAATTTTTTAAACATGCACCCTTCCCTCATATTTTTCTACCCCACTCATTTCAAATATTTACAAGCACTTATCTTAGACAACCACCCATCCACTCACCCATGCAACATTTCATCAAATTTTCAGTAAATGCATACACTTGTCACAAACAAATGATTGTCTGAATTAAAATTTAAAAGAGAAATTATTTATATTATTATATTTTAGCTCTATATGAGTATAACACACATTTTAATTAAAGTCTAAAGCTTAACATTTATATTATCTAACAATAATTCCTGGTTTATTGATATCACATCCATTCTAGATCCATATTTTAATTCTATTTTTGCCAATGGGGTATTTGTTTATTATTAAATGATGAGTGATTTTTTTTTAATGTAGAAGTTTTTTTTAATAATTATCTGTTCAGTGTTGAAGTGGCAGAACACAAGTTCATATCATTATTAAGAGCCAACATGACCTTTGTCAGTCAGATTGAATTTGATGAATTGTACTTGTTCATTTATTTGAATTCTCTTCTACATATTGCACATAAAATTATTCATAAAAATCAAAAAAAATCCCAATTATGTTAAACTTATTCATATCAAAATTCCAATTAAGTTGTTAGGGAGTATTACCATTCAAGAACTAGGTGGAACATTAATCATATGCACATATTGGTATCTCTCTATGATTTGTTTAATATACGTGTATGCATCTACTTAGCTTTATCTCCCTTTCCCAAATGAAGACATAAGCAAATGCCAAAATACCCTCTACCCCAATGTGTACATATTAAATGGATGGCCCCTACAATCTTTACCCAAAAAGTTAATGGCTTGTTTCTAATTCTGTGAAAAGTATTTTTTTAGTTTCTTTAGTTTTTCTTTTTTTTGTACAGTTTCAAAGAAAGAGGAGCAAGATTTTGTCTTGTACAACTCACACCAGTAAGTTTGAATACTTATACTTTAAATTTAAATTAATATTTTCAGGTAATCTTCCTCTCAGCACAAAATTGACCCTGGTCAGAAGCACTTTCCCAAATTTATCAGTCTTCCTCTTGGCAGTCAAGGACTATGATGATCACTTACATCATGTCCAGAGACAGTTTAGCAACAGTTTTAAAACTAAAAAGAAAATAATTTAGCAAAATAATATTGAAAAAGTTATATGGCAGCTTCCATACAGTATTGGGGTTTGTCAGAGAAAACTTTGTGACTGAGAATCTGAGAAGAAATATATATATGTTGCTGAGAATTGTATGCTTTTTAAAAACAATTATCCAGCTGCAAGTGTCCAAAACTGACCTACAAGGTGTGAAAGTGTTTTTGTTCTCTTTTCTTTTTAGTCTTTGCTTTTTCCAAAAAATAAAAATAACTCTATTCATATAGTGATATAAAGATCAGATACAGATTTGACTGATAGTAATGTGCCATAAATTTATATAAAAATATGAAATTAACATGTTTGCTTTTGCCAAAAAAAAAGATCAGGTTTTAATTAATAATAATTACTATTATGTTGTGAATGTAATGAATCCGGTATTTTAATTTGCATTTTATTTTGTTTGTATGCATGCCTGTGCATATGTAAATTTGAATTTGTCCTCTTTGTTTCTCCGCACACACACATACACACACACACACGCACGCACACACACACACACACACGCACGCACACACAGGCACACACACACACACAGGCACACACACACATGCAGGCACGCACACACACTCACAGTCAATAGACATAAATATACATGCACCTTCGTTATTGTTAAAGTAACAGATGTGTGTGTGTGTGTGTGTGTGTGTGTGTGTGTGTGTGTGTGTGTGTGTGTGTGTGTGTGCATGCGAGTGCACATGTGTGTGTGTGTGTGTGTGTGTGTGTGTTCCAAGTTCCCCATTGTCTGCATGCCCTTGTAGACAGGGCTTTGACTGCAGAAATACAATGGATAACTTGGCTAAACTCTTACTAGAAATACTATTCTGATATGGCTGCACTGTGATTGGAGCACAATACAACTTTAGCCTTACATGTCTGTTAATGTCCTCAGGAGCAGCGAGAAGTGGGTGTGGTAGCAGCCAGTGCAGGGAATCATGCTCTAGCCCTTGCCTATCATGGACAGTGTCTGGATGTTCCAGTCACTGTCGTCATGCCCATCATTGCTCCCATTATGAAAGTCTCTGCCTGTCGTCAGTATGGAGCAAATGTTATTGTCAAAGGTGATGATCTTGGAGAGGTATGGGGTGAATGCTTGTGCATATTTTCACTTTACACTTATTACATACTTTTCATTACTCCCATTATGTAAGTCTCTTTCTGCTATGTGTATAGAGTGAAAGTTATTGTCAAAAGTGATGCTCTTGTAGAGATAAAAAGTAAATGCATGTGCACATTTTCAGTTTGATTTTATTGAAACACTTCTCTCTGACATTATCTTTAACAACAGTTTACTTCATGAATGTCATTAACAGAGATAGTTTCATATTTATTAGAGCATGGCTACAGATTTTCAAAATTAGAAATGAAATGAGAAAATACTATCAATTTGTTTCCTTTCTTCATTTCTCCATCTGGTGTAATTATTGTGGTTATTATTATAGTATGTAAGTTGGAGTGTTTCATAATTCCTTCCAGCTGACATAATTATTATAGTTATTTCTATATAATATATCCATTAGTTTATGTTTCCTTTAGTTATCTCTTCCATCATGCCTAACTATTCTAGTTATTATTACCTTTGGTTATTTCTGCAGACTAACTTAATGTTAATTATTATATAGAATATTCTGAAAGCTTGAACCCTAGGGGAAGGCCTTTATTTTAATTTTTGGATTTCATTTTTTTTCAATCTAACAGCTTTTATGTTTCTTTTACTTTTAGCTATTTTTTAATTATTTATTAACCTTACTGCTAAATTTTAGTGTACCTTATATATGATTTCTTTCTAATTTAATGTTTGCTTTGAAAATAATAGAATGGGTATTAGCTTGTTTCCTTTAGTCAAACTTAGTGATGATAAATGTTCCTTTAGATGTCTTTTTTGTGTTTATTGTTTTGTTTATTTATCTTATATTAGGTTTACCTTTGTTGCTGTGTATTTAGTTTTTGTTTTGCCTTTGTGTCTGACATTTTTCTTTTATTTATTTTATTTCTAAGTATGCGTTCTTTAATAAACCAATTATAATTATTTTATAATTATCTAACTTGTCTCAATTTTTATTTTTTAATTTTTTTAATTTTCTATTGTTCTAGGCCAAAAAAATTGCTATGCAAATAGCCAAGACAAAGGGTCTTCTTTACGTTAATGGGTAAGAAATGTAATATCTTCATTTTGATGGGATTTGTTTTATGTTCTTTATGTAAAAATGCCTGAAAATAATACTAATTTTAAATATTCATTCATTATAAAACTTATATTTACATGCACAAGTTTTTTTTTATAGATTTTTTGATTGTAAAACATCTCATGTATTAACTTTTGTAAAATGCAAACAAATGATATAATACTCCTAACCAGAAACTGTCAGACTTTAAGACATACTAGTGTTATCAACTAAACAACACAAAGTGTATATTGAAAGTTAATGTCAGAAGAAAATAGAAAATTGTTTATTCTAAACTAGAAAAGTGTTTCTGACACATTACTCTGTTTTGCTTCAAAGGAACTCTATATTTTAATTAAACATTCTGTGCGAGCTCACCGATGTGCTCTTTTGATTGATTACATTTTACAAACAGCATCACTTTACATTAACATGAAGCTTGTAAATACTTGCATGTCCTATAAACTTTATATTGGTGGTGCTTATTTGCCATATTCTTACTTGCACTAGGTAGAAAGCCTTCATTACCTGCATGGCCATAATTAAGTAACATCAGATGCAAAGTCGTTGGCATAGAATATTTGCACTAGGAGACACCCTTTATTACCTGCACTTGCATGGCAATTGTGATGCCAGTGTCACTTAGTTAATAATTATGATTATTATTAATTGATTAATCAATCATAACTAAATACAGGTGATGAGAATCTTAATTTATATTATTAATAATTCTCCAGCAGACACCACTTGTCTCTCTCACTTGGTGGATATGTGTGTGCTGTAAACATTTTCTCTTTTCCACAACATTAAGACAACATTTACTGTCACACAATATTCCATAGGTGGAAAACTTCATACTAAAGGAGAAGACAAATCCATCTTGTCAAGATTAGATTAACATCTTGTTATCTGATTCTTGTCAAGATAAAATTAAATTCTTGTAGTTATCTGGTTCTTGTCAAGATAAAAATAAAGATCTTGTATTTTGGTTCTTGTCAAGCTAAAATTAGCATCCTGTAGTTATCTGGTTCTTATCAAGATAAAATTAAAATCTTGTAGTAATCTGATTTTAGTATCCATTGCCCTAGTAAAATAAAATCATAAATCATATAGTTAAGTTATCTGTTTCTTGGGGTCCCTTGTCATAATAAAATAAAATCTTATAGTTATCTGCTTCTTGGTGTCCCTTTATAGTAAAATCAAATCTTGTAGTCATCTGATTCTTATGTCCCTAGTCAAGATAGAATAAAAACCTTATACTGTTATAGTCATTTGTTTGGTTCTTTGTGTCTCAAGTCATGATAAAATAAATATATTGTAGTTAGCTGCTTGGTTCTTTACATATTTAGTAAAGATAAAATATAAATCTTGAGGTTATCTAAACAATTTGAAGTTACCATTCTGAATCATTAAGACATAAGCAGAATTTAGTAAGTGTCACCATTCTGACATTACAATACTTAAAAACAACTAACTGTTTTTTTTTATGGAACCTGCCTCTAACCTGGCTGCTACTAAATTTCATATCTTATTATTGTATTAAGTAACAATTATCCAATTAACTGCAGTGACAGTCATTTCATTTGAATCCTTTATTTAAATCAATACAATGAGTATAAATATGTTATCCCATTCTTATTTATTTAATAAAAAAATATATGGTTGTGTTTGTTTATTTTTAGGTATGATCACCCAAATATTCTAGCAGGTCAGGGAACTATGGGACTTGAAATCTTGTCTCAAGTGCCCGACCTTGATGCTTGCATCATCCCTGTTGGTGGAGCAGGGTTGATTGCTGGAGTAGCCCTTGCCATCAAGACATTAAACCCTAAAGTTACCATAATAGTAAGTATTTATTTATTTGCAAGTGCTGTTTTTTGTATCATTCTTATATTGTATAGTATACATTTCTATACATTTACTACTGTTAGTAGTTTCACCTTTAAATTTGCAACAACAAATTTGCTATCTTATTTTATTAACTTTTTTAAAAAGCAAAACAAGTACTTAATTTTTTTTTTTTTTTTTTTAACCACAATCTCAATATTCCTAGCCCTAGTACTAGAAATTGTCTTTTACATATCTAGGCTCAAGAAGGCCAATGGTCTTGGCAACCTGACCCACACTAAGAGGAGATAATTGAAACCAGTTAATTTGAGTAATGTCCTCTGTTCTATAACTCCTACTGTTTATAATTCTCTAAATTTTACAGATTTTGTAACTTGATAGAGAATATGATAAAAAAAAATTTAATTATATAAGTAATTAATTTAAAGACTAACTTTATTAGTTTCAAGGTAATTAGATATAGTTGTACAGTCTTCTCAGATGCAGGAATACATCTATTTTTAGAAATCCCATTTAGAAGTAGCAATAACTTACAGTTAAATAGGTTTTACAGTGTTCGGTGGGCTTTGAATTTAACTCACAGTGTTATGTGACCATATAAATCTTAGAGTTTGTTTGTGGTCACTTTTAACTTCTTTAAAAATAATATATAAACTGTAGCAGAGTAAATATGCCTAACTCTATTTCTAGACTTAATTATTTGATAAATTGTCGGTGACCCGACCTTGGGCACTCTTTATGATGGTATTTTTGTAAGTGTCAAGGTTGGAGTAAACAACTTGAGTTGAAAATATGCTAGAAATTGATGATGCAATGCAAACTAGTTCCAACTGGATGAGTAGTTTTTGGTTAAGATTTATGAGAACAAGACCAGTCAATGGGCTAAGACCAAAAGTTTACCTGCTGTAGAGAATTCTATTGTCTAATCACTTGAATTTGGTGTGGCAAGAAATCCAGTCATGAAAGGTGGCCGTTAGCTTAATAGTGAGTTAACTGACTGATTGAGAGAAAATGGGCTTAGAAATATTTCGTGCATTTTGCTATTATATATTATACTTGTGTTTTATGTAGAGATATATTATGTGAGTGGACTATTATTTCTACAGATTGTGAACTATGATGCTTATATGTGGTATGTTAAACACTTGACATTGTTTCTAGTTAACCTGCTCATAAAAATATTAACAGTATTTATTATGTTGTATGCATGTATCGGGCTAATAAATACTGTTACAGGAAACTGTAAGTTGAGACTTGAATGTAAGAAAGAATGGGGTTAAAAAGGAATAAACTAACAACTCAGCATTTATTCCCTGATTATATTTTTACAGGGAAAAAGCAGCCTTTCCTTGTTTTATCAGAATCTCCTGGTTCACTGATTATAGACTGCTATGACCATAGTAGATGCTTGAGGTGTCTGCCACAGTGTGTAAGTGTAAGGAATACATTGCATCTATTGATGTATGGTAGCAAGGTATGCTGACTACATTGAGCAATTTCTGATACAAGAGGTTATTGGAAATTGCTGCAGTTGTTGTTATGCTTGAGGGAGCAATTACAGCAGAGAACCAGGTTAGCCCGAGAGAATAGCAGCAAAGTGTTCTACAACATCAGGAGTGAAACATTTAGAATTGACGTGAACAGTAACTTGTGACTTTGTTAAAAAAAAGCGCACGTAAGACTATTGAGAGAGTACCTCAACCAGGTTATATAGAAACTATTATTGCTTATCTCTAATGACTCCATTTCTGTTCTTTGATAAGAACTCTCCTGTGATTTGTATTGACACTAATCTATTGAATTGTAATTTAGGATATAAGATTGTGTACATATTAAAATTATGGTTTTGTTGAAAAATTAATGCAAGTAATCTTTTTCATTGTATTTATTATATGTATATTTGATTGTTGATTTAATAAATTTATTATTAAATTTATTGACCTTCTTACACATATTGATAGCTTATGTTGGAGGAGAAAGTGAGTGGATATAGATTAAAGATGGATTTATCTTCTCCTTCAGTAAGAAGTTTTCCGCCTAGGGAAATATTGTGTGACAGTAAATGTTTGTCTTTAATGTTGTGGGAGAGAGAAAACGTTTATAGAACCTGTATATCTGCCAAGTGAGAGAGACGAGTGTCTGCTGGAGAATTATTAATAACATAAATTAAGATTTTCATCACTTGTAATTAGTTATGGATGATTAATTAATTAATAATAATCATAACCATTAACTTGGTAACATTGGCATTACACATACAAATTTCCAACTCTGACCTTTGTTCTAATGTCTGATAGGCATTTTAATAACTGTTTTAGCTTGTTGTTTTTTTCCTCTTCCGAAAGATAGAAGTGAATGGCATATAGCAGTTAATAAGCTGTCACACACCTTGGCTATGTGTTATTTTGCCCTCACACTAGTAATTCAATAACTGGTGTGGTGTGTGTTCCATTGTCAGTCTTTACTGGGAGTACTGATCTTTATTCTGAGAGACAGTTAACCCAGCAAGACCAAGATTTTCGTGGACTGATCCTGAGAATACTGCAATACCAGGCTAGCTCATGGTAAAGGTGGAGCAAATCCTTGAAATTTCGCCCTGTATCAAAATCAATCTGATATCAAAGGCTCCTATTTAGAGGATTTATTAGATATTATGAATGTGTTTAACATGGAATCCCTCTGAAGGGATGAGGCATATTAGATATGTAAACAGATGAAGTTGCTTTCACTCACTTAAACACTAGACAGATTGAGAAATGAGTCACACTTCACAGGTTCCTTCCTTTCTTGATTTTGCCATGTTGGTAATGGAAACAAACATGATCTGATTCAATGTAACAAACAGAAATAGCAGTTCTGTATTCAAATCCTTGGTTTGTACCTTCATCAGTCCAGTTCTTATTCACTTATATTTGACCTTGGTCTTCATCAGTCCAGTTCTTATTCACTTACACTTGACCTTAGTCTATATCACTTCACATTTTCAGTTAAATAAATATTACCCATCACTTTCTGCACAACTATTGTAAAAGTCCCTATTAAACATCTGCTTAGAATTCTGGAGAATTTTTAGTATTTTTACTTTAAGCATCCAAAACTCAAATTTCAATCAAGACTGCTGTAATATACCTTCTTAAAAACAAGTGTAAATCAGTGCAATAAGAAAAATACACTATACACTTTTTCAGTCATTTTTCAGACACATTTTCGTATAAATTTTATGCAGTTAATCAAGTTAAACCAAGTAAAAGTGTAGCATAGGGCAGTGTTTGATGTAAGATCCTTCTTTCAGTGAAAATAATTAATTAATGGTGAATGAGTATTGTTGGCTCACTGAATGTCTTCTTTTTAGAGATTAAACAAATTCCAACTTTTTATCTATCAGTAAATGTTTTAAGCCATTAGTAGCCTAACACTTTTCTCATTCTCCTGTCATGAGCAGTAATTTTAAATTAGCTCGTACTCATATATTCACTCTGCTAAAGGCGTTGATCAGTATAATTGGATGATTGTAGTTCTACAGATGTATACAAATCTAGCAATCATCTAAAGCATTTTAAATCTTCATTGATCAGTATTAAAGCTAAGCATGTAATCTGTATGCTTGAGACACTTAATATCTCAGTGGTAAATTAATGAAAACAGAAAAATTGAAATAGATTATTCTAATGTTACTGGTGTTTTGCTGTGATAGTGAATTTAGATATATTTGTGTACATTTCTGTGTCTAGTTTGGTTAATAAATTTCATAAATTTTTGTTTGATTTTGAACAGAAGAATTGTTGGGGGATAACAGTGAACCAGATTTTGGATAAACCAATATGACATGCTTAAAATTATTCCTGTAAATCTGTGTGTGCTGTCAGAAAGGTTGAGTGGTGCTGTCAGAAAGGTTGAGTGGTTACTTATAGTGGTTGATGTGAATAAATAATAAACCAATAAATTTGTGTGTACAGTCAGAATGGTTTAATAGTTATTGTTGGATTGATAATTCCTGTAAATCTGTGTGCTTTCAGAAAGGTTCAATGGTTACTTGCAGTGGTTGATGTAATAGTGATGGACTTAGTTACATAATATGGATAATTGATGAATTGCAGAATTGCCATTGTTTCAGTTCATCATTACAAAAGAGAGGCAAGAAGGGGACTTGGAATGTTAGTTATATTAATTTGATAATTTATTTTAACAGCCTTGCTCTAGCCAGGATGTAACACTCTCATTTTCAACTGTTTTCTAGTCTGTAGATATGTATGATTTAGAATTTGGAATATTTGAAATAATCAGCCAGTGAGAAACTCTCATAGATCACAAAGTATATTCAGCTAGAAAGATATGTATATGATCGCATAGGATAAAATGTCAAATTAAGAGACATATTAATTTTTTGCAAAACATTCTTGAGGCATCAACAATTTTTCCATATATGAAGTAGATTTTGCCTAAGTTCCATTTTCTCTAGTTATCCCATTTCTGAAAGACTATTTTGTCCCTACAGCAACAGCAACATAATAAAATCCTTTCTTTTACTTTTATTTCTTCTTCCTTCTTTTGTTTCCAAGGGAGCTGAGTCTGGTAGATGTGCCAGTTTTACAGCAGCACTTAAAGCTGGGCATCCCGTTTACACCAAAAGCCGGTCAACTTTAGCTGATGGTAAACATCTTCACTTCACCTCTTAAAAAGAGTTACAATCCTCACAGAGTTACAATCCTCACAGAGTTACAATCCTCACAGAGTTACAATCCTCACAGAGTTACAATCCTCACAAATTTTTAACAAGAACTATAACTTGCAAGTTTTTGTCATCTCAGCAAATTATACACAGTTTTTTAAAATTGGTGGTCCTGGTCTTCCAGTATTAAAATTATCTCATCCTAAATACATTTGAAATCTTGAGATTTTTCTAAATAGGAAAAACATGGATTTTATAAAGTGCTTTCAGCATTTATCAAAGTTCAAGGACCATCTGCATTTGTTAAATATATCCATTTAAGAAATTTCAAGACACCCAACTTTAAAAATGAACATTGCATTTATAAACAAATTCTGTAGACACCCATATTATAAGCCACAGAGGCATATGTATAGTCATACGGGTACACATTAGACATCTTCTCACAACATTGGCACATGTACAGTTTGGCACTCAGAATTTTGCACTAGGTACCAACAGAGGTAGACATTAACAAGTGCCACAGTGTCTGAGTGTTGAAATATTCTATTCATTTTGAATTACTTCAGCTAGACTTTACAAAAATTAACACACTTTATTACAAACAGAATATATGCATTTTAATCTTACACACATATTTATTTTCTGGCATACTTGTCAGCTGGGAAACATAAATCTGATAAATGTCAGTAATACTTTTACTTCACATAATGTTTCTGCAGGTGGAAACCTCTTACTAAAGGAGCAATAAAAATCCGTCTTTTTCTTATATTTAATAAGCTCCCATCAACCCACTATTACTCCAACATAAGGTGTTAATATATGTGCAAGAAGGTTAATAAATTAAAACAATAAATTTATTAAATTAAATCAGCAATTAAATATGCAACATTTGAATATAATCAAAAGAGCATTGACATTTACATCACTTCACAACAAAGTTTGATTAAATGTTAGACAGTTAGTTTATCCTAGCATAGACATCAGCAGTCAAATTAACATAGATATATAATCAAGTTTATAGATGTAGTTTCATCACAGAAATGAGAGTGGAGTTTTAGTGAGATAATTACAGTCAATGTACATAACCTTTTCAATGATGGCAGCTGTCACTAGCACATGTTCACAATCACGTGGTTTGCAACAAGTCACTTTCTTTTTTATTAGATGATGGTCTAATGTATCCCTTCTCAGCACTTTACACAACTGTTCCAGAATCTTCAATGTGCTCACAAAGCATACTGTAGAGCAGACATGTCAGACATATGGCCCTTTATAAGCACACTAGTGGCCCGCACTCAAGTTTTCGATTCAATCGTTTTCGTGTGATTTTTGGCAACTACTTTTAACTACCAGTAAATCACAAGCAGATCATTAATAGTTATAAACAGAATAATTTCTTTCAAAATTTCAGAGGTTTTTGCTTTTAAAATGGCAAAGAGAAAAAAGAAATTGAATGAAGAAGGGTGAGTGTTTCAATAAAAGTGGGAATTACAATATTTTTGCACAATGGAATCAACTTACAGCAACATGTTTACTGATAAGTTCGATGACAATGCTAGATACACCCCCCACCTGATTGGTCAAGAAGCCAAGTTTGCTCATAATATAGCCGACTGGTCAAGAAGCCAAGTTTCCTCGCAATACAGCATGATTGATCAAGAAGCCAAGATTCCTCACAATACTGCATGATTGGTCAAGAAGCCAAGATTCCTCACAATACTGCATGATTGGTCAAGAAGCCAAGTTTCCTCAGAATACTGCATGATTGGTCAAGAAGCCAAGTTTCCTCACAATACTGCATGATTGGTCAAGAAGCCAAGTTTCCTCACAATACTGCATGATTGGTCAAGAAGCCAAGTTTCCTCACAATACTGCATGATTGGTCAAGAAGCCAAGTTTGCTCATAATATTGCCTGATTGGTCAAGAAGTCATGTTTGCTCACAATACTGCATGATTGGTCAAGAAGCAGCATTGTGAACTCTCCATGTGTTCACAGAATGAGAGTTGTTGATCAAATTTTCTAAGAATTACTGTAGTAGTGAACAGAGCATATGGTTTTCTTTGCTGATATTTAGAAACTGAATTCCATCTTCAAATAGAAAGTTCTAGGTTCTGTAACCAGTGCTATAGCCACTAGAACACTAAGGTAACTTATAAGTATGTTAGATTAAATTCAGTGGACTGCACTATAGTTTCTCATAAGAGTTTGCTCATTGAACCTCTGCTTTACCTAACAGCCACAGCTTTGCAGAGTGTGCACAGATGAGAATTCTTTACAATAGCCAAATCTCCATAATGAACATTATTATGAAATGGTCACAATCATAGTAAAGGTCACAGTCAGAAAAAAGGTCACAGTCATAATAAATGTCCAACTATAAACTGTTTTGTCATTTAGTAAAAGCTGTTTTGGGAGAAGTTGTGGCTCCAACATTCAGAAATTATAGTGTAAGAAAAACTTGATTTTTATATATATATATATAGAGAGAGAGATCTTCATTATTAATATAAATCTCTTTTATAATAATAATTTTATTTGGCACATTCATAATTTTGAGTTCTTCTCTAAGTAATTGTTGTTTTGAGCAGTTGTTAGTAAATAGCATTATTTTATGTTTATTTCATATAGCATTAATATGTTTTTGGCTTTGTCTAGGTTTGGCTGTTCCTACTGTTGGTGTCAATGCCTTTGTTACTGCCCGGCCATTGGTGGACAAAGTGGTGGTTGTCAAGTATGTTAATTTTTGTTGTTGTTAAACATGAATGTGAGTCATAGATAAGTGTGAGTGAAGAGTTTGCTTTCACTGATTCATTCATTCACATTCATGAAGAATATCCTTTAGTCACAGTGAGTTCTTGTAATCCTAGTTATAAACACAATCCATTATTTTCCTGCTTGTTCACAGCAGTGCATCAAGGCACATGATTTCTGGTTAATGGGTCAACAATTCTTTTTTATTAGGATTTTCTTTGAACTCTGGGGACCCTGGTGAGCTGATAATCTTTTTTTTATTGGGATCTTCTTTGAACTATAGGGACCCAGGTGAGCTGATATGGGCATGCATGATTCCTACAGCAAGTGCATCTTGCATGTACTCGGGAAAAATCTACTTTATCTACATGCCTGTTGCTGGTGTTATTTGAGAAAAAATCTACTTTTTTTAACATGCCTTTAATGGTGTTATTTGAGGAAAAATCTACTTTATCTACATGCCTGTTGATGCTGTTATTTGCTGTGTAGGGAGGAGTACATTGCTCTTGCCATCCTGCGACTAATTGAACAAGAAAAGGCTGTAGTGGAAGGCGCTGGTGCCACAGGATTGGCAGCAATCCTGCAAGGCCTGTTACCTGAGCTGAAAGGCAAAAAGTGAGTTACTATTTTAGACTAAAATGTCTATTTGATGCCTACTCTAGAATCCCTATCTACAAATGCAAGGATAATCATAGAAGTTAACTAAAGTGCTTTTTAAAAAAATTGTTAATAGGTTGAAAGATTAAATAAACATTATGTTTATTATTACAATTTCTTTCAATGAATTCACTAATCTAAATTATCTGTAAATTATTATATGCTTTACTGCATTTGGGTTTAAGTAAGCAGTGCTAAAAATTGCTTTATATGTTTTAAATAATGTTAATGGTAACTATATTACACGTAAGTCCTCATTTATGCTGATGATTCTGGCACAAGGTGGTTAACTTTAAGTTTATTGAAGAGAAGTTTTTTAGGCATGCAGCACTTTCAGTTAAGTCTCTAGTAATTTACTTAACCTTGATAACACAGGTCACTTTATATACTTATGCTACAAAAAATGCTAAAGTGTCGAAGATTTTGAATGCTTTAAGTGAAGAAAGATTTTAGTCAAATAATTACCATATCATTTCATATTTTCAAAGAGCATAAACAAAAAAATATATTTTGTGCATTATTTTATTTCATACTCAATTGAGAAACAATCTTGTATTATGATTAACAGAGATCTTTATTTCAAGTGCATATATAATTAACATTTTGTAAACTTTTGTGATTTAAAATTTGTATTATATTTTTCATTAATATATGTTACCAGATTTAATTAAGGCAGATTTTAATTTAAAGTTAGAAATTTAAGTAGTTGTTTGTAATTTTTTTTTAGGGTGGTTGCAGCTCTTTGTGGTGGTAACATTGATACAACTGCCCTGGGGCGTGTTTTGGAACGTGGTCTTGCTGCAGAAGGGCGACTTGCACGCTTCGTAGTGACTGTAAGTGATCGCCCAGGTGGAATTGCAGAGTTGACCAGAATAATAGCTGAATTAGGGGTCAGGTATATATAACTTTACTTTTTTTTGTAATGTATTTAAATCTTTGTAAATGAAAGTGTTTAAACTAAACAATTAGTAGCCAAACAAATATTTGGGTAACAAATTTGTATAATTGGAAGTATGTTTTGTTTTAATTTTCACATGAAATATCTTAGGTGACAGGGTAGTTGACAGTGTCTTTGCATGATGAGACATGAATAAATTGTCCATTTATAATAAAAAATCACTTTCTCATCAGCTTTGAAAATGTACACTAATTAATCTTCAACATTTGGGAATATCTGGCGGCAGCTTAAATACATTGACATATGAACAGCAGCAGATGAACAATGCAAATATTTGTGTGATCAAATGATGATTTTAACTGAGTGAACAAAAAAACAAAGAAAACCACCCTATATATTACTTGAAGATACCCCACTGATATTTCTAACCCTAGTGGAACATTTGATGTCTGTTGAATTTGTATACCAGACAATCCTCATGCCATCAGGTCATTATTATAAAGCATTGTCATGCTTTATTAGTGTCAAACATGCTGAAAATGTAGACATTCATCTTAATTAATAAATGAAAAATAATTCTTAAGTATTAGATGAACAGACTAATACATTTAGACAAAATTTACTTTTAAATCAGAGGAAGATTAATTCAGTTTTTTTAATTAAATAGTGATCAAGAAAATGATAAAGAAGATATAGCATACCAGTGCTATATATAATTGTATCCTGTGTTGTGAAATATAATTGAATGTTTTGTTTGTTGCAATTGTTTTCTTTCAGTATTAAAGATATCCTGCATGAAAGGGCCTGGTTAAAATCTGATGTCTTCTCTGTTCAAGTAAGGATGCATATAAATTTCATCCTTTTTTTTTGCATGTATACTCAATTAAAGCACACGCTACATGTGTGCACACTCACAAACACACATGCATGCATGTACTCAAACTGTACATGCAATTTGTGCTAAAAGAACAGCATAACAATTCAACTTCAAATAAAGCAGTAACATTTGCTTTTTTTTTTTTAGCACAATGCATTTGAACATGTAATCTTGAAAGTTTATTTTTAGAGGAAATAAACTATATATAGCATTAAATAAATAAACACAATTAATTGAAATTTTGGAAGAACTTCACAATAGCTTTAAGTTACCTTAATAATCTGGAATGTCCTAAAAGTAAATTGTTTGCAGTAATATTTTCTTATGCAGCCCCCTATTTTAAAATTATAAAATGCACTTCATTGTCCCAGATTAGTGTATGAGCATCAATAGCCAAACATATGTTCTGCAACCTCCTATTGATTGTTTCTGAATACTTCTCATACCTGTAAAATGTCTGAATGCATCACATTCCTATAATATTTCTGAATGCATCCCATACCTGTTTTGTTTCTAATGTATCACATACCTATTTTGTTTCTGAATGTATCATATACCCGTTTTGTTTCTGAATGCATCCCATACCCGTTTTGTTTCTGAATGCATCCCATACCTGTTTTGTTTCTGAATGCATCCCATATCTGTTTTGTTTCTTAATGCATCCTATATCTGTTTTGTTTCTGAATGCATCCCATATCTGTTTTGTTTCTGAATGCATCCCATACCCATTTTGTTTCTGAATGCATCCCATACCTGTTTTGTTTCTGAATGCGTCCAATATCTGTTTTATTTCTGAATATACCTCATTTCTCTTTTGTTTCTGAATACATTTTATTTCTGTTTCTGAATACATCTCATTCCTGTAATGTTGCTAAATACATCTAATTTTTGTAATGTTGCTAAATATATCTAATTCTTGTAATGTTCTGAATACATTTATTTCTCATTCCTGTAATGTTGCTAAATATATCTAATTCCTGTAATGTTTCTGAATACATTTATTTCTGAAAAGTTCCTGAATCCATCTCATTCCTGTAATGTTGTGGAATACATCTCATTCCTGTATTGTTGCTGAATACATTTAATTCCTGAGTAATATTGCCGAATACATCTAATTCCTGTAATGTTACTGAATGCATCTTGTTTCTTTAATGTTGCTGAATACATCTCATTCCTTTAATGTTGCTGAACACATCCAATCTTTGTAATGTTGCTAAATACATCTAAGTTTTGTACTGTTGCTATACATCTCATTCCTGTAATGCTGTTAAATACAGCTCATTCCTGTAATGTGGTTAAATACATCTAATCTTTGTACTGTTGCTAAATACATCTCATTCCTGTAATGTTTCTGAATACATCTCATTCCTGTCCATTTTATTAATACATATAATTCCTGCCCTATTCACTTCCAGGTGAAATGTGTGGTGGAGACCTGTGACATGGAACACAGTCGGCAGTTGGAGAAAAAACTACGTGAAATCTACAGACATGTTATATGGGGGCCTGAGCAAATAGGTAATATAGAATTAGAGTAAATTAGAAGGAATTTCAGCGAGAAACAATTTCTACATTTTGACTGATTCAAGCCAACATAATGCTTTAAGATATATGGAACACATGTTTACTGTTCTATTTGTGCATGGATATGATTTTACTTTTATTATACATTGGGAACATTGTTTTAATATTTTATAAACAAGTATTTTTATGTTATTTTGGCAAATCATTTTCCTTTTCTTTTTCTTTGTACAAGATAAAGGTGTGTGTGTGTGTGTATATATATATATATATATATATATATATATATATATATATATATATATATATATATATATATATATATATAAAGTGAATTTATTCCTGTCACTTATTCTCTATGTGAATTTGGAGGCTGGTGGCAGAAACCAGATAAATATATTATCAAAGAACTTTATCATGGTAATTTGGGGAGATGAGATCTGTGAATGCTCTCAGTTTATCACTTGATTATTTATTTTGATTATAACTTCAACACTCTTTTTTTTCAAAAAAACTTTGTTATATTTTGAAGATTCATTTGTTATTTTGTTTATTTATTTGTTATTAATTTGTTATTTTCAGTAAGAAAATACTGTAACACCAGAATCTCTTAAACAAGCACAATTGTTTGATTTTGCCAGCACATTTTTTGCTCATTTATAACTAATGTGAAACAGACATTAGTTAGGAGTAGGAATATATTATATTACTGCATTAAATATTGTATGATAATAACTTTTGAGAACTACACTTTATATACTGATTGCACAAATGTTTTTTCATATATGTCATGATGTGTTTTTTTTATGACACTAAGTGCAAGCATTTTTAAACATTGCATAATCACCGATGATAAACATTTTGAACGTTCACTTCCTTAGGCAATGTGCACAAAATAAAATCCCATATAAATATAAATGTTAATTGTTGAAATATGTTAATTTCTTTCTGAGATATCTTGAATATAATTGTCCCCCACCCCCACCCATTTCAATTTTTAAAAAATACAATAACATTTTTCTAAAGTACTTACCAGGCACTGTTGTAAATATGACGTTTCTGAGCGTCTATACTAAAAATAAATCTTTACTTTCCTGTTGTACTTTAGGATTTAACTTTTTTACAATTATCACCAGTGCCTGTTAAAAACTAGTTTAATCTAGTTTGTAGTTTTTATCTTTTAATCCTTGTATTCTTTTTTTAAGAATTGAAATGGTGTATTAATTTTAGCATTTTACAAGATGGACCTCTTCTTGGTCCCCATTCTCTTCTCCACAGATTTATTTTACTGAAGCCAGTGCACAAAGATATTTAAATAAATGATTCAGTAAACAAATGTTATTAGTCATTCTTGACACAAGTTTGTAAAATTTTTAAATACCTGCATTTGTGAATAATGTAGAACATTATCTCATCAGTTTTCTGATAATAAATTAATCTGTATATCATTGATCTATACACAAACACTAATTTACATAATTTTCTCATGTAATTCTGTTTAATTTAGAGTCATTAGGAGGGTGAACAACAGACTTGATGATAATTTATAATACCAAGATCATCAGTAGTAATCTTAACCCTGATTTACACTGTTTTATAGTCTGAATCCATGGCCAGGCCAATAGGGAAATAAATATCAAACTGAATGTCTTCAGTACACTGAAGTTTTGATTCACTGAAATGGCATTGGATCTTTGGACATTAACATGCTTATCATTGGTCATAGATCCTTGAAACAGTGAATGGATTTTGTTGCTTTATGTTTTGGACTAATGATATTCACGTTCTTATAATATTTTAACAAATATGATGCTCCAAAAATATGATGCTCCAAAAAACACACAACCAAATATAATCTGTACTACATATTATATTTGGTTGTGTGCTTTTAATACCCTTTATTACCATTTCAAAAGAAATGTGAACATTGTTGTTGTTAATGACAATTATTACATTCTGGAATGTAGCTGCTTAGTTCCTGACATGTTTGCCATGACAAAGGTTCTCCAAAAGTTCAGACTAATGACAGCATTTATCACTTTATTCTCAAGGAATACTTACTTTTGGTTAGTGTTTGATGTTTTATTTAAAAGGGAGACATTGAATGACAGTTAACAGTACATTAAATGCCTTGAAATTTCATTGTTAAGTCCTATCAAGGCAGTCAGCTCAATGAGCATTTGGTTTATTTTAAATTTATTAAAGTTTACATTTAAATTAAATTTGTAACAGAAAGTTAAATAATAACATGATGAGTTCTTACTGATCTGCTGCATAGACGTGGATCAAAAGCAACATAAAATGAGACTACCACTTTTACAAAGAATCTGTTTAGTAATATACAGGAAGGTACTTTGAATTCGCCTTACTGAATTATCTAATAATCATCTGTGTTACCATCATTTCAAGTTGTGTGTTATGAATTCTCCTTACTGAATTAGTCTAATAATCAATTGTGCTACCATCATTTCAAGTTGTGTTTTATTTTATTATGGAATTCATTCTTAGCTACTTCCTAACATCATAATAACTGCTTACACATCTGCAGTTTACCATCATTTCGTGTACATCATCTTGAATGCTTTTATTTAAATTATTTTTGAAAAATAGCTATTACAAGCAGTGTACTCTAAAACAACCTGTGATGATGTATGACGTGATGATATTTAACATATTTTTACAGAAAAGACACTATAAAAATAAATTAATACCTAAATTATCCAGAAAATGCTGTGTGCTGCCATGTAGGTGTTTATGCTTCCATGTGTGTGTGTACATGCATATATGTATATATTATAGCTATAACAACAAAAATCTGTGTTCCTTTTTTCTGATAATGCTTCTTCTTTAGTTGAAATGGTTTACACCCATCTCATGATGATATGCTACATTACAAATATTTTGAAAGTATGCTATTAACGTGGATTTAGTTATTAAGAAATCTTATATCTGATTTTCTTTTTTTGTATTTATACTTTGCCTCCCATCTCAAACTGAAATAGATTGTCTGTCATTTATTAGATTTTCTTTTTTGTATTTATACTTTGCCTCCCATCTCAAACTGAAATAGATTTCTGTCTTTTATTAGATTTTCTATTATGTCTAGTCATTTATCTATTTGCAAGATACATAATTGTAGCAGTAAAATTTGGGGACTAGATGATTTTATAATAGTAGACCATTGCTAGACCATTAAAAACAATCTCTTGTTACAACTGGTATTTTATATTAAGCAGTTGCTAATGAGTTTAACTTTTTCTTTCAACTTGATAATTTCTTTTTATTTTTGTGTAGATGTTCATTGTAAAACAACTATTTTTATCTCCTGAATAATAGTTTATTATTTTAAAAGTTACCATTTAACTGACATCAAACCACCAATCATTGGCTGTTTTTAGGACTAAATTTTTTTATCTATATTTTCCCTAAAATATTAGGGCCATTTGCTTTCCACACAGTTCTATTGTTTTTTTCATAGATTACATAGGAAATCTTTCATCTAACTTGTTTACTTATAAAGCATGAAGTTCATCTTCTGTCATTCAAGTTTCTTTATTTGTTTATAGACAGCCTAGTAGTATATTCTTTCATCCAATTTCTGTTTGCTCTTGTAATACCTAGGATGGGTTTTATTTGTTAACTGTATGCATATAGTTAATATGTAATGTAGAGTTTATCATGCTACTGATCAATATTTTGGAATGTTTTTCTATGAAAAAGATGTTCTACTTATCTTCATCATTGATTTTATTATTCAAATTATATTTAGTCATTTACTTGTTATTGTTTTTAGAATCATGCTGGAATAATTTATCTTTTTCATGGATTCTGTTATCTGTTTTAAAAGAAAAAACATCTGCAATATATGTGCAGATAGTTTTCTGGACATTGATAATGAGTCGCAGTAAAGTAGAACTTCAGACAGATTCATCATATTGACATGACAAAATCTGTACATTATATTAAAATGACAAAACATAATAGTTTATTTGTTTCTTAGGATAGCATTTATCAGACCTCTATATACTTATCATCTACAAGTATTTGTATTAAAGGTAATTCATTTTAACTTAATCAGAACTTTGCTGAAACATTCTCTTGTGCTGATGTATTCTTGTGTTATGGTTGTGCTATTGTATTCATATGTGGCATAGTTGCGCTGATGTATTCTCATGGCATGGCTGTGATGATGTATTTGTGTGGCATATTTGTGCTGATGTATTTGTTTGGCTTAAGTGTGCTGATGTTTTCCTGTGGCACATTTATGCTGATGTTTTCCTGTGGCACATTTATGCTGCTGTATACTTGTGGCATAGTTGTGCTGATGTATTTGTTTGGCATAACCATGCTGATGTATTCATGTAGTATAGTTGCATGGATGTGTTCAGGTGGCATAGGTGTGATGATGTATTCACATGGTACAGTTACACTGATGTATGCCTGTGGCCTATGTACTCTTGTGGCATATTTGTGCTGATGTACTCTGGTGGCATAGTTGTGCTGATGTACTCTGCTGGCATAGTTGTGCTAATATACTCACTTGTGGCATATTTGTGCTGATGTATTCATGTGACATAGTTGTGTTGATGTACTCTTGTGGCATATTTGTGCTGATGTATTCTTGTGGCATAGTTGTGTCGATGTATTCTTGTGACATATTTGTGCTGATGTACTCTGGTGGCATAGTTGTGCTGAAGTATTATTGTGGCATACTTGTGCTGATGTATTGTTGTGGCATACTTGTGCTGATGTATTCTTGTGGCATAGTTGTGCCAGTATATAAAGAGATTTTGTTTCATCTTAGCTTGACAGGTTTTCAATACCTGATATGTTTCACAACCATCGCTGTAATTTGATTAGTGATAATCATCCAGCATTTATGTTTCACAACCATAAACTGTAAAGTGATCAGTCTGAGTGATAATTATCCTGCATTCATGTTTCAGCATGAATATTGTTAGTGTCTTGATGCATCCAGACATAACTGAATAGCCAGTTAATTATCATTTGCCTAGCACAAGAGATGAATTACTAATTCCTTTTTTAGTATTAACATCTTGTACATATGATCTTATAGTTGATGGGCATCATTTTTTAATATTTTCAACCAAATTTTGATGTATTTGGATCGCTATTGATGTGCCTAAGATGTTATTGACAATTTTTTTTTTACATTTTTCAACAGCATTACTAATAAATCTCTGCCTTGGCAGTAAAGCCCATATTTGAAAGGGATAGTTTCACTTACAGTTTTATTGTCTTTTCTTCTATTGGCAGTAAGGGCCACATATCACAGTTTTACCTCATCAGTATTGTCTTTTGGTAATAATCCCATACTTTCCAGTTCATTTTATCTTTATTTTACATTGGCTATAAGGCCCATACAGTCATAACTTGTCAGTATTGTCCGTTGATAGAAAGAACCCACATTTCAAAGGTTTTACTTAACTACTTATTTTGTCAGTATTGTCTGTTGATAGTAAGAACCCACATTTCAATGGTTTTACTTAACTACTTATTTTGTCAGTATTTAAAGCCCATTTTTCACTTTTACTTAGGTTGTATATTGTTAGTACCTATTGTTGGCAATAAAGCTTGCATTTCATTGTTTTATCTTAGCACTTTCTGTTTCACTTTTACCTTGTCAGCACTTACTTTTGGCCCACAATTTCAGACTGTTCACTCAAAGTCTATAGAAAATAAGAAAGACTTAGTATGTAGCTCCTCTTGTCTTCAAGAAAACAGTGAGAAATAAGACTGTTGGCCAAAACTTTGTACAGTATGTATGTATATCATCTATTTTATGAGAAATGTACTGGAATTTCTGGCACCAGTAAAACTTTGTAAACAGTTTATTTTATTCCTTCATTCTGAACAGCATCAGCATTGAAGCACATAAATAAACTGAACAATAGTTGTACTGTTTATTAATACAAGACATTTGACTCTGAATCATAACTGAATTACATATTTGTTTTAGACAAACCTCTGACTCTGATACCAAAGTGCTTTTCTGCAGTAAGAGTCCTGATAAATATATGGTTAATTGTTAAATTTTCACTCAGGAAAATATCCATGATTTAACTGCCATAGCAATTTTATAATTTTGTTAAATATTTTCATTAAATATTTATATAACAATTATTAAACAAAGTTTAAAAAAACACCACATAGTTTCAAAAATATTTTAAGTTTAAGATCTTTTAAAAATAAATTTCAAAAGATTACAGATTTGTACTCTGCATGCTGGATAAATTGTTTATTAAAAGGTTTAGTGAAGTAGTTCTCACAAAGTGATTATAACATTTACTCTGGGTTTTTTTAGTTAAACATCCCAATTGCAAGTCTGATGGGTTTAGTCTGTCACTAGTAATTGTCAGTAGAATCATTCTATCCTCAGAATATAATTCATTTATTTTCAATCAAGCATTCCATTTGTTTATAATGAATTATCAGATTTGCTCAACACATTCAAGTATATTATTATTGTTATAAATATGTTATATATATATATTTTTTTAAAATATTTATCCTGGACTGAGATTATTTCTCTTCAGAATGTAGATAAACTTGTTTTATCTCAAACATGTTGTAAATTGCTTTTGTTCTTCATGTTTTCCTGTTGGACTAATCATTTTTAATAACCTTTCACATTCCTAGTCTTCATTTTTGTTTCTGTAAAACACTTTACAAGGTTCTAGCTAATTTCTTTTATATTAAACTATTCATTATCCATCCAAAGATATTTAATGGAGAGAAGAGAAAGAAAATGAGAGGATTATATATATACAAATAATTTAGAGCTAGTTCTGATTATAACATTTGTGCTTTTTGTAATTTTACCGCAGATTTTAATAATATCTGTGAATGTTGTAATTGAATATTGTACATGAAACTAATTATAAATTTTGAAATAACCTTCTACCTGGTAACTATTATGTAATATGAATTGCAGTTGATAAGTGTTTTGTTAGTAATACAGGCACAGAATGAGATACTTATATTTTCAATAGGTTGTGTAAGCAGCCAAGATCAAATGTATTGTTGTAAATATGCAAGTGAGGTCCCTATATTTCTTCTGGGTCTGAATTCTGGAAGATTTAGTAACTTATTTACATATGTGGGAAATGTTATGGCTTGAAATTTTGTATCATGTATGTAATAGGGTATTTTTTTATTACAATAGTTAACCTAGTTGGCTGATATTTTAGAAATGGTTTTGAATATGGTATTGTTTTCTTTTGGGGTAGTTATTTGGGAAATAGCCTAATTATATAATCTTTGATTATTTTACTTGTCATAGTATAGTGCAATATAACTACATAAAACATTTTCAGATTCTGTAATAATTGCAGTTTATTTTTTTCTTAATCTCTGACATCCCATGTATTATATATTCTTTCCAAAGAACTGTCAGATTATTGAATTTTATTTTGTAATTTCTGTGTTCATCATTTGCCATCTATTTTTTTTTTTAGGAAGGGCTATTTCCAGTTTACTTATTGCCTTTCATTGTTTTACAGTTTATAAGCTTTTTTGGGATCAGCATGCATTGTTTTAACTATTCAAATTGGATGAACTTACTAAACACATAATAATATGTCTGTTAAAAAAATAAATACAAATTTTGAAAAGATATTTTATTGGTAAATGTAAAGCAAAAGCCAGTCTTCCTTCCTCATTTAAAATGAGTTATGCTTTTACTGTGATAACTGCTCTTGTTTAGTGATTATTTAATTTTTCAAATTTATTCATTAAAACTGATATAATGATTTTCAGACTGTTAAAGCCGAATTATTTTTGTATGATGGTGATTTGGGGGGTTTCTTTCTATTATGCTCAAACTAATTACTCAGGAATATGTGCAGTACAAACTAGTACATTTTTTCAATATTAATAGGGATATTATATTAGAATATATTAGAATTATCAAAAGGTGAATTTATCAAGAATATCAAACATTCTCTATAAGTCTATATGTTGCCAGCATTAATAAAATTCACACTTTTATTTTGATCTTATGTAAAGTATTTATTTTTTTAAAATAATGAATAATGAATATAACAAAGAAATGTAACAAGTGGAGAGACATATTTTTATGGAATGCAAATGTTTGCAATGATTAATTATTAAACAGAATTTGTATCTTTATTTCATTTTTGGTATGTGTTTATAATTGGATATAATTCTACATTTTTTCAGAGTTTAAGAATAAAGAAGTGAGCAATTTCCTACAGCTTATTATCATAGCTTTAATGCTCAGAGCTGCCAGCAAATTAAGGGTCATGTTATTGGATGAATTTTCATCAGCTTCTTGAATGTGGTCTGTGGGATTATTTGTACATCTCTTTATTTGCAAATGGAGGCATAAACTTGACCTTATTGAAAAGAAACAGCAACTTATTACTCATGTAAAAATACCAATAACAGTACACTATATCCTATTTGTATTTTGGTGTATAATACACTATATCCTATTCGTTCATATTTAGGGCATGTAAAACACTATATCCTATTCGTTCACATTTAGGGCATATAAAACACTATATCCTATTCGTTTATATTTAGGGCATATTAAAACACTATATCCTATTTGTTCATATTTAGGGCATATAAAACACTATATCCTATTTGATCATATTTAGGGCAAATAAAACAGTACTCATGTAAAAATAACAATACATTACATTCTATTCATTCATATTTAGGGCATATAAACACTACTCATGTAAAAATACCAACAACAATACACTATACCCTATTCGTTCATATTTAGCGCATATAAAACACTACAAAAATGAATGGTCATAAATTTTGTGTTATTTCAGTCTGAAATTAGATTTTGCAGATCACTTCTTAGTTTGACATTATATACTATATGAATGCAAAAATCAGTGATAACTTGGAAACCATACAAAATGTGTCTTTTCTCATGTACGAACAAAGCAAGATCTGACATCAAATATATTTACTTTTCACTCATTATCAGTCTCTGCCAGGTCCTTGTGTTCCTTGTCAAGTTAAAATTAGAATTTTTCAGATATCAATAGAGTGTGACATTATCAATGTAGGAGTCTAAAATTTGAATTGAGTCTATGCAATTTTTCTACACAATTAACGGCAAATAACCACACTGCACTGATAAGAGCCAATAAAGAACTTACTCACTTCGATTCATTAGTTTCTTAATTCTTGTTATTTATGCAACAGAGTCTCAGTTATCTAACTCTTGATTATCCAAGTCACTGTTATTTGAGACTAATTTTCACATATACTTGGTGTGAATATGTATAGATGAAAAACCAATGAACTAGTAACACTTATCAATCCTTGATCTTTTTATAGACGAAGAAATGGACACCGTTTCTCAGTTATTTACGCTGGATTGCAGTCAATACATAGAATATTCTATATAATCCATCTTACTGGTAAATTTACAAAACAATACCCATTACATACAGTTCATTACCTGAAAGTTCTTTTAACGACAAAAGAATCAGTAGTTAGGTTGATTTACTGGTTGTATGTGTAGATTTTCAGTCTATGTGATCCAAGACTTTTCTAATCTGAAGTAGTTTCTGTCCCATTTATTGTGGATAACTGAGACTTTGTATATCCATTAATAACCATTACATTCTAAGTAAGCATAGTCTCTTTATCAAGAGCTTATGAATAAAATTATTAAAATTATTAGTTTGTTTACCAGTTTATATTGATCTATTATCAAGAGCTTATGAATAAATTTATTAGTTTGTTTACCAGTTTATATTGATCTATTAAGAACTTATGAATAAAATTATTAGTTTGTTTACCAGTTTATATTGATCTATTATCAAGAGCTTATGAATACATTAGCTTGTTTACCAATAGTTTATATTGATCTATTATCAAGAGCTTATGAATAAAATTATTCGCTTGTTTACCAGTAGTTAAAATATGTTGGCACTTAAACTTATTTTGCTCTATTATTATTAAGTTAATATACAATAATGTGTGCATAAAATTTGAAAATGAAAATACAGATAAATATATTTTTTAATTTGTAAACTACTTTTGCATTTTCTGGTTTTAAATGTGTGCATATACTAAGTCTACCTCGAACCATCTTTTGCATTAATTGGTATTTTATATGCATATATACTGAGCTTGCCCTGGACAATCTATACAGATTTTTATGTTATTCAGTTTTTCTTTGTTCAGATATATACAGATTCATGCATTTTATTTTTGTTATTCACATAAATAATATTCTGGAAGAAATAAATTGTGTTATCCTGTCATCTGTTCTTTTTTTTCATGCACAATACATTTGTAAATGCTCAGTGACCTGAGATAAGACATACTTTTGCAGACTTTTACTTGATTCCTCCTCCACCCACGCACACACGCATGCACACACACACACACACACACACACACACACACACACACACACACACTCACTCACTCTCTCCCTCTCTCTGTTTATCTTTTCTTTCACTGGCTGCTTGCTGCAGATAAAAGATTTTGTGGTTGCAAGTTGTGTGAAAAGATCAAAAGAGGTTTGTAATGGACGCAAGTCTTGTAAGATATTAGTAGTGAAAAATGGTACAAGTGAAAACTTATTTAATAAAGTGTAATTTACACACAGTTTTCACTGTGAAAGAAATATTTCCTTAAATTTAAAAAAGTAAAATTCTTATCAAAGAAGATATTTTAATTATTTTCTTGCATGTTTCCCAACTGTCTTACAGAATTTTATAGAATGTCTTTAAAAATATTGAAAAGAAATTTAGTCAATTTATTTTCCTGTAATATAGATTTAAATGCATTATTTGTACTTTTATAAGAAAGTTCATTAACCTTATATAATAAACTGCCAAAATCAAACACAAACCACACCAACACTTTCTGAACAAAACTGGCAGTGAACTTAAGACCAAAAGTTTCACCACTGGAATTTTTAATGTTCCCATTAATACACACTTCATCTCAGTAAGGGATAATTTTCACACTCATTCAGGCTGTAAGGTGCATTTCTTTACAACATTCATAACACAGTAACCTAATTTAGATCATAATGATGCTTGACACAATTCCCCTACCATCAGCAACTTTGTCTGCCTGATGCAAAGTAAATCAAACTGAATAAATGAATAACAACATACCACTTCAAAATCTCATTAAATGTTTGCATAGTGTAAAATACATATAAATTCAACACTCTTAATAAAATTGAATATTTCTTATTATACTGTACATTATTGTGTCATTTAAAGTTGTTATTTCTAGATATGCACGTTTCTCTCTCTCTCTCTAATTCCACTGATACTTTACTACCATATACATTCAATTACAAATCAGACTGAGTAAAAGTCAGAACATATATGATATCTGACAATATAAAAAGATTCCAAAATTATTGCCAGATACAAGTCAAGTAAAAAAGAAAAAGGAAATTAGTAAGCAGAATACTAAACTGAAACTCAATACAATTTAATAGTGAAGCATAGTAAAACTTGTTATGTGATGTATAGTAGGCAGTAAAGCACACAAAATTACAATCCAAAAAATTAAATCTACAAATAGCAGTACTCAAACACTTTCTCGAAAACTTGTGTGGTTTTTTTTTTTAAAATTTGGAACGTTAACAGATTGTTAACCTAACGTAAATAATGTTAAATACCTATCATTAATAATATGATACTATATCAAGATTTTATTCAATCCTAAACTCGAAACAGTTATTCATGCTGATATAGCATGACAGGAATTGTGATGGTTGCCAATGTTTTATTTGTATGATGTATATTTAAGAGTTATAGAGAGGTGTTTTATTTTAAATAAATAAATACTTTGTTGAGCAACTTAATCACCATGAGAAAAGCATTCTTATATGACTTAATTATGTTAATCAGCACGACTGGGTATTATATATTATGATTAGTTATATTCATCAGCAAGACTGGGTATTATATATTATGATTAGTTATATTCATCAGCAAGACTGGGTATTATATATTATGATTAGTTATATTCATCAGCAAGACTGGGTATTATATATTATGATTAGTTATATTCATCAGCATGACTGGGTATTATAAATTATGACTTAGTTATTATATTCATCAGCATGACTGGATATTATTGTTAAATGCCATTTGCAGCTGTGGTTTTTAGTTATTAATTTTTTAATTTAATATTTACTGTATTTAACACTTAATCACCATTAGTAAAACGTTCTTATATATTATGATTTAGTTATATTCATCATATTATTGTTAAATGACATTTGTAGGATGTGGTCTCTAGTTATTAATTTTTGATTTAATACTTACTATGTTTAACACTTAATCACCATTAGTAAAACCTTTTTGACAAAGTACAACTACTTGGAATAGTTATATTCCTATGCATTTCAGGAACACTGTCCATAATTATCAACTAAGGTATGAATTTTTTATTTTATTAATGACCATTTTAATATCATAATAACCATTATAAGGTAGTTAAATGAAAACATTTTATAAATGGCATACTGCAATTACAAAGCAACCGTTTACTTACAAGTATCAGGGAAGTGAAGTCAGGGATGGTATGGCATACACCGTCCTTTTTTATACAACTCATTTTAAAATTAATCTCACAATAAAAGATCTGCTAAATGCCAGATTGTTTAGAAATGGCTTGTGAATGAACTGCACTGTATGCTGGCATTGGAGTGACAATCCTGATTGGTATTTGTTAGTTATATTCACTTGTTCATATCAACCATCAAGACGATGTTTTTATTTTAATAATTACTAACATTTAACAACTTAATCACTATGAGTATAATCTTTTTTACATGACTAAAGCCTGACAGTATTTTAGGTTTATGTCATCTGATTTACCTATTAAGAGGATATTTTATTTTAATAACTTCCATATTTCACAACTTAATCACCATGCTTATAACTTTTTAAAATTTATTATGGCTTAAGAGAGAACTAAAAAGCACTAATGACACTTTGCATACTTTGAATGAAGCAGCAGTTTATATTTGAAAGTGTGCAGTTGGGAATCCTGGCATATGCCATCTGCCATGGCCATAGATAAGACATATGCTGTCTTTCATGCCAAATAGTAATTTTTTTCCTTTACCCCAGAATAAGTTGGTGGGTGGGTACATGGAGGTGCTGGTACATTCTTGCTGATGAAAACCAGGAATAAATTTTTCAACTTAAACTTGAGTATGTACGGCAAGTCAATTTTTACATTAAATAATAAATCACATATTATTTATCTGTAATGAACAACAGTACTAAACCACATACATGTGCAAACTGCTTCTCATTCTATTCTACAGTACTGATGTTTATTTTAACTCATTCTATTCTACAGTACTGGTGTTTATTTTAACTCATTCTATTCTACAGTACTGATGTTTATTATAACTCATTCTATTCTACAGTACTGATGTTTATTTTAACTCATTCTTTTCTACATAACTGATGCTTATTTTAACGCATTCTTTTCTACAGAACTGATGTTTATTTTAACTCATTCTATTCTACAGTACTGAAGTTTATTTTAACTCATTCTTTTCTACAGTACTGATGTTTATTTTAACTCATTCTATTCTACAGAACTGAAGTTTATTTTATCTCATTCTTTTCTACATAACTGATGCTTATTTTAACGCATTCTTTTCTACAGAACTGATGTTTATTTTAACTCATTCTAGCCATAGCACATTAGACACAAGAACTTCTGCTACCAAAATGCCTTCAGCAAATCAATTTCTTATTTATGTACCAATATTAATAGTGCATTAGAATTATAATCTTGCTTTTATGAAGTACTAATATTTGTGTATATGATATCAAACAACATATTATCAAACATATTACAATAAATAAAATATAATGACCTTGCAATTATTGGAGTACTAATGTTTATCCACACAATTGTATCAAATAACAAACTATAAAACAATACATACAGTAGTTAAAATATTAAATCAATATATTTCCAAATAATCCATTTACAGCCATCAAGGTGACCTATTTAAACTAAGCAGCAAACATTTTGACCATCCATGTAATTTTTACAATGCAGGTTATGAAAGCAGCGAATAGAGAATACATTTTTTTTAGTATTCAAGGTGTTACATTTATATTAAGAAATACAACAGAAATATATTTTTACTTCTAGCAATGTATCTGGTTGACTTTATTATTCATTTGATATAATTTCTAACTATATTTCAACCATTACTATATTTCAATCATTAAAACAGGCTGGAAAGAGAATTCAAAAGCACTATTATGTATACCCTTCAACCACATTTCTTCATAACTCATTCTAAATAACAGAAATGTATTAAGTGTAATGATGCAATTATGCTGTTTATTTACAGAAAATCTATCTAAAATCATTTCAAGTCCATTATAAGAATTGTAGGATCTTCCAAATAGGATTTCCATAAATTTGAGAAGCGCGCCATTGTTGCCCCATCAATGACACGATGATCAGCACTCCAGCTAACGTTCATAATGAAAGTTTTGACTACTTCACCTTGTGCATTGAACCGAGGTTGAATCTGTGAAATAAAAACTTTAATAAACAATCCATATCACTAATAATCAATCTTAAAAGTAACAGAAAAGAATTTGTTAATAAAAATTAAATTTTGTCAAATAATTTCTGGGGTTTTTTTGTCAGGATTACTTCAATCAATTACTTTCATATCCTTCAAAACACACCATTGCTAAGACTTTAAGAGGAGACAAACAAAGCCAGGAAATTCTGACAATGGAATTCCTGACTCAGTCTTGTAAACTATTACAAACAAATTTACATTAACTTAATTTTCCTTGATGTAACATTCTGCAGTTGTAAGGAGAAATGGAAATTAGAGATCATGTACAAATGATAAGAATTCTTAAAATAAGAAAAAAAATACATATATTTTTCTACTATGTACCTAAGTGATCATCCTACAAAATAAATGACAAGAAAAAAAATATGGAGTTTTGATTAAACTCAATTAATAAAAAGTGCATACATTTTATATCTCAAAGCAAATCACCAAAACAAAACAAAAGAAAAATGAATTGTCAGATAAATTAGTGAGGACACAGCAACTGCAATGGCCAAAGTTAAATCTGGGAATAGTTTAGACATTGCTATAAAAATAACACACTCAATGTTCTATCTTATTGTAAAATAAAAAAAGCAAAATTTTGAACTAGAGAAAATAATTTTCATGTTATGGATGTTCAGTATAAACACTCACTTGCCTTAAATATTTTTTTTTTAACATTTCAAAGTAATAATATATAACCTTCCACTTTAAATTTTTTTAACTCCTAAGAAACTGAAATTAAAAGTATTTTGATTTCCAATACTTGATGACAAAAATCTTGTTTGCTCTCTTTTTATTAGCAGAAGGAAATAATAACTCCTAATCACATTCACAGGTATCTATAGTGCACTAACCATGTGCCATCTAGCTTAATTCCCCAGTGAGTTGAACTCTTTGCTGTTATAGCAATACAATGTAAACCCTGTAAGCTGAGTTGGTGAAAGAGCCCAATGTAGGGCATTAAACACTCACTATGGCAAAGTGGTTATCCAGTGTGTTGATATGGATGTTCTCTGAAATTATATGACATTATTAATTCAGTTCAAGTATGACCTCATTAATTCACTTAAATATGACCTCATTAATTCAGTCCAAGTATGACATCATTAAATCGGTTCAAGTTTGACATAATTATTTCAGTTCCTGTGTGAACTCTGCTAAACTCAAGTTTTTAATCTTTTCAATTCAGTACAGTCTAACAGCCAAGTGGAATCCAGGGCTATTTAAGGCATATTTCTTTGAATGTAGTTTGTAGAGAGGTTCTTTTTAGTTAGTTAAAATGGAATTGAAGAGGATCACTCACCCACACACATGCTCATAAACACACACACACACACATTTCTTGTCTCACCTGTATTCTTCCAAGGGCACCAATGCTAACCTCGGGTGGCATGATAACTGGCCGTGCATATGTCCCACCAATCTAGAAGAAAAAATAAAATTGATTCTAATCCAGAAAAAAATATTTTGCAGTAGTAGTGTGCATGTATGTATGTGTGAGTGAGTAAGAGAAAGACAAAGGTCATAGATGATTTGATTATGAACATATGAATGAGTGCAGCGGTCTTTTAGAGATGATGTTTTTATTAATTGAGGACTATATAATTAATCATAATAAACCCTTTTTATATTAATTATTTAATCATGTACAGGTGTGCTGGACTTGGTCAGAGAGTATGAAACAAAACATCTCTCTTGTTATTGCCATCATTTATTATTGTCCCTGCTAATCACTCTCTCTTAGAGTAATTAATATCAATACTAATTAATCATATGCTCAACCATCCACAAAAATCTCATTCTAAAAGGGTTCATTTTGCCTGATTTACTGAATGAATTTATATAGCCCCCATAATAGAAAAGCAAGCTTCCATCCTTTGAACATATATTACATGAGTAAAAGAAACAAACATTCATCTACAAGCTGATCAAAGGTAAATACGTTTCCACACATGTGAAATTAATTACAGAGCTGATACAACACTTTTATAAACTCACTCAACCTATTTTACTTATCTACACACAAAGCATACAAGTTTTAAAGCTCCTACTGGAAGAAACATAATTATTAAATTAGTCACATAGAGTTAGTTGCATTTCATTATACCCAACACCAACATTTATAGTCACCGTCACCCATTCATGTTATAACTTACAGTGGTGATGGTAGTGGGGGTGACTGTGAGTTGCTTATTTTACAGCTCATTCCTATATATTATTTTCCTGACTAAATAAAGAATATATTGTGAAATATTTTGAACTCAGGAGATCTATCTGGAAGTCCTCAAACCTTTCACATTTTCTGCTAACAATTTGGAACAAAGTCTGATCAGAGAGGAGATAATAAGCCAGAAAATACATCAACTCAAAGAAAAAGCTGCTGTTAGGTAGTACAAATCTCTGGAGAGACAAGATAAATGAGAGACCAAAATCCATCATAAGTCGGACATGTCAATGGAAACAATATCTAACCTTATCTAACTTACTGATCCACTGTCAACATAAACTACATTTTCTATCATTTCAACAATCAGAAAAATTAGTCAAACAAACTGCTTCCATCGGATTAATCCTTTTACATAATACAAATTAAAATTTATTCAACCCAATTAATACTAAATAAGAAAAAGCAAAATTTTCTGATAGCAAAAATTCAAATAATCAATTTGCTTTTTTCATGTTACATAAGAAAACAAAATACCCCAAAAAATTTCTGTTTTCATAAGTACAAATGGAGTGCATAAAAGACAAAATGTTATATGCTGAGAACAGAAATGATGTTACAATGGATTTGTATTTGAATTCCATGTTTAATGCGAAATTATTTCATCTTTTGAATGATGAAACTAAAGTAAACAAGGGGGAAAATAGTGCAGTATGAAAATAGAAGTTTTCAGTACTGAAAATTATTTTGATCATCACGACAAGTCAAGAAAATAATTTACGTTATACTTGAACCCACTATATTTTCAAGATCGTGTCTTGTGCTTCAACCATCAAGAAGCTCAAATAAACTTTTTTTTCCTTTTAACTTTAATTCAGCATATAAACTAATTATTGTTGTATCTTTCTGAAGAGATTTGAATGTTGAAAAACAACAAGCATTGATGGAAGTTTGTTTCTGAAATTAAAGTATCCAACTTTGGATAATGACTCGGGTATATAAGTGCAACTATTTCAAAATTAAATAATTATAGTTTTACATTCATTAACATTTCTTTATATATATTTATTCAAAACTAATTTTAAATACTCTTTTTCTTGTGAATAAAATTATACTATCAAGCTAATTGGTATTTGTTTTTCACAGCTGGCCCATTAAATTCAAATATTTTATTTCTACTGTACATATTATTTGTACAAGTACTAACGAAGATTCAAAAATCATGATGAAGTCTGTACATAATGTACATTTTGTACAAATTGCAAAAATGCATGCACACGCACACACACACACACACTTTTCAATGTTAGCTGAAATTTCAAGAAAAAATCAACTGCATGCTTTATTATACTAATTAAACAAGGTAATTTCCAATAAACAACAGGAAAAAAAAGGAAAGAAATAGTAGTTAGCAAGTAATAACAAATAAGGGCATATAACTCACTGTGCCAATGTTAGACAATGTAAATGTCCCTCCACTCAGGTCTGCAGCACTCAATTTGCCTGCTTCCCCTGATGCCTGCAGTCTATTCAGTTCTGCAGCAATCTCAAACACGCTCAGTGACTGTACATTCTTGATGTTAGGAACTAGGAGGCCATCTGGTGTGTCCATTGCCAGACCTATATTGTGAGAGGACTAAAATAAAAGCACACCCCATATTCATCATCATTTAAATAATTTTTTATTATTATTTTATAAAAACTCATTATCATTTTCAATCTTCACCAGTATAGCATATTCCCTTAATCATCATTATCATCAGTATTATATTAACTGCAAAGAGTAAATTGAACCCATTTTATAAATCTTAAATGTCATACAAAAGACAATGGCCTCTGGGTTAAGGGGATTCAATGTTGATTGAAATTTATATTTTGCTTAAGGTAAAAAGGTTGTCTAAAATGGTGGTTTTCAACCGCCAGTCCGTAAAAATTTCCTGCCGCTTAACACATATATGTAAAACTAGAGATTATACCACTTTTGGACAACACCATTCTGAAGAGGATTGTTGACGTGGTCAGTGATATTGAAGAGCAAGTTGCAGAAGGGATAAAGAAATTGAGATGTTTTGTGATTCAACTTGATGAATCAAATGAACTGAGTAATCATGCTATTCTACTTTGCTTTGTGAGGTATAGTGAATTAGGGAAGAACTTCTTTGTTACCTTGACTTACCTGGACACACCACTAGTTCAGAGATATTTAGTGCTCTCATTGAGTATTTTTAAGTACAGAGCTTAGACAGGGGTAAATGCGATGAAGTGTTTATAGATGGTGCTACAAACATGACTGGACATCGCTCAGGTGTAGTTGTAAAAATATATTTTACACCTAACTGCAAAGAAGCTTTATACTGAACTAATCACTGATGAATGATATGGTGAAGATCATAAATGAAATTCCTAGTTGAGCTATGAACTCCAGGCTGTTCTTGACACTGTGTGAGAGTATGAACTTGCAACACTAATATTTCCTTCTCCATGCAGAAGTGGCTGGTGAGAGGAAGGATTCTTTCATGACTTGTTGAACTGAGGGAAGAAGTAAAGCAGTTTATGTGAGAGTGAAACTCTGCCCTAGTAGAGCCTTTGTTGGATAAGGAATGGATGGCTAAACTTGTCTATATGTCAGATATATTTAGCCTTCTCAATGAACTTAATATTTCTCTTCAGGGGTTTTGCACAAATATTTTTACACTGAGAAATAAGATGGATGAATTCAAAAAGAAACTGGCTCTTTGGGATAGTCGCATACAAAAGAAGATGTAGAAATGTTTCCACTTTTGTAAGAATTTTTGGTTGCTGCTGATGTCAACCGGAAAGTCACACTCAATATAATAAGTCAACTTTTAACATTAGCTTAAAATTTTAATTTTCAATCATTATTACCCTGACAATGAAGATCCTTGTAAAGGTAACCTCTAGATTAATAATTCCTTCATGGAAGATGTCAACTCATGTGCATTTAATCCTTGTGAAAAAGAAAACTTAATCGAGCTGTCTTCTGATGTCACTTTGGTGTTCAAACATAAAATGCAATCATTGGAAAAAAAATATCCAATTTCAGATATCAATATCAATTTCGGATATCACTGGAAAAAGAATATCTATCTCTCGGTTGCAGAGTTATTAAATTGCTGGTTGTATTTTTGACTACCTATTTGTGCGAGAAGACTTTTTCAGCCCTGTCAGTCATAAAAATCAAACAGAGAAACTGAATGGATGTCAATTCAGCACTTCATCTCTCAGAAATATTGCTGCAGCCATGGTTATCAAATATTCTAGCAAAAAAGCAGCAGCAGATTTCACACTAACTTTATTTGAATTAAATATTGCTTTCTCAAAAGTTCAAGACATTCTATTATTAGCATTTTTGTTTACTGCTTGGTTTCTGATTATTTTAAATAACTATAGAATTTTCGTTTTATAGTATTAGATTAAAAACTAATACATAAAATACTATATAAATAATAGTATTTATTTCTGCCTTAGCAGTCCGTGAAATATTTCTCCTATTTTCACCAATCCACAGTGTAAAATGATTGAAAACCACTGGTCTAAAATATGTATTAAGATAATACTAGAAATTATTTTACCATGGTTATTTCCAAGCTAACCAGTGAGACAGGAATTACCTTATCATGATTATTTCCAAACCAACAGCTGACAAAACTTACTTATCCATGATTATTTCAAAACCAACCTGCTGACACTGCTTTCTAATCAAATTACCAATTAACTTCGGCCAAGGATTTTGAAGAGATGGTGACTGTTTTCCACAATGCTAGATAATATCATTTTCCATTATGCCAGCCAGTGTGTACTCATTTTCTAGTATAGGAACACATTGACTACCTGAATCGGTCAGCTGACATAACATGTGGCAAATCTTAATAACAGAATACATTTTGACAACCTTAATGACAAGAATAAATGTCTTAGAGGTTTTTTTCTCTATCTGTAATTGCATGATGATGTAACATTTTATCATTGCACATATATATTATAAAAGTTTTACTACTTTATGACACACTTATGATTGGTTTAATTGACTATTGCAATGGTACAAGTTCTAATGATGTTTACTTATAAACAAGGTTATATTTTCCATTCATTGCTATGAGTGTAACAGAATCTCTAAACCAGCATACTCAATATAAACTGTGATTTCTATTAATCTTTCTGTTTAAAAAAAATGATGCATTAGCATACACACTAATGCACAAATCAAAAACCATTCCATCAAATTATTCAACATAACAGCAACTAAAAATATTTCACCCTTGATAACCAATCCCTACTGACCTGATGCAGACAAAAGGGTAGGGTGAAAGATGACACTCCAGAAACTGACAGATTCAGCTTGAGGATTTTCTTACAAGAATCAAGAAAGAAAACTGGCATGAAAGGAAGTATGGCATTAAGGGAGGGGGGTTACTTCCACAATAAAGTTCCTGCCTCCCATTATTTCTTTCCAACAAGCTAATTGAGATATCGAGACCTGGCTGGCTGACTTGAACATGATTGGAAACAATAGCTCATAGTTTTATGGTTGTTTGATAATGAAATAACAATACTGCTTCATACAGCTGTTTGTTGGAAAATAATTATGCTTCATTTAGGTAAGGGCGAGATGGGCATTTTGCATCTATTATTCTCAAAATAAATAACTAGAAATCCAGAAGCAGAGTCCATTGTGTAGCGTATAATAAATACATGTAAATGTGCAAAAGAAAATTGTTATAGTGCTTGACAACAGTAAGCAAAGTTCAGTTCTTACTTAATTTATATAATTATTATTAAGAATTCACAAGAGATATAACTAAAATGTTGATAATATCATTCATCACTAAACATGCTCTTACACCTTTCAAGGCCTGTTTTATTATGCTTTTAAAGGAATTTTATGCAACTAAACATGCTTTTACACCATTCAAGATCTGTTTTATGCAGCTAAATATGCTCTTATACCTTTCAAGGCCTAATTTTATTATGCCATTCAAGGCCTATTGTATGATGATATTCAAGGCCTGTTTTATTATGTCATTCAAGGCCTGTTTTATTATGTCATTCAAGGCCTGTTTTATTATGTCATTCAATGTCTGTTTTATAATTCAAGGCCTGTTTTATTATGTCATTCAAGGCCTGTTTCATTATGTCATTCAATGTTTGTTTTATAACACCATTCAAGGCCTGTTTTAGATGTCATTCAAGGCCTGTTTCATTATGTCATTCAATGTTTGTTTTATAATTCAAGGCCTGTTTTAATGTCATTCAAAGTCTGTTTTATTACACCATTCAAGGCTTGTTTTATTATGTCATTCAAGGCCTGTTTTATTAAACCATTCAAGGCCTGTTTCATTATGTCATTCAATGTCTGTTTTATAATTCAAGGCCTGTTTTAATGTCATTCAAAGTCTGTTTTATTATGTCACTCAAGGCCTTGTTTTACACAGCTAATCATCTATCTATTTATCTATCTATTTATCCCTTAGTCTTGCCAACCGTTGGAGCACCACTGATGACCTGATAACTAGCTTCCTCCATTCCATTCTGTTCTCTGCTAATCTTACTGTATCGCTCAGCTTCAGTCCTGTCCAATCTGAGATGTTATCCTCCCATCTTTTCCTCTGTCTTCCTCTCTGTCACCATCCTTGCACAGTAGCTTGCATGATTGTCTTGGCAAGCCCTGGTGATTGTGTGACATGCCCATACCATTTCATTTTGCATTTTTTTCACAATGGCCAATAGCTCTTCATAGGGCCCAATGGCTTGCCTAATTCTGTTTCCCATTTCCTCATTCATGACATGATCTCTAATCATACTCTTTTGCAATTCAATATCTTAGCCCTATTGAAGTCTTTTAACAAAGTTAATTTGCCTTTTGCCATTTTTAACTTATCAAGACCTATATTACAGAGATATCTTTCTACAATGCCATGCCTGTCTATAAAATGAAACAATCTATGATCTTAGTAAAGGATTACAAAATATTGTTTTTGAAGATGCCAGTCAAATACAGAAAGGATTACATACCTTATAAATGATGTTTTCAAGAGTGGAATCCAAACTTGCATTCAAAATGGGAAACTGCTGCAGAGCAAGTGATGCAGCCTAAATGAACATAAATAAAAACAATTCTCATGACTTTTTTAAAAACATGTTTTTGTTTCATTTTAATTAAAAGTGGCATCAAGAAATTTATTAGAATGTTATAAATGACAATAAACTAAAATTCTGCCATTAAATAAAAATAGTGAAATATTAACCATTTGCTGTTGAAGCAATATGATTTCTAAAATGTATTACTAAGATTTAAGAAACATTTTAAAAATATTGTTTTCAAAGCAAATGAAAGATTTTATTAATTTTCTCTTGCCTTTAGGAAAATTGGCATGTATGAGAAACGAATTCCTCGTTGTTCTGCTACAGCTTTCCATTTTTTCCTCAGATTGACCAGCTGGGTCATGTCAACATCATCGTAATACCCAAAGTGAGGAATCTGCAAAGACGCAGTCATGGTCTTCATCATTGCCTTTTTAATTCCTTTTATTGGTTCTGTGCGATCTGCTCCTATAGGAGCCCTGGCTAAGGGTTTGCTGGCCGACTGTGGAGGCACAGCTTGTGCTTGAGATGGACGGGGAACTTGTTTTGTTGGTACAGTGGGTGCCTGCGGAACAGTTGCAAGGGGTGGTACTATCTCTGCAGTGAGGATACGAAATTCCAGGGTGAAAGCACTATTGAATTTAAAGTAATTCGTTTATTTTTTACTAAGATGAAAAACAATATTTTGCATTCAAAGCTTTTGAAATTTAAATATAAATGGTTGTTAATAGATTGTTGAGTAGCACTTCAGACTATAACTGTCTTCTTACAAGTATGAAAAGCACATAAGAAGAATATAGAGTATACGACTGAAAGTATTTATCATTAAATCAACAAATTATTTTTTGTACTTCACAAGATAGTTAAATGTTTCAAAATAAGAAATAATATGCAAGTACATACACACACACACACACACACACACACACACACACACACACACATACACCACACACACACACACAAAAGAAATAAAACAATACAATGAACTAAAAACACTACACAATAAATGAGCATTTAAAACTGAAAACATTTAATGAGGAAAACCATTTTTAAAAATGGACTTGTTGCAATGGGAACTTGTGATTAATTTCTTGAATAATGGAGATGGGTTGTACTACACACACACACACACACACACACACACACATTAGTGTTGCTTTGGTGGTGGTGGTAGTCTCTTGTTGCATGACAATTGTGTGGTGATAGTAGTGAGAATATGTGCATGTGTAAAGCTTGCCTCTTGTTATGACGTCTTAATATTTATTTCAGGGTAGAGCTTGTGAGGGTGGATTTTTGTGTGGGGGTGGGGGTGGGGGTGGGGGCAAGCCTAATTTTTGTTTGAAGGTGTGTGGTTTGTAACTGTTTCCATAAGAGGATGTGTGAGGGTGGATGGAGCATTTTTTTTTAAGGGGCGTAATGTGTTTGTCTCTTATAGAAAGAGTGTGAGAGCTGATTGGATTATCTTTTCTTTCTTTCAATGGGAAGAAGAAAGAGCAGGTGGTGAAGGGTAGTTGTCTAAGGGTGACTGTTGTTTTCATTTGCTCTCTGTGGCCCTGGTGGGTAGGGCAGTGTAAAAGGAAGTATTCTATTGTGTTGTCTGTTTTGCAATGATGGTATATTTTTTCAATTGGTGGTTTGAATTGAATTTAGTCTTAGTCTGTTGAGTGCACGAGCATGAGTAATGCTTTTGATTCTAATGTATGTGTGTGTGTGTGTGTGTGTGTGTGTGTGTGTGTGTGTGTGTGCGTGCGTGCGTGCGTGCGTGCGTGCGTGCGTGTGCGTGTATTCTTTTTTGAATATGGAGGTTATTGTGCACATTTCAGTTTTGTAAAGCATGGTTTTTAGTTGTTTGCCATGTTTGTTTCCAAATTTTGCCCCAAATGTCTGCATTTTCATTTCCAGTTATGTTGCAGTGACTTGGGATCCACACAAATGTTGTTTCTATATTTTGGGTTAACAGCATGGAATGTGCATTGTTGACTTGGTCCATGATGCAAGTTGTGGTTGAAAGGAAGAGGTTTTAGGCAATGGAGTGATGTTAGTGAGTCAATGCGCATGAGAACGTTTTGACATTGTTGGGCGTGGTGGTGTAGGCAAGTTTGAGGGCATATTGAATGGCTATTAGTTCTGCTGTTAGGTACATGGATCCCTCTTGGGTACAAAAGGGAGATTGCTCCCATCAAGGAACACATTTTACAGTGGGTAATTTAAATCTTTTATTTCTTCTGGGAGCTCATATGAACCCCTTTGGCCCTTAGTTTTTATGTCTGTGTAGACATTGTTGTCCTTCTATAGCATGCACAACTGGTAAGTGTTACCTTAACTTTAATGTTTATATGGACCTGACTCTTCTAAAGCATGCACAACTGGTAAGTGTTACCTTAACTTTAATGTTTGTATGGACCTGACTCTTCTACAGCATGCACAACTGGTAAGTATTACCTTAACTTTAATGTTTGTATGGACCTGACTCTTCTCAATCATACACAACTGCTAAATATTCAAATAAAGTTTTTTTACTTAGAAAAAAACATATTTTTGCAAAAGATATCATAACAGTGCATCTATTTACTTAAGAGATCTGTGCTTTACTCAAGACATGTATAAAATGAAGTTTTATTTCTAGTTAAAAACATGGTTTATCTTTCATAGAAGTCAAACTTAATATGTGACTCCTCTGGAAAAAAGAATCCTAACTTGATCAAGATGAACTGAGACAAAAGCTTAAAAAAGGTGTTCTTTCAGTATTTATCTATGCTGAAGTGAAATATTATAATGAAATTTTTTTAAACTGACGAAAAGCCATAAGAGTGACACATTTTAAGAAGTAGGTATAAAACAATGATAAACTTTCTCAGAGTAATTTTGGTCTTAACTAAACTGTCAGAATGTGTGACTAATCTTTAATCTGATGTTTTAAAATGACACACATAGACTTCGACTGCCTCAAATTAAAAAGTTATAGATTCTGCTACCAAATGAAATAAAAATGGTTGACAAAATCAAAAGTGACACTAATTCAAAAATATATAAAAATCTACCTGAAGACTCATTTTGTCCCAGAACAGTCTACAAATATTTCCTGTGAAGTGCTGAAGATATAAAAAAAGAAATGTCCATACCTTGTATTCCAAGTTTTTTTTCCTCTAAGTATCTAATGATGTCCTCTTTTAGCACACGACCATCTCTCCCAGTCGCAATGACATCACTTAGGTTGATCTGCAAGATAAATTAGTATATACAAGCATGCGGTATATGTTTTCAATGAAAATGGTTGAATGTTTTAAAAGAACCAATATAATTACATTCACATGCATCAAGCCTCATAATCTTTAAATTGAAATAAATCAATGAGATGGTTGCACACTGATGAAAATTACTTCACTGAAAAGCAGCCCAAATTGTGTTTGTGACCAATGCCAATGCTTAGGTTCTGGGAGGCCATCCAGGTGAGAGAGCTAAGATTCACCAGACTTTGCACATAAAATCCAAATTGACATCTGAATATGTGATGCAGTAATGAGACTTCATTCTCATCACAATACATGATTCAACATTGGAAATATCTAAAATTACACACAACAAAAGTGATCATGTTTCACATGTCAGGGGTGAAAAGATTTTTATAATGTGGGACTACAGTGAACTTGGTTAAAGTACTTAAGTCTATGAATGGCACCAGCCTTTGGAATGTGTGAGAGCAAGAAAGAGGCAAGAGTAAAACCCCAAGCAAAGATGATCACTGCCATCTTTAACTGTCATCATCCTGAGAAGGACAGCAAAATTTAATGGTGTCTGACAGAAAACTGGATTTAAAAAAATTTAGACTAAAACAGTAATCATTGACAACAAAGCAAGAAAGAAACAGAAGAAGGCAGTAAATGTGAAAATCAGAATTTCAAGTTCTATCATTTTGTTATTATCTCTTCTTGGCACTTTGCAGGTAGCCAAGTCACTCCAAGCTTGGATTTGCACACAATGATTAGCAGATAGTGCCTCTTTAAATGAGCATTTCTAAGGCATGTAAAAGAAAGAATTCAAGAAATGCCATCTTGCCTGATACACACCTTATTTTCAATCGCTAGTCTTCTAACTGCAGGCGTTGCCAAAACCTTATTCTTATGAATGTTTTGCAAAGTGATGTCAGATTGTCCAGAACCGGTAGAATCCATGATGTCTTCCTTGTTGGGTGCTTAAACAGAAATATTTTGGGATCTTATTTATCAATGACTTTGCAAAATGTCAGTAAAACTATCTTCAGTGTGCAGAATTGAAAATATGGGATGTATAAGACAGCAAGACATTCACTGTAACCTAGCCAATCTGATAGTAAATCTTTTTAACAACTGATGTTTTTTAAAATGATGATAAATTTTCTGTAGTTACTATAAACACGTACACTACTAGCTTAGTGTTGTTGTAATATAATCATAATGGTCTACAACAGGCTTTCTTTTTACTGAAAACTAAAACATATTAGTCTGGGAAAAAAGTATAAAATAAAGAAAATGAAAAGAGAGAGGCTCATTATAAAATAAATATATATATATTTAAAGTGCACAGCAAAAAATACTGTAAAACATGCAAGATTCTCCCTATTACACATAAAAAAGGTGAATTTCATTAGTGCTTCTTAAAACTTTAAAATAAAAAGGAGGGCAATCACTTCCAAGTCCTGGTAGGATTAAAAACACAGACCTGTTGGTAAGTCTGAACACATATGCATTCACATGCCAATGTTCATGCAGCACATATATCCTCACATACATACATGCACACATTTGTTTAAATACTAAGCCCTTGATAACAAAAAAAATATAGAGAAAATCTGAAAGTCTAGTTTACTCATCTGCTAATAGTTGAAAGAAAATGAAGTGTGAAACTCTAGTGTTTGGCTGCAGACTGAAAGATTAATTATCTTCCTGAATAAACGTACCAGAAGTGGAATTTAGTTCAATGTCTATGAGTGGCTGACCCACAAGAGCTGTGGCGTCTACAGTATGGTATACTTTCTTGACCACACCATCATAACGACTGGTAATGGTGACTGAGGCCTTGTCACTCTGCACTTCACAGATGGGATCAAACTGGCTCACAGTATCACCTACCTGTACAAACCTGCACAGAAAGAAATTTATTTTAAATAACCCTTTTTTTTTTAAAGTGAAAAAATAAATTCATATTTAAGTAAATACTAGTTAATATAAGAATATAAATCTTCATATTTCACAAAATAAACTTAGATTTCTTTAGTAGTCAAAAATAACTTTGCAGTTTAATAAATATTTTAATTGATATGAATAATAATTTTTTAATGTCTGTTATGTCAGGACAAAGACTTTGCTATGAAGAAGAACACTGCATGTGGTGAAATTACACTTTTAGATGTAAATAGTTTTCAATAAATTATTCAGCAATTACTCTTTCTCTATTACCCTGTGAATTTGTTCTTTCTGAATCTACTTAGAATATAAACTAAGTAGTTTTTACAACATAAATATAATTAACAGTTTTCATCTTATTTATTTTTTAAAAGTGTAATAATGCTGCTGAACTAGTGGTCAAAACACATTTATAACAAAGATATCTATAAAAAAAGAGAGCCAGTAATGATTAATTAAAAATATTCTTTATATTGTTTCTTGCATCTTAATGATTTTAAGCAAACACAAATATGAAAAAATGTTAAACACAAGTTTTATTGTTGCTTGTATCAGGATTTCAATAAATAAGCAAATAAGAAAACGTTAAGCATAAGTTTTAATCATAAGCACTCATCAGCACTGAATGGAGAAAAGGTATTATTAAATCACATGCTCTTTTGTAATAAATCAGTGTGATTTGGGGAATATTAAAACAAGATATTACACTCAATTAAGAAAAGGAAGCAAAATAATATTACAATATATAATCAAGATGGAAAATCAAACTCATAAAGTGTGAACCATGTGAACCAAAAGAAATTCGATTTAACTGCATTATTCACTGCATTATGTGTTTATATGGAAACCGATGTTATACAGTTTCTATTGCAGGCTAATTTGCATTCTTTATCGTGGGACAAAATCCAGATATGAATATGTGAGTTCCGAAATGAGTGCTTTGTTTCTCCAAGATTAAAAACCAAACTGGTCATTAACTATTTCAAACTGTGGACTGGATAGACAGCCTGATTTATCCCTTCCATCTTGATTATATATTATAATATTATTTTGCTTCCTTTTCTTAATTGAGTGTAATATCTTGTTTTAATATTTTCAATTAAATAATCTATAATTTTTCAAGCATGTAATACTCAAAAGCTGGCCCTGGTCTCCTGCATGCTGGGGTTGGTGGGGGAGATTGCTGGTCTGCCACTTCTGAAAGTTTGAGAAGCACTGCTCTACAGGAAAAATTAAACGAAATTTTTCAACCAAGCACCATATTTTTCAACCAAGCACCATACAATTACAAAACAAGCATTGGGCAGGCCTTTTACAAGAAGTCTGAAAACCTAAATGTTTGAATATTGTACTCTATAATAATACTATTTTAGAAGATCTCTACAATGACTGCATATTTACTTTTAATACTGGACAATAGAGTACTGTTGTTTATATAAACAATAAGGCAAACTGGCCACAACAAGATTGCAAATATTAAAACAGAATCAGTTGTTGAAATCTTTCAAACTTACCATTCTTTGATCACCACTTCTCGGATTCCTTCACCAATGTCAGACAAATTAAATGACACAACCTCCTTCTTTAAATCTGTAAGTACACAGCATATCACAGTTACTTTAAGTAATACATTTTAAATAATTTCCAATTAAACTTTACGGATTTTGAATAATGGTTTCAAAACTGCTATCACATTGCTGCTAAAGAAAGAAAACAATTTTCAAAATTGCTATAACATTTGACACACATGGTGCTAAAAGAAAAAAGTTACAGTTACTATACTTTCATATGAATTAGTTAGTGAAGACGGGAAGAAGAATATTTTATAATGCCCCTTAGCTACATAAAGAATCAGACTCTGGGACAATTAAATTTATTCTATGGCAAAGGCATTGGCCACTAAAAGACACAAAAATCATGGAAAGCAAAATGAATGAGGAAGAAAGAGTTCAAATGTCAGCCTCATGCCCCCCCTGCAGCCCAAAGCAAGTGAGTTTTAGGTTAGTTACATCTCAGTTTTATTGGAGATTATTTTCAAAATTGAAATTAAAATCAATTAAATGATGCAGACTGGTTTTGCATGAATTCAATATTTAATATCTGTGAAAACATTCAGATATTTACTAATCTATGCTGGTGACCAAGCATTTTAAAACTTTTAATTTATAATTTATTTGTTTTTAAATTTGTTAATTTAATTTTTTATTTTTAAAATCTGTTATTTACTTATATATATATATATATATATATAAGTGGGGTGAGGAAGAGAAGTGTAAATAAACATCTTTAAAAAAGTGTCTGGAAATCAGTAAACGTGGTTATATTTTTATTATTTTTGTGTGTGTGTGTACATGCATGTGTTGTGTACTTTGTATTGAGAGAATAAGGTTTTTATTTTAAATTTGATTTAGAACTTTGAGTTAGCCCCAAATTTAAAATTTGCAACTTACAAACACACACAAATACACATACAAACATGATACACTCACGATGTATATAGGTTATATACCTATATATATAACCTATAAAAAAAATATTAAAAAATCCAAACCAATGAAAGATAAAATTGTGCACTGAAACTTAGCAAAATACTGTATGTTGCATATGGTTACTAAACTAAAAATAATGTAAATTTTGTAAAAATTTCTACTCATAACCTGAAGTCACAGCAATCCATATATTGAGAAATGCTATATGTGCAAAGTACATATTGGGAATTGCTGTCTTTTACAAAATAAATCATATGATAGAACAGCTGAAAACCATTGACTAAATGTCATGCATATTAATAAATCACATCAAATTAGTAACAGATTTTATAAACCAACTGCTTCTATTAAAATACAGGATGTCAGGTGTCAGTCTGGGTACAAAATAAAAGAGGAATTCTTTTGTTCTTTTACACTGCTTGACATTTTACACTTAATGTTTTAATTTTAAAGTAAATATGCTTTCATCTGTCATTTTAAATTTAAAGCTAATCACAAACTAATAGAGCACTATAATAATTTGCTGACTAATCCCTTGTTCTGAAATACAATCAAATCTACTAAATTAAAAATATATGTGTTTAGGCACATATTTAAAATTAACCATATTCTGATAAAATTAAAAGAAGACAAAATCTGAGGCTCATATTTAGTTTAATTAAACAAAATTTTATTTATCTATGTTTGAATTAAGCAGGTTCCACTGTATTTAAGCTTACAGGTTCTACTACAATATCATTAGTGGAACATTTTAATATTATTATTGAAAACATATCAGAGACTTACTGGTTGAAATGTGAAACAACCGGAGCTGCACAGCAGCCTGTTGACATGATTTCACACTTGCAAATGGGACAAAGTGAAAGTCTTTTGTAGGATGACTGTAATAGGCACACAGTGCTTGGAGCTGTTTCCAGTGCCCATGAGTCTAAGATGACAATAGGCATATTGTAATTTACAATTATTATATTACTCTGACAAAATATGAGACCCAAATACATGTATCAATATGCACGACCTGTATGTGTGTTAGGTATACATGAACAAATCCAACTACTCTAAATGTTATGTCACTAAAATAAGAAACTTTGGATTATCTCTTTTATTTACAAACTTCTAATTCTGTTATCATTAGAATTTATTTGTGATCATAATACAGCCAACAAGATACACTGTCATCATCTAACTCCAATCATTATTGTTTCTAGCATTCAAGCATCCATTGAAACAACAGACATTTAAGCATATTATGTTTTAATCAAGCCCTTGGCCTACCATAACTGTTTTATCATAATTAAAATTCTGAAACTTTTAATCTGCATTCATCAAGTCAGAAAGTGGGAATTCTTTTCACTATGTCGCTGCAAGTCACTGGAGCAACATCATCAAGCAAGTTCCAAATATTGCAAGAGTAAGAAAGTTATCAAACTGGTTTTAACACAACTAAGGAAACCTGCTTGTATTTTGGTTATAGCAATAATTAAATTATCACTCTTATTATCATTCTCATCTTATTATAATCTAATTATAATTTTTTACAGTGTCTCTACTGTTAATAAATAGCAATGCCTAATGCCTAGTCTGGATGTTATGCTTATGTTAATCAAGACTGAGTTTAATAAAACGACTTCAGTGAGGACTTGATGAAGTAAGCTGGATATGTATTTACATACACTAATCTAAATCAGAGATGACAGTTTTCATTATTTTAATAAACTTTATATGATTTGGAACTTCTTTAAGCAGAACTGCAGAACTGATAGTAAGATGTGGTCACTGCAACCCCCACCACTCCTTTTTTTTAAAAACACCTTTACATAACTTGGAACAAGATTACTGAAATGATTGAGTCTTTGTGGTAAAATAAAGTCCTACATTAACGTTCATAAATTAAACAAACAAAATTTAAATGATTTGTAACTCTTTAGTGGGAGTGTTGCATTCAGCCGAAATGTCTTTGTAGTAAAATGTGTACATTAACATTGAAAACAAACAAAAAAAAAGAACTGTAAATGATTTGTGATGCTTTTTAGCAGGATAGGTGCATTTAAAATTAAATAAACTCTTTCTTATAAAGTGTGGCCACCATCAACATTTTAAAAAAAAAAACCCAAAACTTTGATTATAATCCGCAATGGTTTTTAGCAGAACAGCCGCATATAAGTTGAATTCTTTGTGGTAGAATGGGATCACTACATTAACATTTGAAACAACAACAAAATTTTAATGGGTTGTAACTTTAAAAAAATGGAGTACTTACAGTGAACTCTTTGTAGTAAAATGTTGTCATTGTATTAACATTTTTATTTTATAAAGAAACACAAGAAACTTTCAATGAAATGTATTTTAGTAAGATAGTTGCACTCTTTGCAGTAACATATGATCAATACATTAACATTTTCAAACAAAAACAAACAAACAAACCACCAACAACAAAACTTTAAATAATCTATAGTATAAGATTTTTACTGGGATAGATGCATTAAGTTGAACTCTTTGTAGTAAAAGAAGGTCACTTTGCTGAACGGATAGTCAGTCATTTGTTGATTTGACATGGTTAATGAAAAATATGAAACTTTTGATAGTGAAGATTAATTAGCATACATAAATAATATTTTTAAAAAATAGAAATTATTATAAATAGTCATAAACACATACTTTTTTCAAAACTGGTGTATTAAACTGTACATTTTATAAGGATAGAGCCCAATGTATTTAGTTCTGTTTTAAAAGTATACATCAACTATCAGAACAGAAGTCATGCATATGATACTCCATGACAGTCTGTCCTCTTTCTCTATTTTTTTTATATATGTATATATAAACAGAGCTTTATTTAAAATATTTCTGGAATTTATTGGAGGATTCCTTATTTCTAATCATGGCATTACTAACATACTGACCTTATTCCTATTAAAATATTATATCTTATGAAATTCAATTTTAGGGTGTATTTTGACAAATGTTACTTTTCTTATTTTAATTCAATATTATTTTTAGTCTAATATATGTACTAGACTCACTGAATTTTACATTTGATACTGTATTTCTGATGTATGAATAATAGAATATCTTAAATCATATTCCTTATAAATCAATTTAGCTTTTCATTCATCATCAAAATCATTCTCTGATTTTGTCTCATTATCTTTGGGTCCTTGCTGTTGCATGTCAAGTTAAATAAGAATAGGTCTGACATCGCCATTGCTGACCTTAGAGAATATCATGCAGGAGTCTAAAAATTTTAACCGAGCTTAAGAGATTTTTCAAGAAAGTAAAAATCACTCTATTGATACAGTTAATAAACTTGCTCGTTTCTAAGTATCATCTCATTAGCTAATTTTGACGTTACGTTATGATACCTTTTGTTTTAGAATGACATTAATTTTATCATTAAACAAATTTCACTATCAAGCAACAGCAGAAAGAGCAAAAATAAAGTTATGCATTACATGTACTCATTTAGATACACTTGACAGAAAGTATTCGCATAAGTCTACTGTATTATGACAACCTAAAGGTGGGCAGTGTCAAAATTAAAGAGTTGTGATTGGTCCAGTAGCGATTTCTTTCCAGACACTGAGACAGTGCAATACAGCACCTCGAATGATAATCTTTACTGCAAACGTAAAATATCCCAAGTCCCATATATGTATCGGTTTCTTTAAGCAGTTTTACTATAATTCTTTTACGCGCAGAGAAACAATTCCTACATATAAATATTAATAAAAAAAAAACAAAAACGAGCACTTGAACTGATTTGATCTTACAAGTTCATGTAACAAGATACATGATCGACTCGCCCTGAGCAAGTTTTTGGCCATGAAAATTTTAAAATGTAGAACTTTAATAGTAATTACACACAAACAATGTATAAATGTATTACGTCAACCGTAAACTCACAGATGTTCGTACGCGCCTGACTAATACATGCACAGCTCTAGAAGTTAGAGATGTCGCCATCGCGGTGTCCCCGAACAGCAAGTGCCCGCATATGTCTATTCACACGATTTATTCACACGATTTATTTATCATTGTGATTACTAACATTGAGACATTCATACAGACAGAAACTAACAAATACATGTTTATTTTTTTAGGATCAGTGATTAAATGAATTTTTAAATAAATATATCTTATCATGTGAGTAATCTATACTCAAGTTAGATGGTAACTAGTTTTCCTTTATCGTGCAAATAATAAAAAATGTTGTTCCAAATGAGAACAAATTGTATTTGTTTTTGTGTGTACTTAATTTATAAATTAACTATATAAAATTCACAATAAAAATAAAAGATTGTCATTTTTTTCAATAAATTAAAGAATGCTTTACATTTTATTTATTTAGGTACACGAATAAATGTAGCTTGAGCCGCAATATTCTGAGATCGTGAGCAGCATATTTAAACCTTTTAGAATTAATTTATTTTGTGAAAAAATTCTATATTGTACAAATATACAAAATAATGGAAAAGTACGAGAAAATTCGTGTAGTTGGACGTGGAGCTTACGGGTAGGATTTCTCTTCTGCTTTTAAAATATACTGTCAATTATGTTTATTCGTTTAGATTTGTGAATTTATGTTCGATCGTCTGCTTTCTTTTTAGCCAAAGTAAAAGTTAGAACGTTGCAATTATGACTGTCGGATGTGTGTGTGTGTGTGTTTCGTGTGTGTATTTCGTATGTTTTAGATATTAACTTTTTCTCTCTGGCCAGTCAGATTACTTAACACATGTTTTACTGTATTCGATTGGTATTTCTGTTTAATGTCCTGTTTGTTGATAAGGTGTCGTAACACTAGTAGTACTGTGTGTTCAGTTTAAAATGTATCTTTTTTCATTGCAAAGTGCATAAAATTTAAACATTTGTAAGCATAAAACTAATTAAATTATGTTTGTAATGTTTTATTACTATGGCCTGTGCCACTCCCTCCCCCCCAAAATAAATAAATAAATAAATGCATTAATTTAAGCATAATAATTCAGTAGTATTTAATTTAGTTCATTTCAGTCATTTAAAATATTTTACATATTATTATTGATCACAGATGTAGAACTCTGCAAGCTATCTCACTATTAGTGCTACAGATAATTGACCACAACTGCCTATTACTCTCATACGATATGCCTCAAAGTCACAACTCACATTGTGCTAAACACAGCTTGTTAAGAGTTTAGTTCTAATATTTTAATTCTCATTAAATTTATTTAAATATACGATAAAGATTACTATTGATAATTAACATAACACGAAGTTTCATTCATGTCTGCTTTATTCAGTACAACCACCAAGATATCATGCTTGCATACTTAATACTCTTATATGACAGCTTTGCACTAAAAAAATAATGTTTAAAAGCATTTGATTTTATTGTTTTGTCAGGTATGTTGACTGCAAATTACCATGCCATTATGATTATCAGTACCTGCATATGAATGAATGTAAATGGTGTATAATATTACTAATTTTTATGGGTATAGACTAATGATAATATTAAAAGCAATGCTAAATCTTAAATCCGTAAGTAATTAATATCAGAATATAAGTCAACTCCTGTATCACTTTAATATTAGAAATGATATAATTATAACATTTTTATTTGGCTTTAGAGTCCTGGAAGTGGATTAACTATGGTTGTGAGAATCTGTTTTCCATAAGGTATAATATTTAATAAAGAAAACTGACAGGTACTTTGATTGGAAGTAAGCAATTTAGTTCTGAAACTTGAGGCTGTTATATTTAAACTATAGTGAATTCATTCCCATTCCCATGAATGATGAATGACTCACATGATAATCACATTATAATATTTTTGCTATGATATAATGCTCTTGATACTTGTGAAGAATTACACAGATACCCACTCTCACACACTATATGAAATATATTTGTAGTAATTGTAATACTACATTTTAGTTTTGTGTTAGATGTTGATATTCAGACCAATTTTAATGTTGAAAAGCAATACTAATTTATGAGTGGAATGTGTGTATCTTTCAGGACTGTACACTTATGTTGCCGAGTGAGTGACAAGAAACTGGCTATCATCAAGCAGATCCCAGTGGAACAGATGACAAAAGAAGAAAGACAGGCAGCCCTCAATGAGGTCAAGGTGTTGTCCATGCTGCATCACCCTAATATCATTGAATACTATGAGAATTTCTTAGAAGACAAAGCACTTATGATTGTGATGGAGTATGCTCAAGGTAGGAGTAACAGAATAGAAAGAAAGACACGATCTTTAACGTAGCCTAATATTAAGCTAACAATAGAATAGCAATCATAATGTATTTAATAGGTTTCTTAAGCTGCATTTATATTTTTTCCAAATCATTATTTTTAAATCTTAATCAGGATCCATTGAGTGGATTTCAAAGTAAGACTAAGTTCTATTCAATCACCAGTATTTTTAAGAACCTACCCCATCTTCATTGAAAAGCTCTATTACTTTATGTGCACATGTTAAATGATACACATTTATTGTAAAGTTGCCTGTATACAATTATTTAACCCTTTAGTAAAGTTTACATAAAAAAACCTAATGTGCACCATGGTTATATGTGCAGGTGGTACTCTATTAGATTATCTTCAAAGTCGAAATGGAAACTTGCTTGAAGAGGAAGTAGGTGATTTATAAACTTTTTATTGTATAAGTATTTCTTTATTGTTTTTATTTAATTTTTAAAATGTTATTACATAACAATTATAATTTTATCTTCACCGTATATTTTTATCTTTCTATCTTTTTTATATTTGATTGCTATTAGTATTATATTTTGATTAATTTATTTTAAAGTGCTGTTGATATGTGATAATAAATGTATGTGATGTAATTTGTTATGGTCATTATGTAATGCAATTATTATGGTATTATTTTATGTATTTTTGTTTTTAAGGGGAAAAAACAGTTCACAATTCTCAATTTTTTGTAGTTTGTACTTCTGATTACTGTCTGAATGTTGAATAGTTGTTATATATACACTAATGACTTGCATATTAAGAGTCAAGTAATGGTTATATACTATAATACTAGTATGCCTATATCTGTATTTCATTTGGCTGTTTTTCTTGTAGGAAATCTTGAAATTCTTTGCGCAAATGGTGCTGTCCCTTCAGCATGTACACTCCAAACAGATTCTTCACAGAGACCTAAAAACACAGAACATTCTTTTAGACAAAAAGAAAGAGATTGTAAAGATTGGTGATTTTGGTATCTCAAAAGTGCTGAGCAGCAAAAGCAAAGCTTATACTGTTAGTCCCTGAAATTTTCATTTATGCTTTAACTGTCTGTTTCAGTTTGCATGAGTGCTTTACTGATTTATTTTGTTTTAAATTATATAATTGGTTTATCAAAATTAAGTTGTTTTTTTTATATCGGTATTTAAAATGATTATGGTTTATGTAAAGCAGTATTTTAAATCACCTGCTTACATACTTTTTTCAATGTTATTACTTTAATATGATTTCTGATTATTTCTTTATTGTAAAAAACCAAGCAATTTTATTAAATTTTGCTGTGGTTTTCTTTTAAGTTTTTCTGGGGTTTTCTTTTAAGTTTCATTGTCATTTTTAAACATAAATGAGGGAGTAGTTTATTTGGGGGGTATTATTTGACATCTTTTCTATGCCACTTTAAAAAAAAAATATGAACTACAGTCCTAGTAGTTAATAAATATTTTTTTAATTCATATTCTGCAAAGCACATACTCAGGTTATGAATCAGTTACAGTTTTAGTATTGCATTTAAACCAGTAATAATGATTTTAGCTAGTGTTTATTTTCAGTGTTGGTTTAAAGTATAATTTTTTCCTGCTTGATTTTTCAGGTAGTTGGAACACCATGCTACATTTCCCCAGAACTCTGTGAGGGAAAACCGTATCTTTCACTTGTGATTTTAAACCTGGATTTAATAATTAGAATGTTAACTTTAGTGTAGTAACAAATTCTCAGAAAACGTTAAAATGGTGTTTCAGCAATGTAAAATGTAAAAATAAAAAAATTAAAATATATCATTCATAACACTTGTATTGATTATTTTTCCTAATTGACACATAGCTATAATCAAAAGAGTGATATTTGGGCACTAGGATGTGTTCTATATGAGCTGGCAAGTCTAAAGAGGGCTTTTGAAGCAGCTGTAAGTATGTTGCATGCACACACATACACACACAAACGCACATGCGCGTAATGCAAAACTAATGAATAGATGTATATTTTTCTCACACAGTATCAAAAACTAGTACTAGTTTATGAGATTATTATTATTATTATTATTAATTATGAGAGGGACATTTTTATTAATTTTTGACAGATCTTTCATTTGTTTAACCAGAACTTGCCAGCTTTGATCTTAAAGATTATGAGGGGCACCTTTTCTCCAATCTCTGACCAGTATAGTGAAGAGTTGCGGGGTCTTATTCTCAGCATGTTACATCTTGATCCTGTTAGACGTCCCCACATCAACCAGATCATGGTTTGCCCTATTGTTATTAATGCCCTGATGAACCTACATACAGACTTGGGAAAGGTTGCCTGTGTTCGGTAAGTGGGACTTTTCTCCCCTTTGTTAATATTTTGTTTACTAAAACATTTTTTCTAGTTTTATTTTTAATGTATTGTAATTTTCAAAGTAGCTTAAGAGAGTGTTAGATATTTTTATTTCAAATCCAAGTCAATTTTTTTTCTTTATAGACGCATACTTATACCCTTTTCTTAGTATTTTTCAGTTTTTTTTAGATGTTCAACTTTTATCGAATAGATTATTTTCTTATAGAACTCATCGACCGCTGTCCAGTATGCCAGGTGGTAGCCGTGGCAGAGCATCAACACGTGGTTTAGGATCTGCAAGAGGTTAAGAAATGTTCACTCATTCAAAATTTTTGGTACAGTATATTAATCTGATCAATCTTTTGTATGGTGAATGACTACCAACCCTGCTAAAGTTTATTGTTTACATTATTCTAGAGCTTAATTTGTTCCTTTGTAGTACAGTTTAGGTTTCTTTAATATTATTGTTTTTTGTTGCCATGTTGATAATTAATTATGCATCATTTGAACTTTTGTTGCTAAGTTTGCAAAAGGATTTTACATCCATTTGAACTAGAATTAAAGTGTTAAACCTATTTCTGAAATTTTGGTCTGATATTTTGTCTATGCATTTGATGTTTACTCACATTATTTGGTATAATTTTAAAATATCAAATAATGAATTAAGTGTTTTATTGCTTTTCTCTGCAGATGGCTTAGCAGGCAAACCTTTAGCAATGAGCTCTGTGTTTTGCTGGGGAGGAGGTCTAATGATGCCCACCCGTCTGCCTCTCCCCTCCCCCGATACACAAGTTGTACAGGTAGCAGCAGGGCGCACCCAGAGAGCTGCCATCACAAAACATGGGCGTCTTTTTGTGTGGGAGGTGAAGCCCATGTTTGTTTGTTTTTAACTTATTTAATCTTATTAGCTTCAGTTACTGAAGCACATTTAAAAAATATAACAGTACTGATTTATCTAGGATGCTATTTTTATCATTTCATATGAATAATGGAATGTTTTACCTTTTTCATGTTTGTGTGAAAACTTTAGAAGATGTTCTTAAGATAATGTACTTTTTCTTGGTCTAGCCTTTGTATAAACCTGTTAGGAACAGATAACAACTCAGAATTATAAGAATACTGAACACATTTAGTTCATATTACTTGAATGCATGTATATACACATGGTGCAGACACAAACATGCAATACAAGATAGCATAGCATAGTTATATTTGCTTACAACTTTTTGTTTTTTTGTCACAGCCAGTGGGTGTTGGTGGTGAAGTGGCTTTACCAGGAGCACTGGATAGTGGTAACTCTGCACTAGTTCCTCGTTATCTGGAAGGCCAGGCAGCGGTGACTATTCAGCATGTTGCTTGTGGCGATTTCTTTACAGCCTGTCTTACAGGTAATGGACTGACCTTCATGCATGCTTAGAATTTGACTTTTTTTTTTGTTTTTGCACTCAACTATTAATATAATGTTTTAGGTTTATGCTAATACATGCTTTACATGAGAAGCTAATTATGAATGGACTTTTTAAAAGTCAAGTTATTTTAATTCAGAGATGATTATGCTGTTAGAAATTTTAAAGTGTTAGTTGCTGGCATAATTTCATCTTCCAATGAAGATGATCTACTTTTTATCTTCTGAAAGGTAAGTATTCTACTAGATCAGTAACATTAATTAAAGGAATATGTCTTTGACTTTCTGAAAAGAGAATAATAGATCTTTTTCAGTTTATCTTTAAATCATTGGATAAAACACACGCTAAATGGGGAGAGAGAGTTCAGAGTGGGGGAGGTAAAAACTGTTTTCAGAATAGTGCAGATTGGTTGGGTGGGAGGGTGTGAATTTTATTCTTCAGATAACATACCCTAAATTATAGCAGCAATAATCAGAGGTCATTTGAAATTGCCAATTTCTGAAAGCATATAACTTTTCTTTAATCTTTTGTTGCAAACCAATACACAAATCATTCACAGTGTGTGAGTGATGTAAGAACAGAGAGATGGTGTTAAGAAAAATCTCCCCATTCTAATATTGCATAATCTGAAATTATAATTTAAATTAAAACAACAGAACTCTTTAAATTTATCATGAATCTTTTGATAAAACATACCCATTTATTCTTGTTTCATACCTACACACAAACCCAGCAAAGAAATCCTAGGTTTTTACCAAAATCTTTTATTAAAATCCATACATCTGTGTGGAAAAATGCCCCAGTGATTTACAGAGCAACAATACTGACAAAAAGAGAGAAGAATAAACATTTTTTCCAGTGTCCTATACCCTCAAGACATGGGAGCAGAGATTTTAAAACAAAGTTATAGTGATATTTTCAGAGTGTCCACAGTGGCAGTTATAACCAATACCAAGGGGAGAGGGGTCTAGATTGAGTGACCTTTATCCACTAGTTAGAATGTCCTACTGTTTTGATGCTTGGACAGTAGCATATCCATAAAATTGTGGCACCATCTGGGATGACTGAACGGATAGTATGACACTTCTTCTCACTCAGAAGGAACACTCCACCCACTAGTTTTTCAATTTGGGACACTGCACATAGACTTTATTGCCACAAGATGAAATGCTCAATAAGCATACCTAATAGAATACATAGATTCCCAAAGCATAACAAAATACTCCAGAACCTACAGAGGCCTGTGCAGTCTCTCCTAAGGAGAGATGAACAATGAAGAACTTACCCAGTAGTGTGTACCATAAGTGATGTCACTTGGTGCATAATAAGCAAAGTACAGTTGGAAATATTCATGAAAACCTATTTTCAAGATAAATTTCTTCATTCTTTACATACTCTTGCTAACTAAATCCATTTATATATTATACATAAAATGTAAAAAGCGATGTATTAATGATCTAGTCATATTACATTTATGTTGTGTAACATCAGTATATTACAATTTCCTGCTATGTTTAGATTTTTTTTTAGAGAGATATTTAGTATAGTCTTATCACACCCCTTTACACCAAGCTGTCTTTACTCTTTACCTTGTGATATCCTTTTTCTTGTTTTTATTTTAGATCGTGGCATCCTCATGACTTATGGCAGTGGAGCTAATGGATGCCTGGGCCATGGTAACTACAATGATGTGACACAGGTAGGACATGGTAATTGTAATTTTCTAATATCATAGGATGTTTTAATTACAGCACTAGTCTAGTGATACAGCTAAGCCTATGTCCATTATGCTTTCTAAGTTTCGATATGGCCTATGAGGTTAGGCCATTTTATTCAGTTTAGTACTAAAGGAATATGGTTACTGAAAGACATCGTGGCTGTGGTGTATTGGAAAAAAACTTTTACCGTCTTATAAATTCTGTCTAAGAGATGAAGTTGTTTTTTTTTTCCATTGTTTCTGATCCTTGTTTAGGTCCTGAAGCATTTACTAAATCTATTGTTACTTTGCCTTTTCCTTCTTTGCATTTTTGTACATTCAATACCTATTTTACTGGAAAATTTTCACCACCTATTTATAACTACTCTACCTTATGTTTATCTTCATTATGGAGAAAGAAATTTTCAAAGTAAAATTTTTTTTCCTGAATACTTTTCAACCCAATTTGCATTCATATTTTCAGGTTTTACCTCACAAGGCATTATAGAGTAGGCTACTCTCTGACAAAGGGTGGATAACTCTAATTACTTTAGTAATTTATTTCACTAAGAGTGCTCATGGACACTTTTGACCCAGTATGTTTGAATCATTGTGAGTGTATTACACTTCTCTTCCTGCTCTAATGTATAGGAGAAACTTATGTTGATTAGGAACATTTTTTGGTTCAGTCTAATTTCCTTTAATTTCATTGTATGTTCTTTCTCTGAGCCCCCTTTTTTTCCCTTACCCATAGTCTGGATGCAGTCCTAGCTGCTTTCAGATTGTGAAATCAAACAGCTATATATAGTTAAAACACAGTGATCTCCTTTGAATATAGAAAAATCTGTCATTTTTATTCAGTTTCTCCAACATTCCCATATCACCTTCAAATATTGAGAAAAATCTGTTCACTCTCTTCAACATTCTCATATCTCTTCCATATAGAAAACCCCTCATTTCTCTGTCCAATTCACCCAAAATTCTCAAATATACTTCAAGTAGAGAAAAACCTGCCATTTCTCTGTCCAATCTCTCCCAACATTTTCAAATATACTTAAGGTATTAAAAGAAATTGTCATTTCTTTGTCCAATCTCTCCCAACATTCTCAATACTTCATGTGTAGAAAAACTTTCTATTTCTCAGTCCAGTCTCTCCCAACATTCTCAGATTCTTAGGCTCAGTGCAAAGTAAAACTGGGTACTATCTCACTATTTTATTATTCTTCTTTGGGGTGTGCTTTTCAGTAAAAGAAAAAATCTCATCTGCATATCTTCTGTCTGAAAAAGCTTAAAGAGTTTAGAAGTCATAAAAGACTCCAATTACTCATAAACTTTTAAATTTGGCAGCAGATCTACAGGACTTAAGCAAGCTAAGACAAAGATTGATTCAGTATATCATGGCTCTTTGGAGACCACTATGTCACACTCCTCTAATCTGAAAGAATATGTCCTGGTTGAAGAGAGGATGCTACTCCACTACTAGGTTCAAAATGTATCAGTGGGATAAGTTCAAATCAGAATTTTCCTATTTCCATTCAGTCAATGTTCATATGAATCTGGTAACAGATTTAACAATAGAAATGTAATTGCTGTTTCACTGACAGCAACTTGATTATTGTACTAACAGATGTGTTTATTGTACCACATACACAAACTTGTTTATTGTGACACTGACAGTAACTTGTTTATTGTACCATTGACACAAACTTGTTTATTGTGACACTGACAGTAACTTGTATATTGTACCACTGACACAAACTTGTTAACTACTCCACTAATAGCAACTTGTTCATATTTTCCACTGGCATAAACTTATTAACTGTTCCATTAACAAAAACTTGGTGGAAATTGGTTAATTCTTTTACTGACCAAAACTTACTTGTTCCATTGACAGAAATCTGCTTCCACTAACTAAACTTTGTTGACTGTTCTACTGACAGAAACTTGTCTTTATGGGACTAGGTCCAGGACAACATCTCCCCTTTTAATGAAACACATCTGGTTGAATCTCCTATACCCTAAAAAGCTCAAAATAACAAATAGGAAATATAAATGGATTTGTTTAAGAGAAAAATGGAATTTAGATTAGCCACATTGACTGACAAAGGTTGAAATGTGTGGCATCCATTGTCTCACAGATTCATATTGCCATTTTATGCATCTTTGCCACAAGTTCTAAATCAGTCTGGAGTCCAGAACTGACACAGAATGATTTGAATTAAAATCTTTATGCAAAAATGCATTGGCAGACTTCGCACACATGTACTATAACTAGCATCCTATTGAGAGTGTAGACTAGATAGAAGAAAAAGTTAAAAATCACAATTTAAAAAAAGATAAGAGTAATAAATAGCTTCTGGTGGTTATCTTCTTACATATTGAAGAAATAATATGTGCTTTAAATGTAAGCACAGAAGAGAAAACTGTAGGATTTCTGTAATTTTGTAAAACTCTTTTTGTTGTTTCTAATACACATAGCAATCAGTTGACTAGCAAAATTGCATATTCACTAAACATGACAGGCTATTGTGAAGTGTTCCTACTGTTTAGCTGTTTGCATAAAAAGAAGGTGAGCATTTATGTTTTTCATATGATTTTGTTGTTCTCACTTTCCTTCACTAAAGCTTGGGTAGGCAATTTTAGTAACCCTATACTCGGAATAATTGTGTAGTTAAATTAACTCTATTTAATTTTAGGAATTTTCATGACTCTTTCTATTGTAATGAATGTATTTCCCCACAACTTCAACTCAATGATATTCAGCTTGAAATGAACTGATATTTATAATGTTCTACTCAAGTGAATATAGAATATAGTCCAGTTTTGGCAGGTTTCATTCTTTGTTTTCTTTCTTTAAAGTGCTGACGTCTATGTACTTCTCAGTATTACTTCTAACTTGTATTATATTAGTTTAGTTTCTTAAATGAGTGCTGGTATTTTTTCAGGAATTTTTTTAATTAATTTTTTTCCCCAATGGCATTTTTCTGACAAACACAGGCAAAGATTGTGGAAACACTGTTAGGTTATGAGGTGATCCAAGTGTCTTGTGGTGCTTCTCATGTCCTTGCTGTTACAAATGAACATGAAGTGTTTGCATGGGGCCGAGGAGATCATGGTATGTAATATTCCTGAAATTTCTTTTAATTAGTATGTGACTGTTTTTTTCTTTTTAATGCTTGTCACCATATGAAATATCCAAGATCTGGCAGAATACTTCCAATCCAAGATTTTTAATTTACACAACTAAATTTAGGGGCTGGATTATAATCTAGCAGAAACAACATTTTTGTTTTGACTTTGGGAAGCACAGTCGGGTCTCAGGCTACAAGTTCCATTCTTAACACAATTTGATAAGTATGAAAAGTCGAATTTGTATGTGAAGGTTCATGTCTGTTAATAAAACATTGACAAAAATAGCATATTCTTATGCCTCAACATCAGTGATAAATGGCATAGGTTATCTGTTCATCCATGTCTGAATTAGCTCACCTTGTTCATAAGTTGTAATGAACGGATGTGCTACAATTGCCATGTACATATAATTTAAATTTAATTTGAGGATGAAAATGTATGGGTCTTATGGACTTCTTTGTATTGGTAGGTTGAGATTGCCATAACCTGAGACTGTAAATTCCATGTACTCATTGGATGTTTAATTTCCAGCTAAACAACATCATATACAAATAAAGCAGATAATTGTTGGTTTGTATATATGTAAGAGTCTTTCTTGGAAAGTTATTTTTATAAGCTTGTATAATTACTATTTTTTAATAAATACAAACAGATGTGTTTTAGATGGTTACTATAATATACACTCATTAAGGGTCACTGATCATTTTGAAATAATTAACCAGTTCATTTCACTCAAATGTAAGCTTATGCTGATATTGATCAACTGTGACTATTTAAAAACAGGACCTGATCATCTCCAAAAATTTATCTCTATAGTTATGTTCAAACACTGCTCAATGACAATCTCACCAAAATATGCACTATCTGAAAATGTCACTCATAGTGTAGAGTAGTAATTATAAATTATTAATTTTTAAATGAGTTGAAATCATAAGTAGAAAGTTAATTTGAGGTGAACTTTTCATAATAGTTATTATGTGCTTGTGGTTAAATTCTAATATAATTGTGACAAGATGTATAGATTGTTACATGCTATTATAATATACATGTTATAGGCATACACTGTTGAATGTGTGTATTTGAGTGAATATTGGTCTTTGACAGCTTTATTATTTTTTCTGGTATTGCTATTCAACTTATGATGTGCACTATAAATTAAATTAGTAAAATGCAGATTAATCATTTTGCATTTACCATGATTTTATTCCACATTGTTGTTTTCTCCAAGTAATAATATAAAGATTCTAGTGATATTTAAGTTGTAGATAACTGATAAAGGTAAGAGCATATACTGCATTAGATGGCATCCGATTAGAAATGGATGGATAGTGAAAACAGAATTATTAGTAATGGTCTAAATTAAGTCAGTAAAATTCACTTGTTAATGTGAATTTCATTGACTGACTGCTTGAACTTGCAATGTTCAGGGCGATTGGGACTTGGTAATCAAGAGTCCACAGCCTTCCCGCAGCCTGTTGCTGTGCCGGAGGGTGTCCGACCATGCTCTGTGCACTGTGGCGTGGACTGCTCAGTTATAATGACTTTAGATGGCACTCTACTCAGCTGTGGTAGCAACCGGTATGGATGTAATTATCTTTTAACTCTGTAGTTTTCAAGTTCTGACATAGGTCTTTCTAAAAATAGAGTAATTTGTGAATTTTGAGCTAGTTTACTCAATTTAATATACACTGCTCTTGATTTTGTAAATATCCAACTTAGACTGTCTGATCTATTCTAATCAAAGTAATTACAAGATTAAAATTAATAAAATTTTTAATTAATTTTAAATTAATTAATTAGTAAATTTATAATTTAATACTAACCTGAAAAAGAATCATAAGTGTTAATTGTTGAATTTTTGTCACATTTGATCATAACAACAGCTTAAGCAAGCATTGACAGTTGTTCATGACATTGCATAAAATAAATCTACTAAGGTGGAAATTAAGAAGTTGTATATTTTTAGTAATTAATTGCTTTTGCTATCTAAGTGGATATTAAAGTTATGGACCCTGAAACAAGCATGTGGAAAAGAATTTAATTTAAAATTTTCAACACTGTTTATGGGTTCATTTAATTAAAAGCAGTCTGCTTTAGCAGTATTTCCTATTGACTTGTCCTTTTCCCTTGGATTAAAGAGAAATAAAGTATCAGAATGATATGGCTCAAATTTGGTTAAATTAGGCAGTTAGCTTCTCTAAATGGACTTTCTACTGCAGCATATTTTAAAAAATGCAGAAATAACAAAACATTCTAAAATTCATCTATTATAATAGATAATTATACATTAATATCTAACAGCAACCCTTAATTAACAAACTCTGTTTATAAATAGCATCAGATAAATTTGGAAATGATCTGAGGTAATGAAACTTCATATTTATTCATCTCTATTACTTTGACCACCTGCATTTGCTTAGAGATTTAAATGCTAGTCATTCTTTTTCCTCCCTGTCAGAAATAACAAACTTGGGTTGGATGAAATCAGTGTGGATGGGGTCCTTGAACGACTGGTAGAAGAAATCCACATCTTAACTCCACCAGCCTCAGCCCCTATCAGTGCTTTGCAAGTTTTGGGCGTAAGTGTAGGTACATCACACACAGCAATTGCTACAGGTGAGACTGTATTTTAATGCTCCTGTGCTTTAGCCTGTAAAAATATATAATAAAATATAATATATATTTTGATTTTCTGTATATTTTTTATTGAGTATTAATATACCTGTTTCTGAATTGGTGACAGTGCTGATTAGCTCTTTCATGAAGAATGCATATTTATTCAGTCTTGTCATTGATCCTGCCTTTTGAGAACAGCCCAGTTTTTGTAAAATGTATGCGGATATGTGGAAGCAATGCATTCTTTAAGTACCACATAGTTCTTTTTTTAATTGTTGTGAGAAGCAGAGTATGAGAAATTTTCTTTCTTTTTTTTTCAGTGCTCTTTAACCCCTAGTTGTTGTGCAGAAAAAACACAAGCTTATGTTAGCATTTTTACAAGGAAGGCATCCCTACTTCCTGTTAAACAAGCTAACAATTTTGAGAATTTTGTATGCAGGCTTGGAGAGGATATTTCACTTTATTTTATCTGCATGACTTCTCTGTGATTGCAGTGGAAGGAAAGTGCTATACAATGGGGTCCAACCAATTTGGCCAGCTTGGTTATGACAAGGAACAGTCAGATAGGAGACCAGGACACGTTAAAGTTCTAAGTTCCAGCAAAATCTCTGCTGTGGCCTGTGGAGATACTTTCACTGTGGCTATCTCAGATGGTAAGTCATTTTCAATTAAAACTGCCTTTTAATAGTACACTATTCAAGCACAATAGATTTTCTATTTTGTAAATCAGTTTTTCGTTTATAACAAAATTACCATTAAAACTATTTAAAATATTGCTATTTCCATTTTAACAAAGGTTTGGGAAAGAAAATGGATTTCTTTTTATTACTTATTTTTGAAACTTCAGTTAATTTCAAAATCAGAATGGTGGAAAATTGTGTTTGTTTTATAATATATTCTGTGTGAGTTGCTTCAGACTGTGAACAATAAAAAATGTGCTGAAAATTTACAGAATCTAAACAAGAAAAATTATTTTCTTTCCTTAATGAAAAGAAAGTGATATAATTTAAATTAACAGAATATACTGGTGTCATCGTTATTTATTATATTGTTTTGTAAAATTCTTTCTTTTTTCAAACATTACCATGCTCATAGATTTAAAGTTTTTTAAAAAATCGTTCTTTGGTGATTACTCTGACACAACATGGCTGAATTTTGTTAAATCTGTGAAGTGTGTGCAAGAATTAGTCTTCTTTTAATTCAGCATATCTACAAAAATGTTTTCAGGAGGAGAAATCTTCTCTTGGGGTAAAAGTGCACGAGGTCGCCTGGGTAGAACCGATGAAGAACCAGGCATTCCCAAAAAAGTAATTTTAACTGGAGAAGAGCCCTTTAGCATTGTCTCCCTTTCTTGTAGTCATGGAAATACACTCATCGCCATCAGACGTAAGTAAAATATTACCTTAGTTTGTTTGAGATTTTTACAGTGCATGTTGTGCTTAATATAATATTACATCACTAGCAGTAATTTCTTTTAAAACTGCATTATAAGAAAAACAAAAACTGATTTAATTAAAAAAAGATTGTCTAGTAGAAAATATTTGTAACTTTAACAGGTGCAAGAAAAGTTAACACTTGTATGATTTATTTTTCTGTAGAATAATCATCTTTTGCATGTTAATTTTGGGAATAGCAATAGGCCATTTGTTGTTGACATTTGTCTTGCACTGACCAGCAGAGAATAATAACAATCAAAATATACACCATGCAGCATGATTTTGTCATTCATAGGAAAAATAAGGAATTTCAGATGGAATTTGTTGTTCCTCGTTAAATTTAAGATATTGCTGAAAGAACATGATTTAGATAAATGCCAATCTAACATCAATTATATCAGGTATTACCACTTGTTCTAGTATAAGTTATTTCCCATTTTAGTCACTTTATTTCCAAATACCATCAGTTTAGATAAACAAAAGTTTGCTCTTAGTTTGTATATGTAATATGTTCAGATGAAGTGTAAATCTGTAGAGTTTGCTTCTATTTTGTTTCTAATTTTTATACATTTTGGCAATTATTTCAGCTCTGCAGCGATCAGGAAGTCCTGTTGAATGAGCACCTTGACCTGATAAAAAATTGATTGACATCTTTGCTCATATTTATATACATGATATTCTATGTGGACTTTATATAATGCATCTCAACTTCTGAAGTGTGCATGGTCATAACACATTAGTGTGTGCTTGAGGTATGGTTCCATGGCAATCGATTTCAGACTTGTGATGATTAAAATTTCCCTTTGAGCTGACAGACCTGAAATGGCAATTGATCTCCAGAATTATGTGTAAATAATAGTTAGAAAGATAGCAAAGCAAAGTATATTAATATGAACTGAAAGTTTAGTAATATGGATTATTTATAACTGTGTTAAGAATATTCATTTTGCCTGGTCTTCTATTCAAAGACATGGCTTTGTGTGCAATATAAATTTATTCAGAAATTTATCACTTACTGTTAAACTGTTTAGTTATTTATTCATCTTTTCATGTTGAATTACCAAATATAAGCCAAACTCTTGCTAAGCATTCTACACCAAAAATTAAAACAGTCATTTCTGATGGAGATTAAATAAATTTTAACAGGTTGTGAACCTGCCCAGAACCAACCATATTAAAAATTTTGTGTTAACAGGTTAATTTGTGGTAATGTGTGAATTTTGGAGGTAAAAATCTTCAATGTTAAGTGCATTCGATATATTTTTTTATTTTTCATGCTGACATTGTTAGTTGCTTTTAAGTATTAGAACCATACAAAAGTGATAATTTTTATAGCATATATTTTATTATGCTACAGATTTACGTGACACTCATTTCCGTCCATTAGCTAAAAATTAATAAATCATAGTATTTTTTAAATTTTTGTTTGGTTTTTGTTTTACCTTTGTTTTAGAATATTGTTATTTGAATAGCAAAGATCTTTTAAGATAAGGTAAGCAAATATAATTTATACATATAAAGCAAATTGTCCATATGCATGCCACTTATCTGATAGATCCTATAAGACCTCAATGCACATCTGAATGCAGTCACTCATTCATTTACCCATTCACCTTATTAAGAACTCTTTTCAATACATAGCATCACTGGTAATAAGTCTAAAATTAAATGCTGCACTACTGAAATAAAAATCACAACATACTTTTTAAAGATGTTTGAGGTATTTCTACCAAATGCCAATAAACCTAATGGCTGAAGAAAGAGAATGAGTTGATGAAAGAACTAAGATTGCACAAGAAAAGTAGCGTATCAGTCCTTTGATGAGTCAATTTTGCATGGTTTCCACCTGCCCTGAATAGTGGTACGATGTAATATTCGCAGTCCCACATTCTGTACAGGCCATTGGGTTTCAGGTGTTGCTTCATGTCCAACAGAAAGGTTATCTGAGATAATGAAATCTCCCTCTTCCCACTGTAATTATATGAAATTTTAAAAGCAATAATTAGCATGAACTATTTAGCTGTTTGTATGTGTATTTGATGTGTTTATATTAATATACAGGTTTTAACAAATACAAATAATCGACAGTAGAGACAGTTAGAATAACAGTCAGACAGAAATCATGGCTAACCTGACCAAAAGGACAGAAAAAAATACTGCCTTGCCGTCAGCATATCTTTGGTGATAGTATTGTTTAAATAACATACAGAGAGTATAATATTTATTATCAAAATACCCCTGAATGTCCATAAGGAAAAAAAGAATTATTTTTTGCCTTGTTAGATTTTGCTGAGTAAAGTTTATGAGGTGAAATCTGTAATGGCTATTAAAAGCACAAATTTTGGGACAGGCAGCTATCTCTATGTTTACCTGTCTGAAAGATATAAGGTAAAAATAATGTGTAAGGGAACTTTCTTTAAATAAGCAATATCTTCTGACACAATCTGTGGCTTACTACTAGTTTAATATAATATTAGAGTACATGTACAGCTTCTGGACACCATTTGTTACAGAAAAGAAAGTATATGTATTTCTCCATAGTTCTGTTTATATTAAATTTAAATAAACAAACAAAATCCTAGTAATGTGAATCTCTAGTTCCAGTTTAAGATTAAATTACTACTATTACTACCCAACTTTATATGAGATTACAATTCAATTTTCTTGCATCATGCATTCAAAAAAGTACACTAAATATACATGCAAAAATAAATTTCTGTATATTAGTTAATTAATGAATTAATAATGTGTTACACAATTGTATTCTCTTGTGATTGGAGGGTTCAGAAATAAAATAAATGAAAGAACATAAATCTAAATTTCATCATTTTCATGTACAGTATTACTTTCCTCTTAATAATAATTATAATGGTAAAGCAACAGTATAGCAGTTTGCTATTATTTTCAGTACTTTAATTGTCCCATTTATAATATTATAAAAGGCAAAAATTCTAAATTCTGTATAAAAATATTTTATGAGATATTTATTAACTGCATTCATTGTTTACAAATATTTTTGTTTTTTGAATTTATAAACTTATAAATTGGGAGTAAATCTTCTCTTCTTGGTTTATTATGCTATAATGTGATAATTATATCTAAATTTAATAATTATATGTACACATACATTTGTATAAGTTATTGTTGGGTAATAAATACCATGGGGGAAAATCTTTCCATTCTCAATTCATTTTTACTAAAATTTATTACTATATGACTATATAATACTAAACAGTGCAAGATGCTGTTATGTAATATGGCTCAACTAACAGTTAACATCAAGAGCAATTTACAAGTAAGGTAGTGCTGACAGGATACAGTTAAATGAACATAACTGAGCAGGCAGATGCAGCTCATAACACTATATTTAATATCCCACATTGACATGGAAAGTGATAGCTTATTTTTTTAAAACCTGCATATCATAAGACATAGATGATTTATATAGAAGTTAGAAATGTTTCATCTTCACAGGTATTGTCTCAAAAATAATGTAATAAGTACTTTTACCTAAGAATGATATGTGTTATTCAGTGGTAAACTGTGAAATTTGCTAATTTCCTGCCATGATTCATTATTTTTTAGTCTATATTAGTGTAGTATCCTCATCAAATGCATGGATTGTAAGATTGAGCAGGTGAGCTTTCAATTGCTGGCTATGTGGACAATCCTTGGCAATGGTTCAGATTTGTTCTACTAAGATTTAGCCTGCAAGCTCTCAATTGCTGTCTGGCAACGACTGAATAAAGGTTCAAAATAAAGGTTCATTTCGATCACTGTTGTCTTAGGTGATGATCTTTGTCATCTTAGAAGGCAACGTTCTGTGCTTTTAGTTTAGATTTGATGAGTCAGCAAGCTTTCAATCATTGGTTGTGCAACAAGTTGATTATACTGTGAATGAGCAGATTCTGAGCATACGAGTTTTTAATCATTAGCTGTGAGGCAAGCTGTCTTAGGCAAGGTGACAGTCCTTACCATCTTGTAAGATGACCATCTTTGTTATCTTACAATGCAAAGGTCACTGACATTAGCTTTGATCTGTTGAGCCATTGAACCCTCAATCACTAGCTGTATGGTAAGTTGAGTGAAAAGAAGGCAATAATCTTGCTATTTTAAAAAGTGGTGATTAGATTGTTTTACAAATTTTGAGCAGGTGAGTTTTTATTTATAGAAAACAAAGTTTTGTTTTACCTAGACAATATTAGTAAAGGGCAGTTTTGTTATTTTATGGAGGTATATTTTAATAGTTAAAGCTTAAAGGTATTCATAATAGTTAGTTAAAATATTTCAAATTAAATAGAATGCTTTCGTTCACTAGAGTAGTATTGACATGAAATCTCTAGATTTAGATTCATAGCAACAAATTAAATAAAAAGGCAACATTAAAATAGTAATAGAGTATTTATTCGATATTTTCCTACAATTTCTCAAACAAGCATGCATTATTTCACAAGTCTAAATCGTTATTTTTAAATCCTAACTCAAGATAGAGGTATATTTTTTTAACAACACACACACACACACACTTGGGGTTGTTATACATCAAATGTATAATCAAGTAAGACAGAAAAAAGATAACATCTTGTTTTAATAACACAATTTATTTTTAATTAATTCCATCACTAGTGCTTTATGAAAGAAAGCTAATTTGCCTAAACAAATGTTATTTTTAATATTTATAATAATGCAATTATTTTCATCAATTTTTAAATATATATAAACAGAGGTTTCTTGCAAATTAGTCAACGATAAATGAATGCACAAAATAAATGTTATGGGGAGTATCTCGTTCAAGAATTAGCTTGACAAGGCTTACCTTATGTGAATAAACCAACCGGTTGTTGTCTTTAGTAATTTCATCATGGATCTCTTTCAGAATTTCATTTGTTTCTCTTTGGTCAGCTGTATGCTGTGTTTTGGTCCCATAGTCCCATATGAATCTACCAATCATACCAAGGTGAAAACAGAGGGTCTGAAATTACAAGTAAAAATCTGTCATTTAGGTATTTTCTTATATGATGATGAGTTTATAACAATATAAATTACCACAAGGAAAGTGTATTTATTTGCTTTATAAGATAAGACTATCAAATATTAAAGTGTTTGAGACTGTTCTAGATTAGAGGACATAATATTTGTTAGAACAAATTACTCCAAAATATTAAAATATTCATTATTCTGTTGAAATAAAACCAAACAGATTCTTTTGATCATGTGATATTTAAGAAAAAAATAGAATGAAATGACATTTTAGAAAGTTTCCTTGTGCTTTTGACTAGCATTCAACTTACTGGGTGCCCCGTAACTGGGTGTGGATAGACAAGGGGGTGAACAACTTTGCAATGATTGTCTGTCCACCACAAATCATCCCACCGTGCCCGTGTCATTGGTGCCAGACTGTCTATTAGCTCCTTTAGAGGGACAAAAGCTGCAATGAAAAAAAAAAGACGATTGCATGGTAAGTTAAATTCATACAACAATAACATCTGAAAAGAAAAACAAAACCAAGAGCAATGTATTAACAAAAATAAAACAGGAGAAGGGGAAGAAAAGGAAGGTGATTTAATGTACTGAATTAATATCTTTAATACCCAAACTAGAGTGGGAAAATGTTCTCCAGTATCTATCACTTGTAAACATAAACATTTGTTTAAAAGTAGCTCTTAGTCTTAAGCCCAGAACTATAAAAAATAGATCAAATGAATCCAAATTTGAAGTAGGGGTTTACCGAGGTTTTATTTGGATTTAAGAGATAAGTAATATTTAATACAATGTAACACTACTATTGGTTATATTAGTATTTATTAATGGCAACTTTAAAATTTGTGCATTTTGGTGCATATATATACTGTGTTAAAAGTGGGTGGACTGCCATCCCAGCAATTACCATAAGGAACTAATACCTCTATGAAACCCTTTAGTGGGATCACATCCATCCTTACACTTTTTATAAGAAGGGTCTTCTTGGCTTTCATTTCTGTAAATTATTTTTAATAAACATCTATGCTTGATTAGACTTTGCTCTTTTTCTTTTACTCTTTTGAAAAGAGCTAAGGGATACACATATAAAAATGAAATAAAATATATAAAGTCTCCCTGCCTACTTAAAACTACCATGATAATGTATTCCACCGTGACTGCTTGTCAATGAAATATACAAAATGTAGCAGACATTATAGCTAATGTTAGCCCATTACTTATAATTTTAACATAAAACCTGTATTGCCAGTTTTTGGTATGGACACCATGTGATACAAAGAGTGACTGAAAGGTTTCTCCATAAAACTCCCATCTATGTGCCATCCGGTACGTCCTACGTTAGTGCACCCTTCTTCTTCACAGTTTGACACTCGGAATATATCTGGGTGAGGAGACTTCGGGTGTTTATAAAACGTTGATTCCAAATCACCAAACCATCGAGAAATATCAACATGCCTGCCTGCACTCACGACTCCCTGTTCTTTGAAGATAAGCAGACGATGTTTGTGAACATCTTGAACGATTTGTTTGACGATCTCTTCCGATACTGGCTTCTTTAAGTCTATATTTTTCACTTCAACTCCAATTTTGGTTGGAAAATATTCCATAACTGCTTTTCTACAGTTATACTAGTGAAGCGAATGCACTTCAGTACGGAATACAAGTAATAGATGTATACGGTTATTCATTTCTTTTTTAAAAAATATCTACAACTGCAAGTCGGCGAAGTAATTTCCTCAACGTCCTTGAACTTGTTCCAGCAAGATTGCTGAATACATCTTTTCAGGATCGAACCAAGTAAGAAGAGTCACAAAATCATATTTGCCACTAATACCAATCATCGTGCATAATTCTTAATTTGCATAAAAGGCATCATACTGATATTTTCCCCCGCGGTGACCACAATAAACACCGCAGCGACCATTCCGATACGATTCCTCTCATAGCTATTTTGTTAGAAAAAGATCGTTTTAATGTCTCACCACCAGCACTTGAAATGTTTTAAATTTTGTTTGATGTGATTTCATAATATCGCTAATTTGCTTATTAACCCGTTCGTCGTCTTCGGGACGAATTTGACGTAATAAAAAAAATTCCACACACGTCCTAGGGACAAAATGGGACGCCACGCCCACAGGCGTGGCTAAAACGATCATGCTAAAAGATCCAACTAGAGTGAAAGAAATATAGCCTCAGCAACCACTGTGCTCTAAATTCTATCTTTAGATATTATAATTAGAATGCTCATGTGACTGAACTCCCGCGGTTTCTAACAACCCTGCATCCTTCCTGGAAAGTTGGCAGACTTTACAATTAGTGAATTACGTAATCTATCTAAATATGGCAAGCGCACATTTTCAGTTGGATTATTGTGAATTTGCTTGTACTGCTGGATCAGAGTGTGAGGAGAGTAGTTTTTCTTCAGAAGAAGAGGATATTGAACAACCTAATATTCCACTTTTAGATGAAAGAGGTGACACCAATGCCACTGAATCTAGAAACGAAACCGGTCGCCCGCATGGCGACATTTTGAGTGTATCGAGTGACGCACGCGTCGCCGCGAGCACGGAGATTCAAACATTTACAGGCTGTAGTGGGGTAAAAATGCAGTTTCCAGAAAATGCTACAGTACTTGACATTTTTCAGGCATTTTTACCAGAGAATTTTGTACAAAAGATTGTCGAGTACACTAATATATATGCATCTCAGCAACTTTTGCAAGATAACCTTTGTGCTACAAGTCGTATCAAGAAATGGCATGATACACAGGTGTCTGAAATATATCAATTTTTGGCACTTATTTTTTTGATGGGAATATGTAGACTACCCACATTGAAACATTATTTTTGTAAAGATGAAGCCTATGGCCAACCTTTATTTCGTAAAGTAATGTCTGGCCGTAGATTTTATTTGTTACTAAATTGCCTACATTTTTGTGATAACGCTGTCTCAGATCCTACCGACCGTATCCACAAAATTCGATTGATTATTGATCATTTCAGACAAGTATTTTCATCCATTTATGTGCCCGGAGAAAATATTTGTGTGGATGAATCCCTGATGTTGTGGAAAGGTCGCTTAGGATTCAGGCAGTATATAAAATCTAAACGGGCTAGATTTGGAATCAAATCATACGAAATTTGTGAGAGTCTGACAGGGTATGTTTACGATTTCATTATGTACACGGGGAAAGACACTGAGTACACTTTTACTGATGGAAATCAGGGTGAGAAAGTTGTTCTAACCCTTTTAGAACCACTTCTAGGGAAATATTACAAGGTGTACACAGATCGCCTTTTCACTAGCCCCACCCTAGCGCGCACTCTTTTGGCAAACAACACGTACATATGTGGAACTGTCACGGGAAACAGAAAAGACATGCCAAAGAACTTTCCAGGCACTAAGCTCACTCCAGGACAAATTTCAATTGTTCATAGTGATGGCGTTTCTTGTTTTGCATGGCAAGACAAGAAACAGATACTCATGCTAAGCACAATGCATCATGACAGTACAATAATAAATACAGGCAAAAATCATTACAAAACAAAAGAACCAATTCTGAAACCAGCTTGCATTTGTGATTACAACAAATATATGGGAGGGGTGGATTTGTGTGACAGTGTAACAACTGCATACCCTAGCATCAGAAAAACAATAAAATGGTACAAGAAAGTTTTCTTTCACATTCTTGACATTGCACTGTACAATGCCTGTGTTGTTTACAAGAAACACACAGGTAAATCAATGACATTGCTAGATTTCAGAGATGCAGTATTGAAGCAAATACTAGAAAAATATCCTGAGGTCAATGTTTCTAAAGGTGGTCACGCTTCTGCTGACAGTTTGCCACCATCTAGACTGATGGGTAAACATTACATTACACTTTTTCCTCGTATTGATCCAAGTAAACCAACACCGAGGAAAAGATGTCGCCTTTGTGCAGACCACAAAGTTGAGAAAAGGACACGTCACCTGTGCCCAACATGTGATGTTGCCCTATGTCTTACCCCCTGCTTTGAAAAATTTCATTCAAAGCAGACATTGTAAATTCTTTTTTTCTAATTCTTCTTTCCTGTTTTTGTCTATTTTCTTCTTTGTATTATAGGAGCATTTTGAACATTTATTTTCATAATTTACAACATATATATATATAAAACATATGTAATTCAGCAACATAATACTTTATATTTATTTTCTTTTCATTTACATTATTACATAAAATTTATTTGTAGCCTATATTTTCTTCTTTTACTCCTGATGAAATCGAATACATACTCAGTACTTTTTATTTTTACCTGACAGTGACAAGTTACCTGTGTATTCATTGTACAATACAGAATAGCAGAGTATACAAAATTTCTAAACTTTACTGATGTTGATTTCCATAATAAAATTTTCTGCATCTGCATTTCTGCTTCACTAAGTCTACATCTGCAATTTTATTTTATATATTATAAATCAACTTACCAAGCAGTGTTACCTTCTTCATTTTCTGCATTGGGATTTGTGAAAAATTGGACATGTGTGCAACTAGTATTTGGTGTGTTATCTACATGTACACTTTTCTTATCATCTTACCTTTACCAAGCAAGTGGCTAGCATTGTTTCCTTCTTCATTTGTGTCTTGAATTTTTGAAAAAAATATTCTTGAACATTTGTGCTTTCTTCACTTCACTAACCGTGACTGGTGTGTTATCTACATGTACAATTTTATTATATATAAATCATCTTACTTTTACCAAGCAAGTGGCTGGCATTGTTTCCTTCTTCATTTGTGTCTTGGATTTTTGAAAAAAATTATTCTTGAACATATGTGCGACCAGTATTCACGTCATTTCAATTTGTGCTTCACTAACTTTGATATGTGTTACCTGCTGTAGAGAATTATATTGTCTAATCACTTGAATTTGGTGGGCAAGAAGTCCGGTCATGAAAGGCGGCCGTTAGCTTAATGGTGAGCTAACTGACTGATTGAAAGAGAATGGACTTGGAAATATTTTGTGCAGTTTACTATTGATATGTTTTATACTTGTGTTTTACATAGATCTGCATTATTATTTCTACAGATTGCCGCCCGGCAACAATTTTCTCGGTAGCCATATTAAAAAATGAAAAGCGAGTGTGATTTGTAATGGATTTTCAAAATTTAAAGTTTAAACTATTATAGACATATAGAAATTTTAGAATTATTAAACTTTCTTTAAAAGTAAATAATAAAATTTTTTCTTACCTTTTTTTTTTGAAACTTGCGATTTTCATCATCGTTGTCGTATTCCTGAAGGACTTTACACCGCACCACAAAAATATAAAAGTGTGCATATTTTGTGGGGGGGTTTCGGCGATATTTAGGAATTAAATCCAGGGTGTCGCTTCATCAGAAGTCCCAGAGCAGGGGTCACCAACCTTTTTGATACTGAGAGCTACTTCATGGGTACTGAGTCATATGAAGGGCTACCAGTTTGATACACTCTTCTAGTTTGCCTTTATACATTATTAATGATGTGAAGTCTTAGAAAAGGCCTACGGGCGACTTATGTGTGTTGAAGTCTACAGAGGTATCGAAATCTTAGATCAATTAACAGAGCTTTTAAAAAAAATAATGGCTACATACGTCAAAATGTAGTTCGACGACAGAAGGAAGGCATTATGTAACTACTGTTCCAGTAAAGTTAATTAGGGCGCAAAATGATTATCATACTATAGTCTATAGTATACACCAAAGACAAGATGAAGGTTAGAAACTTTATTACTTGTACAGCACAACCTATTGCTACGCCACTGTGAGCTGTGAGTGTTGAGAGAGAGAGAAAATCAATGATTCAGATGCAAGACAGCCAGAAATAGGTCATCAATATTAATAGTTAACAAACTTTCCTGTTCGCCCAAAATATTACATTTGTGTTGCAATATGAATAATTGCCGGCTTTGTTGCAATCGCTCACAAACACAAGGACGTCCATGACAAACACCACATGCACGCGCCATCTGTAATACAAACGCGCGTCAACTCGGGTCTATAACCACAATCATTTAATAAGACAAGGGTAAGTCACACTGTTTTTTGTAGCCGTAGAAATGTTAAATCTGATCTATCTATAGGTCGGACGCTCGCCACAAGGGCTGCCAGCTCATCACGGAGTGCTGTTACCTTGATTTATTACTATTAGGGACGGTTCCTTGTTGATTTCGCGACCATTTTATTTACCCGGTACATCGTAGTTCTGGAGCTTTATTTGTTTTGTTTGTTTAATTGTGTGGCAGTGGACCACCAGCATTTCTTTATTGAACTTCTAGATGCAATTGTTTTTTCAGTATTTATATTTACATATTTGACAGAAGTTTTGCTTGTGACGGTATTGAGTTTACGTGTACTCTGTAACAGGATGTTTACGAGAATAAATTGGGCATGCGCAGAGAACGCAGCTAACTTTTTATTGTTTGAATGTGAAACTCGCTACAAGATGAGATTCAGAAACAACAGGCGATAACACCACATAGAAGGTTTGTAGGTACAAGTCTACACTCGTAGCACTGAAAGGGAGGAAATTTTCCTGACACTTAAGTGACAGTTGGAAAATGAAATTGAAGATATTATGATGTCAATTGTCATACATTTCAGTTTCAGAGCCAACGCTGCAGGAATTACAAGTTGCAACACAGCAAGATTCAGAATTACAGATGCTAAAGAAAATTATTCAGTCAGGATGACCATAAGAGAGGGAGAAATGACGTCCATACAGAATGGATTAGTCTTCAAAGGAGAAAGGATTGTTGTTCCAAAAGGCTTGAGAGGAAGAATAATGGAACTACTTCGTAAGAGTCACAGGGACTTGCAAGGGTACCGTAGAAGGGCAAGATGAGACAGTTTACTGGCCAGGGTTAGCAAAAGACAGAAAAGCACCTTGAAACATGTGAGCCATGTTTGTCATACCAGACATGTCAAACAAAAGAACCATGTATAAGTCATCATATTCCAGACTTACCATGGCAGCACGTAGCTGTTGACCTTATGGAGTGCAAAGGAAACGACTATGTAGTTGTTGACTACTATTCAGATTTTTTCGAAGTTGACAGGCTCAAAGACAAAACAGAAGGGGTGATTTACAAATGAAGGCATATTTTGCCATGTCTTGGCATACCAGAAAGAGTGGTATCTGATAATGGTCTGCCATTTAGTGGGAAAGCATTCCAAAGATTTTCAGAAAAAATGGGGTTTTGAACACGTTACGAGCTTGCCCGGTTGTCTGCAGGCAAATGGAAGGGTAGAAAATGCCGTAAAGACAATAAAAAACACGATGATAAAGTGTGCTGAAGAAGAGAACTCAATTGCATATTTAGCATTACTTGAGCTTTGAAACGTTCTAGCTGAAAAGATGAAAACCTCACCATCTCAAAAGTTGTTTGGGCAAAGAACCAGAACATTATCGCCATCAGCAAAGACTTTGCTAAGACTCCATACATGCACTGAGGTTTAAGAGAAGCTAATCAGAAGGAAGCAAGCTTAAAAAGGCTATACAACAGAGGAACAGTAGAGTTAAACACTCTAAGATTGGGACAGAGTAAGATTCAAAGCACCAGACAGGATCAAACAAGTGGATAAGAGCCACAGTGAAAGATCAAATCAAAGCTGGATCTTATAGAATCAGAACAGATAATGGAAAACTGTTCAGAAGAAACAGAAGACAGCTAAAGAAGTCAGCAGAACAACAAGTTAGCCAGCCTGTGGTCATACAACCTAGAGTGGCCATACCAAATCAGTTATCAAGACAGGATAAACAAACAAACAGAAATGTTAGAAGCAAAACAGACAGTACAGGAGGAAACAGAAATTAAAAAAAAAACAGAAGCCAGGTACAGAAATGGGACAACATGCACAGAAACAATCACCACAAGATACAATTGAAGCAAAATCTTGTAGTCAGACCCCAAATAAGATGGTAATCAGAGATACGAATGATCTGACATGGCTACAGGAACACACAGAGCTCAAAGCAGCACAAGTTGTGAAACACCTCCTATACTTACAATCAGTGGTAGACTAGTTAAACAATCACATATCTGAAAGATTACCACTGGGAAAGGAAGAAGTAAATTTACTGCAAGGTGTTCATTCATAAGTATCAATATATTAGTACTAATGATTTTGCAAAGAAGTAATAAATGTACTTAGCACATAGTGGTGGTACTAACTGGGGATTGTTTATGCTAAAATGTTAGCTTAATGTGTAGTTGTTATGTTAATAAGAAATCAGTGAATGAATCTATGTCATACTGTTTGCTTAGTGTCTTGTGAGTTTCTACTTTCAAGGACTGAGAAATTAAAAGACTGTAAAGTGTGAAGGCAATGAAGAGACTCTGGAAAGTAATGATAGGTATAGAAAGAACAATGCAAATTTAGAAAGCTAAACATGTTTTACGGTATTCAAATTTTTTTTAAAATTAAAACTTTTTTTTTTTAGTTTGGAATTAATGTAAAGTGTATGTATGGAAGGGAAAAAACAACAAAACCCGGCAGTTGCAAGAAGGGAGGATTTTATGGTATTGAGTTTATATGTGCTCTGTAACAGGATATTTACAAGAATAAACTGAGCATGTGCAGAAATGCAGCTCACAGTGGCTCACCTGTGCTAACTTATTGTCTGAATGTGTGAAATTTGTTACATTGCTCCTCCGAAAAATATTGGTCCATGTGAAAATCTGTCAGTCTTGAAAATTAGATGCTAGTTGTCTAATTCAAGACCTTTCTCCACAAAATCAGCCATTTTAAAATTTGAAAAATATAGAGAAAGGAAAATAAAAAACAATAGATACAAGAGTTCAATTTTCCTTTAGAGTGGATGAATGAGCAAAGATACTAAAGACCTACCCTTTTGGAAAGGTTGAACACCCTTTTCTTACCTTTACAACAGTGTATTCTTTGTCCCAGACAGTGGTTCTCATCAAGCTACCCTGAACAATGGTTTTCATTAGGCAATAATATTAAATAATTATTGTTAATATACTTTGACCTGGATACATTTATTTTTATTAGTCACTTTTGTTTTGGCCATTTAAATATTCAAGTTTTTATTACTTTTATAGGAGGGGTGATAAACCAAGTCACTCCCTCTCTGATATCATGCAGAAGATAATGATCACTACAAAAATGCCGTTATAGACATCAATCATTATAATTTAATTATCTTTCTCTTTAAATATTTTGTTCAAGTTCAGATTGTTACCTTTTTAATTAAAATGACAAAGAAATTTAAGCATAGAAAGGAATGGGCCACATTTGACCTCTTTAGTCTTGCTACTTTTTAAAGTATTTTTGCATCATATTTTAATGACACACCAAACTGTGCAAACTAGATCTGTTGGTCTATTATTTCAAGAGTCAGACTTACTCTCTGGGGTACTGAATGTAGCTGCATGACTCACATAATAGATACCTGACTACCCCAGAAAACTTAATTGTCTGATTGGTAGAACTAATTCAGAATAGCCAATCATAAATGTTCCTCCAAAACCAATGTTTAGAATTCAAACACGCTTTCTCTTCAGGTTAAAGCCTGCTGTGGTTAAGGAAAGACCATAGTCTCTTACAATTTTTTCTGCCTTAACAGATGTTCATTTCGAACCATTAGCCATCTTTATATTTGTAACTGTAAGGCTGGTTAAAAGCCTGGATTTCTTCATCAGGATATTCATGTATGTAACCATTTTGCTATTCAGATGTTGTTGATGAAGTCAGCCCAACTTTATTTTTCTTGTGCTAAGAATTTTATAATTAATGAATTAATAGTTATGTGTTGTTAGGAAATAACACTTAATTCATTAATTATAGAATAGGTAAATTCATTCATTAAAATTGAGTGAAATATGGTATGAAAGACTGTAATTTTTGGCTTTTGTCTCCTTAATCTAAATCTTTGTTCTGAGAGTGAAAGAACATAAATCAGTATAAAAAAGAGAGTACTGAGTTAGAGACTTTTGATGAATAGCTCACTATATGCAGACACCACCATTTGAGGCATTCCATGGCAATAATGGACTATGAATATCATATCTACTGAAGAGCACTAGTACCATACTACTGTTTCTACTGCTGCCATACTTTTAGTACCTATGAGGTGGAATCATTAATCTTGATTGTGGAATTAGGATTCTTGCAAAAAGCAAGATGCTAAATCACATTTACTGAAGACTACTCGTTGATCAGCTAAGTCTGTCAAAGTAGCAAGTTCAAACTCATTTGGCTGACAGTGATGTAGCCTTTAATTGAACGTTTAAAGACTGTTATTTTAACATTTAAATATGACTTTATGAGTAATTTTGATAAACAATTCTCAAGATGTATTCCTTAGTCTTGTAATGTTATTGTTTGTTTCTTTTAGAAGGGTGGGCTTATTTCTTTCCTTAATTGAGCCATTACAGATGGCTATATTATTACTATTAGATAATTATTTGTCTTATACTAGTATATATGTTTGTGATAGTCACTTTATGTGGTGTCTGACCTTAGAGTAATAAACTTTAGATTGTGGGTTGGAAGGGCTACTATTGATGGACACTGTGTTTATAGTGTTTCTGTTGAAATCTGTTTCATTTGTTTTCATTTCTTTCATTGAGTGTCTTAAATATGTCTGTTTTTCCCTCCACACCTCACAGACATCATGAGGAATGTGTCATTGTAATTTCTATTCTGAATACTATTAGAGGCAATGGTGAGACCATAATATAGAACATGGCTAGTTGTAGTAAGGTGAGACAGTGGTAATGGATGAACTAATAAGTGTTCATTTACAGAAGAAAATTTTTAATGAGGGAAGTTAAGTCATCAAGTGGTAATAATTTCTGTTCACTGAAACTATACTACTAGAGGTGTAGGATCAGTGCACAAAGTCCCTATTAATTAATGTTAAGTGATTTTTTTTGTTAATACAAATTTCCTATGCAATTGCAATGCAACTATGAACTAGAGATACCAGTCATTTCATAAAGCCAGTTTTCTATTGGTCATTAAAATTATTATTTATTTTTTTGTACTGACAAAGAAAATCTCCAATATCTATTTGGAAATTATTAAAGAATTGGATAAAGTAAGATTTATATTGTTGACAGTTTTTAAATAATAGTACTTTTATTTGATTTTAACTGACAATGTCATTTCACTTGGTTCGAGATTGACAGAAGAAATTAATGTTACATGTATATATAGTTCATCTTCATGAAACAAATTAATTAACTTTATATAATTTTTTTTTCTAAACATTTCCTATCATCTGAAACTTAATTTCCATTTTTTCTCTCTCTTTATTTTGTAAAAATAGAAAAAGAAAATCTAGAAACTTTTGTTTTAAATTGCCATTGAATTCAAAGAACCAGATGAAACTTAATTGCTGTTCTTGTTGACAAGCCTCAATCACCAATGATTTTTAGATAATTTTTCATTTTCCCCAAATGTAATATTTCTATCATAATTTTTTATAACTATATTTAAGCTCTTTCTTTTTTCTTAAAATAAATTGTCAGTTGTGGATTTTTTACATGGCATTAACTGCGAATGTTTCTTCCTCCCATTTTATTATAGCAACAAAAATACTTTGTTTTTGGTTTAGTGCTTTGAACTCTGAATTAGGTTTAGGTTTAAGTCTGAATTGCTAAACTTGAGGATCCTATGGATTTATGGGCTCTATCTAAAAGCTTTTAATAACATTTGCTTGTATAAGCGACTGTAGACTGATCAGCTTTAAAGTAACAATAAATTGTGATGGCTCTGTAGCCCTAGTGCTACCTTAAACTGGGAGGAAGAAAGCAATTAATGAAGAAAAATTATCCCAATCAAACTGACTATTGGGATGTAGCATTCTTAATTTTATTTCAAAAGCATCTTATCACTTTCTTTTTGAATCAGTACGTAATGAACATTTTCATAGATATTGTTTTGAAACCACTGCCATATACATATCAATATTATTGACAAAAAGTATTAATCTACTAAAGTAAAAATTGCTGTTGTCATATTGTGTGAAATTTATATTGACCAGTTATGTATAAAATTGTTTTCATATTTTTACTTATTACAAAATTACATTAAACAATTGCCACTATATATTTACATGTAAAAAAAAATGTGCTGCAGAACCATCTGTGTACCATGTCTGGCACAGACACAGCATCTGGTCATGCAGCCAGAATACAGGCACATGAAGGGAGTAAGCAAGGAGAGAAAGAATGCAGCAGTAACCTTAACTTGAAGAAAGAAGACAAAGAAAGTTTTGAGTTTTTCTACAGTAAAAAATCTCCTTTCAGTCAACACTTTCCTGTCAGCTTTCAGATTGATGGTGTTATGTACAATTGTGCAGAACAATATATGATGCACCAAAAGGCAGGTATGTCTACAGTAGACCACATTTTAGGCAGAATTACAGTATATGTGCACCAAATGTTGGGCAGGATTACAGTATATGTTATCTGTTAAGTGTTTGTTGTAGAAGTTGCAATTACATGCACTTTGTAACTGAGCAAGACAGAATGATGAACAGTTGGGGGAAAAGAATAGGATTTGAGAGTAAGTGTGAATCTTAATTCCTGAATCAGCAGGAGTCACAGACAAATTTTTATCCGGGTCAAACAAAAATGAAAAGCTGTGAATAGTATGCATATTAATTAGTTTCAATTTGTTGCACCTAAGTTAATTAACAGGTGTGTGGTTTCATAGATGAAACTGATGGATATGAGTGAGTGAATGAATTGGGAGTGAAATAGCTTTTAACATTTCACACTAGAATATGAAAGGCCCAAGTTTAAGTAGATTATATTTTTAACCTTTTCATTGGTCATTTTCAGTGCTGTTCAAAGATGTTGAAATGGCAAAAGAAATAATGAACACCAGCAATCCAGTTATACAGAAGAAATGTGGCCGTCGTGTAAAAAACTTTGATGCCGATGTTTGGAATAAACATTCTCAGGTCATAGTAAAAGAGGCTAACATTGCCAAGGTAAGATTATCTAGAGAAAGAGGTTAATATTTGCCAAGATATGAATACCTAATAGTAAAGAGGCTAACATTGCCAGATATGATTATCTAGAGAAAGAGGTTAATATTTGCCAAGATACGAATAGCTAGTAATAAAGAGGCTAACATTGCCAGATATGACTACCTGGTAGTGAAGATTGAATACATACAGTGAAACCTTGCTATAACACAATAATTGGGGTCCATAAAATCGGATCACGTTAATGCAGGGTTGTGCAACGTGCGAATGAACATACAAAATTTCAGGCGCCATGCCTTGACTGTGTTATATCTGAATTTGCATTATCGTGGGGTGCATTATAGGGGTTCCAATGTAGTAGTAAAGCAATTAAAATTATCGAGGCAAGAATATCTGTCAAAAAAACTACCATTACTAAGGTATGATTGTCTAGTAGAAGAAGATAATAATTACCTAATAATTTGAATATCTGGTAGTAAAGAGGCTAACAGAACTAGGGAAAGACTATGTGGCAAAGAGATGAACATTGCTAAAATTTTACTGCCTAGTAGTATATAAGCTATCAATTGCTAAGTCTTTTAAATATCTAGTAGTAAAGAGACTGACATTGTCAGAGTTTGAAATTGGCTGTCATTGCCAAATATATCTGACAAAAACTAACATTGCTTCATTTTGTCTGTCTAGTAGTAAAGATGCTATTAATTGCTAAGTCATGTGACTGTCTAGTAGGAGAGAAGCTATTCATTGCCAAGTCATGTGACTGTCTAGTAACAGAGAGGCTATTAATTGACAAGTCATGTGACTGTCTAGTAGTAGAGAGATTATCAATTAATTGGAATATCAAATAGTAAAGAGACTAACATTACCAGGATATGAATATCTAGCAGTAAAGCAACCAATATTGCAGGATATCTAGTAACAGTAGTAGTAAAAAGGCAGAACATTTCCAGAGTAAGAATATCTGATAGTAAAGTGGTAAGAATTACCATTTTCTGTTGAAAAGAGTGACATTGCTAAGATATAAGCATAATCTAGGAATAGAGAGGCTATTAATTGTCGTCATTTAATATCTATTAGTAAAGAGACTAACACTTGCCACAGTACGGATATCTAGTAGTAAAGTGACTAAATTACCAGGGTAAAATTATCTGCTAGTTACTAACATTGCTAAGGTTTGAGCATATCTATGAGTAGAGAGGCTATTAATTGCCAAATCATTTAAATATCTAGTAGTAGAGAGACGTAACACCAGCAAGGTAAAAATATCTAGTATTAAAGAGGCACAACACCACCAAAGTAAGAATATCTAGTATTTAAGAGGCACAGCACTGCCAAGGTATGAATATCTAGTATTTAAGAGGCTAACGCTGCCAGAGAACATGCAAAGGCAGGTTTATTTTATTCAGAAGTGGTATGAACATCCAGAAAATTAAATTATTATTGATCTCTTACTGATTGTTTGAGTAGGTACTCAAAAGCATTGTCAGTCAAACTCATTAAAATGACAGTCAAAAACATATGCTTATTGTCAATTATTTATTTACTTTCCCATTTTATGGACCTCATGCTAATATGTCACTACCCCCTATAAAAAGGGATATGTTTATGATAAATACTGCCTACTTACTTTTTCATTTTATGGACATCATGCTAATCTGTCACAAATCAAAGTAAAATTTTATGTTCGCCAAGCTAATGTACCCATATAACTCATTTGAGACAGTCACATAGATTTACAAATTAATTGTTACTATAAAAGTATAAATAGGTTTACACCAGCTACTTGAGTAAATGATCTGTAATAGTGATCATTGTTACTGAATACTTGTGAAATTGCATTGCTGTATCATTGGTTTAAAGTAAATTAGAAATGTTATATCTTCAGCAAATTAAAATATTTTACGTGTGCCTTTAACTAAAAGGAAAGACTTGGTTATCTAATATATTTGGTCAGCATATTTGTTGGGAAATTAGAACATTTTGAGAATATGATTAAGAAGTTTAGTCGTAGATTTGCATATAATTTTGATAACAGGGTAATTTTCAGTTAAATTTACATTGGTAAGTTGATTTGATTCATAAATATAAGTCCTATATTGATTAATATATGCAAATTAAGATTAGACTTGAACAATATAGATATTTAATAAGTCAACCATTTTTATTTCATTGTCTTTCTCAGTTTTCACAAAACAAAGAACTGCTTGAAAAACTACTGGCTACACATCCCCGCACACTGGTCGAGGCAAGCCCAAGGGATCGTATATGGGGAATTGGTCTAGGTGCTTCTAACCCGATGGCACAGGACCGCAAACATTGGCAAGGTCGCAATCTTTTGGGACAAATTCTAACTGAAGTCAGAGAACAGCTGAGAGAGGAGACAATAGAGTGATGAAAAATTAATTAATTGAAATTATGTTTTTAATATAATATTCATCATTTAAAATATATTTTAATATATCAGTAACAGCTAACTTAAGATCATTAAATTCAGTCAGTATGTGGCTGAATATTTCTCAGAATGACAAATTCATAAATTCCATCAACATTGCTATGAATAAAGTAATTTCATTTATGCCAGTTTGACTCATTTGTTTTGAAATTGAAATACTAAATACCTATATACAGAATGTATAGTGTTAGATAGTTTTAAAAGTTCTCATATGCAGTTAAAGTTGCAATTATCCATCAATAGATCACTAGTAGTGGTCACTAACCAATTGAATTTTTGACAGTAATCCCCAATACATATATGCATGTAACTGATCGTTGACAATTTATATAACAAGTCTAGAAATAGGGATAGGCAAATTTACTGTGCCACAGAAGGATATATCACTGTTTCAATCTGGTCATTGTGGGTACATTACCATAACATTTGTTACTTTCAAGGGTGACAGACTGGCAGTCATACATTGAACAATAGGCAGTAATTATCACAAGCAAATATGCCTCTCTTCATTTGCTAGTTTAATATATTTATTTAAGTCCAGAGCCATTGAAAAAGGGGGAAATAATTTTAAGAAACTACAGAGACATTTCAAGATTATGAAGAGGCCACCATCTCTTTTCTGAGTTACTTCTGCTGTCTTCCATTATGGTCCAGTATAGTTGCACATTTTTATTGTGTTTTTTTAAAATTGCATTGTCATAAGGCTAGCATATCTACCAGTTTTTGTGCCCTAGGGAGCTGGCATGATAGATGTAGAGAGAGAAACAGACATAGCAAAGAGAATGAGAGAAAGGAATGTGAAAAAGAGAGTAGCAAAAGAGATAGAAAGAAAGAACAAGAGAGAAAATAAAAAGTTGTGGATCAAATAAGAGAGATCTAGAAGAAAACAAGAGAGAATAAATGAGAGAGAATTAAATAAAAGAGAGGAATTATGAAAGGAATGGTGTTTGAAAGAAAGAGGGACATGAAAAGGGGGGATATGAGAGAGAGACAAAAGATTGAGAAGTGCACAGAGAAATCCCATAAGGACAGGAAGAATGAAAAGATAGAATGGAAAATGAAAAAGATGATGGGGAGGAGAGAAATAAATGAATGGAAGAAGAAATGTTAGCACTTTTATTTCAGAATATTTTTTATGATATATATATATTTCTGGAGGCGGAATGACATTTATTTGATTTTATAGTTTGTGCATGTTAGAACACAGTAGGAAATGTTTTATAGCAACAATTTTTTGTCAAAGCAGTTGTAACTGCTATCAGTAAGGATCAAAAGTCTACCTGGTATTCAGTAGAAAGAGTGCCCTTAGTTTGTGCCAAATATGTTTGCAAAACACAGCTTACAGAGGGCAGTAGTACAAACTGAAACTGATTTGAGTGCTCGAAGTGATGATTAACATGGTTTCACTACTATCCCCCCAACTTACTCAGACAAGGAGTATTAGCAAATAAATTTTCAAAGAGCATTGGAAAAATCAAATATATTTTGTTTAAAATGCAAACCATCAATAAGCATGCCATTTCATTCATATTAAATGAAAATTAATACCAATTTAATGCATTTACTGCTTTAGTTATATATCCATAGGTAAGTATATATATTATTTGAATTATTTAGATGATGAATTCCTGTGATTCATTTAGAATTAAGCAAGGGTTTGGAAGGTGGATATCTTACAAGGGTTTAGAAGGTGGATATCTTGTCACATTCATTCCTGTGATTCATTTAGCACCAAATAAAGGCATAAAAGGTGAACATTTTTCCCCATAAAAATAATAAGACTATCACAGCTATTACTCCATGTTGTATTATAAATCCTGAGCTGCACAAACACCAACTATTCACAAATAATGAGCTGCATAATTTACATTTCCTTTCCTGTTGACAGGGCAGTTTTATTATTTTCATTATCTCCAGTTTCCTTAGCTAGTTTTTTTTTTCTCTTTTAAGTACTCCCTTCTGTTAAATGGTATTAGACCACAAACTTTATTTATAATGTAAAATAGTCCTTGCACACTATAAAAATAAAGTAACAAATCTTACACTCTGCTTTGTTGCCCTATTTAGTAAGAACACATACATGTAGAAACCCACATCTGAAAACAATTTCCAAGTGATGATTTCTTTATTTCTACATATGTTTATATCAAGACATTCAGAATATATATAATTATGTACAAACTACAGCTTAATGATATATGCATTTCATTCCTATAAACATATGCTGAAATCACATCAAATCATGCCCAAAGCATCTAAACAAAAAAATGATTGAAAGCACTGGTGTCTCACACAACAATCACACATTTTTGCCTTTCTCTCTTTCAGATACCCATAGCTGAAAACATCACACTTACTTTTTTCATTGCTGATTCCCAATGACTGCAGTAAGGGGCATACTTATTTAACCCCTACATTTACATGAAAGACACAAAATATTTAAATATAATAATTAAAAAAAAAAAAGCACCTGTCTTTGTAGCAACATTTTCCCCAAATAAAATATTCACATTTGTACTGTGACGCATTTTCATTCAACAATATAACACTCTGTGGAATTATAGCATCTAAGGCCAATGTCCTCGACATGTGAAAAGGACATGATTCTAAAAACTTAACGCAGAATCAAACAAGATATTTTTCAGACTATACTTCACAACCAAAACACCAAACACCATTCTTTTGCAGAAGATCTCTGTACAAAATACTGTACATGGCACTTTTCATAAACATTCTGCTTCCCAATGCAAGAAATTGTTGTCTAACTAATCTGTGATTTACTAATCACAAAGAAGTCTTTGTAATTTAGAACACAAGCCACCGATTGACATTGCTAAAGTATTTCCATTACTCTAAAAGGGTTGCAGATGTGCATAAAATAACTGATGCATATGTCAACTACTAGAAGAAATTTACTTGTTTTGTATTGTTCCTGTTAGGCAGTGTAAATATCCATTTTATAACAATATCAGTTTAGGCATAGACATATCAAAGCAATAGGAGAATTCAGTGACCAATGATATTTGGCAGATAAACCAATAACATACATGTGCAAATTAATTAAATTATCTTAAACAAGGTTGTACATTGTACATATTGTAGCTGATGCAAAATTGCCAGATTTTTCAAGCAAGCTGTACTGCTACCATTTAATTCATTGTAGGTAATTGGTATTGAATCTTAAAATGTGAGTTGACAACCTTAGAAAGAACTACAGAAATAAAGATATACACATTTCCTTTAAAAAAATAAAAATAAAATAAACAATCAATTGTAAGTAGAAATAATAGTCCTTGTAAGAATAATAAATAATTTCATACACACAAAAAATATCAACTTTATTGTGGCTAATCATGCATGTTTTACTTTAATCATTTGTTTTCTCAAAAACTCAACAGTATTTGCAGAAAAATCTACACAGGCAACACAAAACCCTACTGAAAATAAAACAACAGTGATAAAAGACAATGAACATATACTGTTTGGCAGTCTATTTCAATTATGTAGAGAATGTTATTAATTTTGTAGAATTCAGAAAGATAAATGAAATATTATCTGCAAACTAATAAAACTATATCTCTAAAGACTTTTAAAATCACACTTAAAAAAACAGTTTGTAACTAATATCAGTACGCTTTTTTAAAGTTAAGAGAAAAAATGAAAGATACATGATTATATTACACAGGCATATTCTAAGAGACAAATAATTTATTACACAGGCATACTAAAAATTAACTAAAATAAATGCATATATTTCAATATATATCATGGCTGCAAGTCAATTTGTGCAAAATGACACAGAATACTTGCTGAAAACTGCAGATATGTTGGGAGGGTGGAGGGAGAGAGAGAATATGGTACCTATAAGTTCATGGCAATATTCATTCTTCAATTATCTTATTTCATATCTGACAACATAAAGGATTCTTCAGTGTTAAGCACAGATGCTTCTACAATGCAGTTGGATCAAGATTACACCAGGAAGGAGAGAATCTTGAAAGTGGAAAGGTTGTAAACACTGTTGTTAGTTCAAACTTATTTTGTACAGACAAGCTTAATAGCAAAAGAAAATAAGAAAAATGAAACAGTAATGAAAACCCTCAAATAACATTTAAACAAAAAGAACTTCTAAAGCATAAAGATTGATAAGAGAGAAAAAAGCAGATTATTTAAAAATATAATTTTTAAAATAAATCATCTTTGAGAATGGGATGGTAATGAAAAACAAAAGGAGAACAGCAAACAAACCCCTTTCAAGAAAAGATTACTAGCTGTTGGTGTGAATCTTTTCTTTCAACAGCAACCCTCCTTTTCTTTTTAGTATTAAAAAATAAAATAAAAAAATAAAATATTCCATTTATAACTAGTCAATTAGTTAATATTGATTCTATATATATATGTGTGTGTGTGCATTTTCTTTACAAAACCAATTAAAGTTAATTTCTGCCTAATCTGAGGTTAAGTGTTTAACAAAAGTATATATAATAAATAAATAAATAAACAAAAATAGAATTTATTTTTAAAGCAGATATTTGTTCTAATAATCTTGACCACATAGACTGAAATAAAAATACATTTAAAATAAAATGCAACAAATCCAATGTTTCTCTTTTTATGTAACTATTAAAGTTTTAGAGACATTTATTTGCTTTAAAAAATACACCAAAAAACCCCCATGGAATTCAGTCTTGCCATTCTGTTGATGGACATGAATTAATTTATTCACGGACTCCACTGATCAGAAAAAGTTTATCAACCATAAAAACATCACGCCCAAGGAACCCTAACAATTCAAAAAAGGTGCTTCATTTTTCCGGTGTGCACTCAACTCATGATACACACAATACAGCCGGAGAAAGTCTGTAAAGGATAAATGACAGGGTCAACAACTGAATGAAGAAGCTGAGTCTCAAAAACACAAAATGCCCCCAAAGAGACAAGCTGTTTGCTGATCACAGTTGGATCAACTTGTCTCATACGTTGTGAGGAGTGCAGCATCTACAGGTTCCATACAGGATGGGCAGGTAAAAGAGCGCATCAGCCAGTCATCAATGCAGTCCTTATGATAAGCATGCATACACGGCAAAAAGCGCAGCATGTCACCATATGTAAATTCACACATACAGATGACACATCTGTTAACAAGAAAACAGATTGAGTAGTAAAGATTTTAATATCACAAAATTGTATGCTAACTTAATATGCAATTACTAAATGTTTGTTGGTTTTTTTGAAAAGGAACAGAGATATTACTTACTATAATACATGAAACTGAGAAATATTTCAAGAGCAAAGAGTGACAGATATCATAAAAGCTGTCTTAATTTGTGTCTGTATTAATGATTTATTATCCAAAGTTTGCTCAAAAAGTTATGCTATAACACAGCATTAGTGGGTTGTAAGCTTAGAACAATAATCTCTTCCATAGTGGTGTCAATATGCATTTGATTTTTGCACAATATAATTAAGTTATTAGAGGAGTTAAAACAACAACATATATAAACACATAAGAAAGAGGATGATAATTAAATTCACAGACAGCCAAACAAGGACAAAGGAAATGAGAAGGAAATATAACTATATGCAATATGCAGATGAGACAAAATTTAATAATAATAATAATAAATATACAAATGGGAGATTTCAGCTCTGAAAGGAAATTCAATAAAAAAAAAATCATTATAATCAGCTTAAATATAAACCAGAGTAATAATAAATCTAAAAAATGATCGCACAATAAAACAGACTGGCTTAATTCAAATAAGGTGATTCTCCATGTAATTCAAACTAAGTTCCAATGTCCATCCTCAATTCAACAACTTAACAGGCTGATGCTTACCATCATCCATCTGTCACATGCATTAGTACAAAGATCTCAATATAAGACTCTAGACAATATGAAATTCATTGCTGGTGAAAGAGTGGTATTATCCTTTATGTAAATCTATGAATGGCTCTGCAATGGATCTAATACACTGGTTTAGTGTGACAGGACAGAATCAGAGTAAATACATGGATGAATCACAAGCATAGGTTTAAGTTGCCCTTTCTTCCATGATGTGTTCTTTCGCATTTCCTGATCTAGGCCAGAAAGATCATTGGGAGTAAATGTGGACTCATGCATGAAAGTGAAATTTCTGTTATAGTAATTAACTGTGATGTCCTGTAATTAATCTAATTATTTTTTTTTAAATGAGACACACTGAAATCCAGTGTAATTTTCTTAAAGTAATGATCAAATGAGTGCACCTGAGGTTTCCCTCATCCCTTCATTTCAAGATGAGTCCAGCTAATTTATATATAATCTGAAAATGTCACTTTTTATTTGTTATCTAGTGTACATCTGATTGTATGATGGAAAAAGGCATTTAAAAAAAATGCTAAACACAAATATGAGAATCAAAATTCAACTTAATTACTTAAATAAAAGTAAAAATCAAGCACAAGAATGTATTACAAAATTTAATTTTTTTTAAAATGAAAAACTGAAGAAAAAGAGTGTTCTCAGCACTAGAGAATCAGAGTTAGTAGTACAAGATTTTAGGAAAGATGTAATCAGAAATTAAATAGATATGTGTCTCTGATAGAATGCTGAGAGACACATTAGCTATATGGCAGAAAACAGTTATAAAATGAAGAAAACTTCTTGGCACCACTATTTAGCATGTTTAAAAATAGCATGGACATAACAAAAATAAATGCTTATCTGTTGTAAGATATTCAGGTAATACATTAGTGAATTATGTGTTGTATGACAAATGTGTATGTGTACAGATATCACAACATGCAACATTATGCAATTTGCAAATGTAGTACTGGTACCCAACACCATAAATTAGTGTGAATGAATGCAGACTTTTCACCACACTTTGGAAAGGCTGCCGGCCCTTGATAAAAACAGCAAGAAAGATGCTCTGGACTGAAATACCTTTCATAAGTGTCTGAACTAATCTAAACAAAAGAAAATCCCATTTGTTCCTCAAACAGAGATAATTATAGTTTACATCATAATCAGAGATGGGGTGTTTTCATGTTGGTGGTCCATAGTTGACAAATGGACATGATAAGTAAATATATCTACAACAAGAACATAAACAGGAACTAAGAGATGTACATGCTTTTTCTCTCCTTATAATGAGTAATGCTAGACATGAGAAATGAATTTAAAATACATAATTATATTTGACATATTCTTAAAAGTTATACAGCAGTAAAAATGGTCATGAATGTGGGTAAAAAAGTAAAGCCCAATTATTCAACAACCCACTTGCCATTTAGCTAACACTAGTAACAGCAACATATAAAAGATTTGATGACTAGGGGGAAAAAAAAGACATGTGATGATATACAAAAATAAAAGGCCAACAAATAATTTTAAAATGAAGTAGACATGCTTAAGGATATAGATTCACAATAATTTCTACAATGAACTTGACTATGGCACTATAGAGAGACTCCAAACTATGGTCTGGTCTGCCTGAAAAAAAAATTATTTGCAGATGTCTGTTTATCTAAAACTGATTATTTGAAGTTACATTATGATTCTTGATAACTGTAATGGAATGTGGTACTTATATGTTTGCATGATAACTGTAATGAAATATGGCACAACTATGCTTGCATGATAACTGTAATGAAATACAATACACATATGCCTGCATGATAACTGTAACAAAATATGGTATACATTTCTGAATTATAACTATAATGAAAAGATAGGCTGTGTGCATGTGTTCATCAAGCGTTCTTAGATTTCTTTTTTTTAAATCTGATAAACACATTGCCATAGAATGACAAGATTAACTTGTCTTTCTCTTTCCCAAAGGTCATGCCACAAGCATTTAGTTTACCTATTAATACTGTTAAATAATAGTGTAAATTTTAAAAAAGCACTGCAAATAACTTTATTTTCTTTTGTGATAAACAGATAAAATTGCAGGTCTGTCGCAAAATTATGCAAGACCTTACTGCTGATTCAGTAAACTCAGCAACATTTGCATGATGATCATGTTGATAAATTTTATTTTACCATATAATGTTACAGGACAGTAATAATTATCTTTATGATGGCTAATAATATATTTTTAATTCAAGATGAAATAGGTTTTGTCTTAAAATCTTTCTGCTTCAGCTCCATTTTGAATTAGTGTGTTTGGTTATGTTCAGTTCAGTCATTTTTATTTTCCTTATAAGCTCAATACCAGTCTACATGTGTAATATGTATTCTACCTTTGAGTTAAGTAACTTATTATTGCTATTAAAGAAACATAAGGGTTTATTGTTTGTTTTTTTCTACATTATCCCAAATATTGTATTTATAGAGCCTTTAGCTGGTGCTTGCTAAAAAAGGAGCAAGGGTGTTTTGTTTGTTTTAAATAGACTGTGACAATGACTCAAGAATGAGTGAAGGAAGGGAAACACCTTCATTACCTGGGTCTGCTAGTTCCTACACTTAAAAGTGCACAATTCAGACAAAGATTTTTTTCTTATTTGAGAATTAAAATGATGTAGCCTTGCAATGCAGCTTCTCGTTACAGCTGTTTACCAGAACATGAAATACACAAGACTTGGCAACAGAAAATTTTATACTTCAGGAACAACCTTTTTTTATCATTTAAAAAAATAAAATGTTTACTACTACTAAATACTACAGAATGGTGTCATGAAATTAAGATTAAATCTTGAGCAAAATTTGTTTGTGAACATGATATAATAGCTTCATAAGTTTGAATTTGAGTTGTGACATTTACCCCTGAGTTTATGCTAACTGCAAGGTATTTCTTGTAACACTGATCACTTTGTAACAATGCTTCTGCAATGTGTTGTTTGCCATTGTGTGTTATCATGGATTTATACATGATTGTAATAATCATGACAACAGATGAAATTTTAGTATTACATTAGAGGTTAAATATAAAGAAAATAAATTAATAATTTTTCCTCCTTTTAGAAAAGATAATTATTCAATTAATATTTCTCACTATTTCACACAATTTCTTGACCATCAGAGCAGTCTGAATCAAATGGGTTAAAATATTTTAATTCTGATAAGTGAACAATGTGAAGTATTTATTATGAACAAAAGATAATATACTGCAATCATCTCTGAATTTTACACTTAGCAAACATATCACAATTATAGTAGATAAAGTGACATATGTTAAAGTTCAATTAAGAGCAATAAATAATAATTTAAATGATGCTCACTCTTTTGCTTTTTTGCTGCTTCCATCATACAATCCTGTAGGAAGATGATGTATCAAACCAATCCTCTGAGCTATTTTTATCTGTTCTTCCTCTGACAGCTGATTAGCCTGCCTGCTTACATTTGGTGATGGATGGTAAATTGGTACTGCTGGAGCTTCCTATCATGGAAACATTGTTTATACTTAGTTGGTTTTTTGTAGCTAATATATAATAAAATTGTCATTCATTCCTTAGCTTAGTTTAAACTGTTTCCTATATCTTTTCCTGGTTTTTAATATTCTTTTACAGACAGTGGCTAGAATATGACTACCAGTACCATATCCTGTAATTATGGTTTAGACTCACTAGTTTACCAACTTTCAGGAAGCACTCTCAGAAGAGAAGTAAAACAGGATATATCCACACCCTAAAGGCTAGGAAATACAGACTTGTTCTACAGATAATTTCTTTTACCAGTATCAGAGGTATTAAAACAAAGGAGTGCACATTTTTTCCAAACATAAATGTCTTGCACACTTCATTATGAATATACTTGTACTAATTTTGCATCTTTGTGGTTTGCTACATTAAATCTGTTACCAAAGCAGTCATCTGACTATTAATATCACTCGATTCTTTCACTCATCTAAGTATTTTTGTGACATGACAGTCTGGGGGTGATGAACTACTCTGCCACTGTTTCAGTGTTTGTCTTAAATAAAGTCTATCAGTTGATGTTCATCACTTACATCGTTTGAGACTTTGGCTCAGATGACAGCGAATACATCATAGTTCAGATGATGATCAATTAGGTCTTTTGTGACTTTATCTTTTCCTAACAAAAAGGTGTGAGAGATATGAGCATGGCACATATACTGCCATATTTGGTTGTATGGATTCAATCTATAAATATGCTAGTGTATATAACATTTTAATTTTATGAAGCTATAACTTAATTAATGAAAGCATGTCAACATTAATTATAATGAGAGACTGTTATGACAAGAAGCAGAAAGGACAAAACCTGAATATTATTTCATCCCCTCCCTCCCTATCTTTTGTATATTTAAACAAATGTGTATAATGTACTTGAACATCTGCTTATACCAGATTTTACAGTTATGTATGGAAAAGTTTTTATAATTTATGTCCCAATTGTCAATAAAATTTCCAATGAAGTGCATAATGTACTGTTCATCTGCTTGCACCAGATATCATAATTATTTAGCAGAGTTCTGATTGGTTGTGTCCCACTTCTCAGTCAAGTATATGTTATCTACCGAAGCACTATAATCAAAATAAAAGTGATATGTGGTAAGAAAGTAACTAAAAATTCATTTGAGCTTATTTTTTCTTCAATCTGTGAATACTGAAATATAAAAGGGAAGAAAAGCAAGTACAACACTAAAAAATAAACATACAAGTAGAAAACGTGAATCAACTCAATAGAGAAAAAAGGTATGTATAGAAAGTGGTAAGGAAGTAACTAAAAATTCAATGATGAAAGCATCTGAGCTTATTTTTTCTTCACTCTAGTCTATGAATACAGAAATATAAATGAATAAAAGTAAGTACTACACTAAAAATAAACACACAAATGGAAAACTTGAATCAACTCAAAAAAGGAAAAAAGGTATGAGTAGGCTATCTACTATATTACAATCTGTTTATTACATTTATTAAAAAATTAAACACTTATCAAATGTATACTTTGCTTCTAACTCATATATGCTATTAATGTGGAAAAAGTTATCCTTTTGTAAAACTATTTGTTTCCACTTCACAATACATTTGCAATATAGCTAAATGAGACACTAAGTTACTAGGAAAAAAATCAATAAAACTACAAGTATTAAAGCAATACTGTATCAGAACTGCTAAATATAAATCAGTTTGGCAAATTAAAATTATGCATGACAATTAGAATTGTCATCATTATTTTGTATTCAGTAATTTTGTCTACAGTTCAATAGCATCAGAGTTCAGAAACTTTTGTAACCAATTGATAAAAGTTTTAAAACACAAAGATAATATAATTATAAAATTTAAAAGGTAACCAGACAATAATAAGGATCATAAAGTTACTTTCTATTCAGAATAACTGCTTAAACTGAATCATTATTTTATTTTAATTGACAGTGCCTTTCAATGCTCATTTGAGTCATTACAATTATCCCTGAATTATTACAAATATTAGTATTAATACTATTATTTTACATGTCAAACCATTTCTACATAACTAACATAGACAACCATGTTGAATGTTTTAGGATTAATACAATTTTTAACAGGAGAAACCAGATCATAATTACAAAATTAAAACAATTTGTGAGATTTTTCCTTGTTATAATAATAAGTTAATCAACAAATGTGATTAATCTTTTAAAAATATATAGATATTCTAGCAGCTGACAGAGAGGACTTTCTACACTATCTGCTTAATTTCTTTTCTTCTCACTTTTACAAGACAGTTATATATATATTTGTTGTTTTTTTAAAATTGCATTGTTTAATATACCAGTTACCACAAAGTGACAATTCACGAAGTATGAATTTAACATTTAAAATGACGATAAAGTAAACGCAAAAAGATCGATAATAAAAATCCGGAATACCTACCTTTACTTTGACTAGATCCAAAGTAAAAGTTATGTCCGTATGTATGCTCTATTACTTTGTTTCTTAAAATCTGATATTATATAGGCCTACATATTAAAATAAAGCATAGGCCTACATGTTTGCTACTGGATTTTTGTTGGAAAATACATTCTAATCATAACAATATTTCTGTTGCAACCCCAAATCACAAAATAACTGTTGATAAATACAGGACATACAATATTCACAACAAAAAAATATTTATGATTAAGAATTTATGGATGTCTAATTCTCAAAATTAGGGTCAACCTGGTATGGTGGTGGTGGTCCAACAGGACCTGGATCGGCTCCATGATCTTGACTTTCGCTTCCTCGTAAAAGAGAGATATCGTCAGTGTTTTGGGATTTAAAACAATTTCCCATTTTAATCTCTCCTTTATTCAGAAGCGGACTGGTGAATAATATATCACAGAAAGGAAGAAATACTAGTTGATGTTATTGTTTTGGCCATCTCTTTCCAGGTCAACAAACCCAGATGGCAGACCAAAACATTCAGCTGATTTCACTCTTATCAATATATGCTCTTACGCAGTAAATAAATAGTTCAGTAAATTTTATATTACTACGGAGTAATTTTTAGTTTTACTGATAAAAATAAACAAATAATATGAGGTTATTGTAAAACACGAAGCATGTTATTTGTCAACAACTTGCGTAAATAAGTTTAAATAAATAGTTTTAGGTTATAGCGCATTAATATACAAAATGAAAAGTACGATTAATGTGAATTTGGCCAAATTATGACAGTTTTCTATATCTGTTTTTTCTCTTTTAGGACCAAATAATGTTTTAACAAATAGTTAATTATAAGATTTGTTTCGTTTTCTTTATGTTACATATGACTCAAAGTAAATGATGCTAAAGAGTGAAGATACATGTAATAGTCGTGTGTATTTTGCATCACAGTTAAGAAGCATTACTTCCCTTGATTATGATGGCAACAAATCACCACGAGGTTTTGAATTTTTACTTTACATAAATGTAAAGATTCCTCTAAATGAATGAAACATGACATTATGGCCTTAAGGTCATTAAGTGAACTTTAATCAGTATTTTTAATTATAAACATTGTAGGATATAATTGTTGAATTCCTTATCTTCCAAGAGGCTTGACAGCGACCATTCCAAATTAAACGATTTTAATTTTTTTTATCCTATAAGGTGCAATTTTAGAATGTGTTTAATGGGCTACAAATTTTAATTCATTCTGAATTAAATTTATAGTCTACATGATTTACCATATTCAGTGTCATTCTTAATTTTACGCCATATACTGTATCAGTGATTCCAAACAATGCCGTTCTGAATAACACACCAGTAAAATACTGACGTTCCTGTCTTTGCATAAATAATGGAACATTAGTTTTTGAACAGTCTCTGCTGCTTCTTTTTTTGTTTGTTTCTGTTAAGTTCCAGTTTTGTGAGTTAAAAACTCCACAGTGTAAATGCTATACATATATTAACTTCAACATAGAACATAATAGTAATACTGCCTTCAGAACAATGGCAAATAATACTATAGTAAATTGGTCAGACATTATAATTTAGTTATCGATGATGTTAGAAAATTGTAACAAACACTTGCGATGTAAGCACCTTGCAAAGAAGACACTGTTTTTATTAACTTAGATCATTCTGAATTATAAATTTTTATAATTTTTATGCAGAGTTTCTTAGGTGAGAAAATCAAACACACAGATAACTAGGTATATTTAAATATTTTGGCACTGATTGAACTTTTTGTTTTACTACCATATTTGCCAAAACACAATGTTTTTTAAGTACATGGTTTAAGATTTGTCATAATAAATCTGTACACACAAAAACTGCATATACACACAATGAAGTTGTACTGACATCACTTGCAAAAACAAATGTAGGTAACCTTTGTAACATGAAATGTGAGCCAGTTTTAAACACTAAGAGATATATAATATTTAAAGTAAATATTATAACTTTGGTTCAAAACAGTACTCAACAATAGCATGTGAACAAGGAAAATATGTCATTCTTTTTTATATAAACAATTTATCTGATGGGTGACATTAATTAGAAAGTTTAACATGCTTAGAGGTAAAAATTTAGATGGTGGTGGTGGGAGAATGCATGCTAGTGTGCTTATACAATTTTGTTTTAATTGTCTGAGACATTTTTTCCCCCTCTGATGATTTCTGCAGCTGCTTCTGACAACGGAAACATCAGGCCAGCTATGGGGAATATGTGCTTGGGACCTAGTCACTGGCAGTGCTGTCAGAACATTTAAAGGAGGAAGTGTTGCTAAAGGATGTCTGTGTGTGCAAACTGGTCAGACTGTCATTGGTGCTTCTGCTACAAAACCAGTCCTTCAGTTATGGGGATTGACAAAAAAGGTTTTCATATTGTGATATAGAATTTGCTGAATTATTATTTTTTAAAGCTTGTACATAAATTTATAATGCATTATATTAAGACAGACGTTTATTTAACAGATCCTGTTGTTCACTAAACTATGCAAATGTGTTTAAAACCTTGTCACTACTATGAATACAGCCATTAAATGTGAAGGTTAGGTCAGCAGATAAGGATCATGTTAAGCGCATTCAGTGCTGAAGAGCACTTTGCTCAATTACTTTTGTGCTACCATACCATTAATTTAAACAGAATCTACTAAGGGTTGTGTGCAACCATTCCATTCTAGATTAAATTAGAATCTAATTAATAAGCATTGTGTGCTACCATTCCAGTTTGGTTTAAACAGAATCTGTTAAATGTTTTTGTGACCATTCCAGAATCAGTTTTTTTTGCATTTGTTATATTTTTGTCATTTCTTGAGAGCCTTGTGTGAAGTTTGTGCTTCTTTCAGCTGTCATTATAGATTCTAGCATTCCATCAGATGTGTTTAAATCTATTTTAGATTGTATCATTATGTTACAATAAGGAAAGAATGCACTAAGATAGTGATACAGCATCATTTGATTTGCCAGTGCAAAGTATAGGTGATCTTTTTTCATTTAGATCAGGTGTGCACAAACCGCGGCTCAAGAAAGGGCTCTGTGCGGCCCCTGAAAGACTTTATTTCATTATTTGTGTTGTTTTTTCCTATTGAGCCATCTATGTGCAATCTGACTTGCGGCTCACCATGCACTATCAGTTGGAAATTTGGCTCTCTGGCCTAAAAGGTTTGTGCATCCCTGATTTAGATTTTAAATATTTTGAGAAGATATGGATTCATTTTTTTAATGAATACTGTCTTGCATAATTACCACAAGGCATATCGTTAGTTTAATTTTTCTTTTAAAATAGCATTTAATTTTGATTTTATTCAGATCAATAATCCAAGATGACACTTCACTGTAGCATATAGAAATTTCAACCTTGAATAGATATTTTTGGCTCATTGATTCCTATTTAAACAGTCTTTTGATTGTTTTTTTTTTATTGCTTGGAAAATGTCACCTCAACAGCAATAATACAGTAAAATAGAAAAAATATACATGTACTGCAGATAACATTTTTTAAATTACACTTTTTTGCTAAATGCTTGAACTTTCCAACATAAGCAAGTAAGAATTCTAACTATACATTGATTTGGCCATTAATCACATTGGTGAAAGCTTAATGAATCAGGTAGATGCCTATTCTTTTATTTGCTTTATCGTTTCAATATCCTCATGATTTCATTATTTGCCACATGCTCAGAAACCATCACTAAATATCATTTTATTATTACCGAATTAAAACTTGATTCTTTAGCTTATAATTTTCATTTGCTTATATAGGAAGACTTGCAACAGAAGATTGTCTGTCCGGGAAAAGTGTCTGCACTAGCTGTATCACCCAATGGATTGTATTGTGTTGCAAGTATTGCAGAAAAAATTTTTGTATGGGAGGTAAGCATCAGTATTGAACATAACCAAGATAGCTTTTCAACAAGATACCTTTCAAACAAATTATTTTCACCTTTAAGAATAGATTTGACATGCCCATTTTTCTTGAATTCGTTCTTTGTTGTTTCAGTCAATTCTTTTGTGTCTCATACTGTTGGTATAGAGACATTTGTTAGCTTTCTGTTATCTCATTATATTATTTGTCTTAAGTTCAAGGCATATTCATGCTGTTTGCATTTAGATTGTTTTGGATCTAAGACTTGGTTAAATACTGCAATGTACTGAGAACTTTTTATAAATTGGAGCTCTATTAAAATTAATTCTTATAATAAAATGAATCATATTACTTAAAAAGTGTAATTATTCGTCTCTCTGTGTATTCATACTCATCTTCATTGCAGTAAGTGAATAAATCAAAAATTGTTCAATATTTGATAATAACCATAACCCAGTATATCTCCCTGAGTGATATGTATAGTAAGAATTATGATATAAATAATTTGGCATAATCTTGTATTTTGGATTTTATATCTTTTTATAAATATAAATTATATAAATTGTTCTTGTGTAGATTGATATAGATTTTAACAGTGTTTTAAATAAATAATTCTCTTTGGATGTGACATAGCTTAGACACTATTTGTTTGTAGTTTGTTAATTAAAATATCTGAATCATTCAGTTTTGAGCAGCATTTTATATTGAATACTTTGTAAGATCATCATATCATTTCATCTAGTATCTTGGAAGTTGTTTATACTTTTTCATTAATTAATGTTGAAGTACATGTGGGAAACAAGTACACTTTATTGTTGTTGGAGTATATGAAAATGATAATACATTATTGATGTTGATTGACATGGAAAACAAACATACTTTACTGATGTTGAATGACAGAAAATTTTATTAAAGTTGCAGTATATGAAAAACAGTGATACACTGTTGATATTGAAGTACAAGGGAAGCAAATCTACTTTACTGATGTTGAAGTAGTTCAAAAACAAGTATACTTTGTTTGATGTTAAATGACATGGAAAACAAGTATATTTTAATTATGTTGAATTACTGGAAAACAGATATATTTTATTGATTTTGATTGACATGGAAAACAAGTGTTCATTATTGATGTTGAATTATATGAAAAACTTGTATACTTTATTGGTGTTGATTTTCATGGAAAACAGATATTCTTTATTTTCAGTTCTTTCACTGATTGCAGATGAGCACCGGTAATTTACTTGTGGTACTAGGAGAACATTACCTCACCGTCACAGCAATACGCTTTACAGATGACAGCAATCACTTTGTTACAGGTGGTGATGATGGCATTGTTGCTGTCTGGAACTTGGCAGAGTTAGTATCAGAGTAGAGTTGTCTGGTTTTAAGAATAATATACACTAGAGTTTTAGTTATTTGAATTAAACATGACAGAGATAACCTTATTATAAAAATTATTGGATATTGTGAGGTGAGATTTTAAATGTAGAATTAGTTGACCATCACTGATCTTTTTTCATTTTCGAAAAAACTCATATCATTGGGTATATTTAGTAATTGCTTATGAATAAATTGGATAAAGTTTGTAGTGGTATATTTTTGAAGAAAATTATTGATGTGTTGGATTATGTAAAAAAGTGTAATCCATAAATATCTCATGCAATGTGTTATCATAAGCACTACCAACTCTGTTCATTTGGGTATATCATTCATTGACCATAAAAGGTATCAATAATTAAAAACTGCTATTGGCTGTTATATTCTCCTCATTTAATAAAGATTTATCACAGAGTAAATGAAATTGGATTATCAAGACTTTGATGGCCTAAATTACAAATTTTGCTTTCATGAAGGGACGTGTGATTTATTTTTTAAAAATCCATATTCCTTTAATGATTTAATTTCCAGGCTTTAATTTGGTGTATATTGTTACATGTTATGAGCATATATATCATTTCATTCCTTTTAAGTCTTAAATTATTTTTTTAAAATCTATGCAAATGTCTTAATTTTATCATAGAAACACCATTTTTACAAAATAGTTGTACCATTTTCATGCAAGTACTTTAGTTTGGAGAAAAAGATTATATGTAAATAAGCGAACTTTAATGTGTTAATGGTATTGTTAGCTTACTGATAACTAAATAAGTAATATTGTAATATTTTCATTGTTCTTTAGTGGTAATATTAACATTGTTTACTTGTAGATTACTAATAAATGAACTTGTACTCTGTTAGTGGTGATATTAACATTGTTATCATGCCAATTTCAAAATAATAGAACTTGTACTCTGTTAGTGGTGATATTAACATTGTTTACTTGTAGATTACTATAATAAATGAACTTGTACTCAGTTAGTGGTAATGTTAACATTGTTATCATGCCAATTTCAAAATACATGTAATAGAACTTGTACTCTGTTAGTGGTGATATTAACATTGTTTACTTGTAGATTACTAATAAATGAACTTGTACTCTGTTAGTGGTGATATTAACATTGTTTACTTGTTGATTACTAAATAAGTGAACTTGTACTGTGTTAGGGGTAATATTAGCAATTTTTTTGTTGTAACCATGTTGAATGGAAACAAGTACACTTGTACTATGTTAGAGGTAATTTTAACATTGTTGGCATTTTGATCACTGAATAAGTGTACTGTGTTAGAGATAATATTTACGTTGTTAACTGATGGATTACTTAGCAAATGAATTAGTTCTGGTACTTTGAAGAAAAAGTAATAATTTTTAACTGAGTTTAAAATATGTATTAAAAAAGAATGAAAACTTTCTGTAATGGCAACACTGGTTTAAAAGATGTAATAATATAGTTAAAATGTACTTTTATTACTTGGAAAAAAAACCAAATTTTTATTAACATTTGAAGCACTCACCTATAAATCCATCATTTGCCTTTGAGATCTATTCATTTAACATAGTAAATAGCCTTTATTATACATAGTTTATATTCTCTGCCCTTAACATATTCAGTGAAATGAAATAAAATAAATATCAAACATTCTGATTTACAGATAAAATTTATAAAAGAAATTAGTAATTTCATTCACTTCAGTGTAAACACCAACTCAAGCTGCTAAGGTTTGCATGCCACTTCCTTTCTACAAATGTTTTAATTACTTATTTTTTTTAAATAATTAAAATAGAATGAAAAGGATCATAATTTTTGCTTTCTTGATGACTATCAAAAGTAGCTTTGGAGGAAGTTGAAGATAATATTAGGTACTATACAAGCTGATAACTAACAAAGCAGACTATTTTGGGGGTGTATTACTGCACAAATGTTGTTCAGAGTTAATTCTGTTATTAATGCCAACCACAAACATGAAAAACTGAGAAAGTTAATTTTTCAAATATTAATGGCTTACTGTATTTAATTTTATATTCCATCTTTCTCCTTTCCTGTTGGATTTCTTCTCTCTTTCTTTTTTCCCCTCAGTCTCCTTTCTCCTCACTTCCTTTCCTATCTATGCTTCATCTCTCCATCTTTCTCTTTATTTCTTTTCTTCTCTTTTCCTCCTTCATCTTTCTCCACTCTCATTTCTCTCTTCTTCCATTCATCTTCTTTCATTGTCTGCTCTCCTCCTTTTCCCTCATTTTCTTTCTTCCCTTGTGTCTTTCCTCCTCTCTTCCTCCTACCCCATTTTTTTTTTCTCCTTTCCTTTTTCTTTCTCTTCTCTCTTCTTCAGTCTCTTTCTCCTTTCCTCTCTATCCATCTTTGCCCTTCTCATTTCTTTCATCCCCAGTGCTTCTCTCTCTTTCCCTCAATCTCTCTTCTCATCCTTTCATTTCTATAAAGAACTACAACAGTAATTTTTTAATGGATTTCTGACTGCTGCTTTTTTTTTTACATGACTAGTAAAAAAGAAATGGGAGCTGTCAGAATAATAATTACTTTGTTTATTTTAATTTTCACACCTTGAATTTGCTTTGTTTATTGGAAGAGAAATGAACACACTGTTGATTTGAGTTTTATTTTGTTTAACAGCGTGATATCAACAAATGCAAGCCGTTCCACTGCTCCCATCCCCAGGCATAAGTGGTCAGCTCACCCACTTCCTGTTAAAGACATTTATGTTGGGTGTGGAGGTTGCATTGCTAGGGTGGTGTCATGTTCTGTAGATCACACTTGCAAGGTGTTTATTTTCTTACATATTATATTTAACTTAAATAAATGAAAAGTATTTTTAATTTTATTCTGTTTTCATATTGTACAGAAGAAGCATGCATGATATATTTTCAGAATGAAAAACTACCTACCTTTCTGCAATACATATTGATATATTGTTAATTTATTAATGCCTTCTAGATTAATCATTTTTTTAAAAGTTTTTAAAATTCTTTTCAATAATTAGTTACTTTACATTTATTTGGGTTTTTTAGTGTTTTTTTAAATATAGTTTTTCTCGATATTTTTCCACCTCACCATGTTAGATGTGGGACATGAACACTGGGGAGCTGGTGCAAACCTTGGTGTATGAGGAAGAGGTTCACAGCGTTGTCATGGATAAATGTGAACTGCGGCTCTTTGCCGGCTTAAAAAGCGGAGATATTTGCTGCGTTCCTTTGTATGCATGGGTAAGTGTATGGAATTTTGAAATAGACAATGGAATATACGTAATTTACCTTTTTAGGCTTTTTACTGTTTTAGGCTTTAGTTTTCATAGCTTTACTATTCATGCTAAGAAGAAATGGTTGCTTTTCAAACAAGATGACAGCTTTTATAATATATGTATGTGTTTGTGTGTTCACACACACACATTTTCTGTTAGCTGATAGGCTAATTCTCTATGATTAAATCTGGAAAGTTTCAATGCTGAAAAAAATTAATGTCCATCTCTTTTCAGGTAACCATCCTGCCCATTTAGTTGTAAATTGTATTACTAAGCATAGAGTTGTCTGTAATCTGCCTGTTTAGTTGTAAATTGTATTACTAAGCATAGAGTTGTCTGTAATCTGCCTGTTTAGTTGTAAATTGTATTACTAAGCATAGAGTTGTCTGTATCCTACCTGTTTAGTTGTAAATTGTATTACTAAGCATAGAGTTGTCTGTATCCTGCCCATTTAGTTGTAAATTTTATTACTAAGTATAGTGCAGTCTATATCTTGCCTATTTAGTTGTAAACTGTATTTTTACTGAATATAGTGCAGTCTGTATCTTGCCCATTTCGTTGTAAAATTGTATTATTACAAAGCATAGTGCCTATTTAGTTGTAAATTGTATTATTATTGAACATAGTACAGTCTAGGGAATGTTGTATAGCAAGTTTTCTGTTCATGTGATGCATGAGTTTCTGAGATCTTGAACATAAGTGGAACAGATTTATATGAATATGCACATGTACTGTCGCATTGTCGAAACACAGGAGCACAATTTGATGTCTGTACAGTGTGACTATCGCTAAGAGACTGAAAACATGGGAATCAGCATCACTTGGATGATGAGTCTTCATCTTGTTCTCAAGTCAACAGACTTGTTAAAAGTTAAAAACAGACAACAACAGATATATTTTACTTCAGTGTGGTAACAGGTAAAAATATCAGTTAAAATTGAATAGAGTGGTAATTAATTAATTTTTTAATTATTTATTCATGAAAAAATTATTAAAATATTATTTTTTGTCTTCAAGCAATGGAATAAGGAACAGCATGTCAAGAGAAAGACAACAAACACTGAGGAGAGAGTTTTTTCTGGACACAGGTAAGAAACTTATAGACTTTAGCATCTCATCAAAAATTAGTAAGGAGTCAGTTTTTACTGGATTCCAGTAAGAAACTTATAAGCTATATAACATCTCATAAAAAATTGGTAGGTGATTTTTATAGGGTAATTTGGATGATTAGCAGTCCCATCAGAAATTAGTAAGGAGACAAATTTTACTGGACATAGGTAAAAAATGATTCACATCTCGTACTGAATTTTTAGTATCTCAGTTCTATAAAATATGTCCTTTAAAAATAAGAAGAACATAATTTAAGAGTTGTAGTTATGTTTTTCTCTATTATATTATAAAATAGTGTAAGAAATTTCACAGAAGCCATTACAGAGATCTCAAACAAGCAGCCCATTGGCTGCATGAAGTCTGCCAAGGTATTTCATGAGGCTGCAACATCACTTAGAGTTATAATGCACAATATGTTTTATATTTTCTTGCTTCTCTTCATTCTGACGACATCACCAATCTTTTTTGGAAGGGAAGTAATTCTTATTTACACTTTGTCTTCCTGATGATAACACCCAGTTAAAGGGAATTAACTCTTAGGGTGATACTGTGTGGAGATTTAATTTCTTGTCTTTCTTTAGAAGTAGTTGAAATGTACTTCCATTTGGCTGATCACTGTGTCTCTCAGTGTGTAGGAAGTTAATTTGTTTGAATTAGATATATTATGGTGAAAGGGCCTTGTTCCTGGTCACTATATTACTTTTAATATATATCAGAGAAGTTAACTTTGTGACCTTCATAATGTCATGCTAGTTTTGCAGTAAAAGACAGACCCTCCATCCACACAGACAGTCAAACTAGAACTATCCCTCTTTCCTCCATATCTCTTTGCTCACTGCTTCAATTTTTTCACTTCTGCCATGGTCTTAAATACCCAGTACATTAGCAGAGAACACACACTTTTTTTTTAACCAAATGAATGTAAAGACCTTGGAAATGACTTCACCATCGAAAAAAGAACAATCATTGAAGAAAAAAGGGAGTTTTCCAAGAGAAGTAAGAGAATTTCTATTTTTTCGTCGAGATAAACAGCATAATTCATTGCCTTACCTATCATCAATTAATGTTCCCAAGGAGCACAACCTGCATTGCCACTATGGCATTACGAACCATAAAAAGTATGACACAATCACTTTAGAAGAAAATGTTTTGCAATTTAAAGCACCATTTGCCAAGCGACAAAATATCTTTATAAATAAATAACATGTCTAGTGAGGGCCATCAACATTTTATGTCCTTATAAGAAGAAAGTATTTGAAGCAGAAGCTTATCTTCTAATACAGTTGCCTGCAGGATTATGTCTTAGCAGATAATGTGCAGAAACAATTGATTCAAATGGCAAAAGGGATTTGAAGCATTTTCATTTCCTCTTAGCAATAGTGTAGATTCAGTGTGCAGTATTCGTTAGAGATGCAGATTGCAATTTGAATATAACTGAAGAATTGCTGGATTTAAGGCCACTGACAGGTACTATGGCAAGGCAGGACATATTTCAAGGGGTGAAAGAGTGCATTGAAAAAGCTTGCACTACATGGAACAAACTCAAAATTTCAGCTATGGAAGTTGTACCTTTAGTATCTTCTGTAAACAATGATATGGTTGGATTACTGAAAACTTGGGTAGAAAACAGGTGATAATACAGATGATGACAAGAGTTAAGTTATTCAAGGTCAGACTTACTGTCACAACCCCCCTCCTCTTTCTGGCGAAAGAGAAAACTTTGTCAGCAGCAATGTAGGATCTGTAGTTGATGTTTACTACAGGAATCCACACACAGATACACCATGGGTGTTTGTCTGGCTCCTTAATCTTGCCTGCAAGGGTTACGCTTTGCTGATGTGTTTGTATGTGTGAGTGCGATTGGAGATGATAAAGTGGACAATGCAAAATGATACAACATAAAAAGCGAGACAAAACAATACCGCACTCGCCCTTTCAAAATAATAATGATCAAGTTTTGAAAAAGTTATGATTTAGGTTTATTAACCTATGGGAGATCAGTCGCTATGTATTATTCACAACATGCACTCTTGGGGAGGGGGTAAATGATAATTATGATAATTAAAAAAAAAGATAAATTCAGATTTTACAACTGAGGAGTAAACCCTTAAAAATAAGGAGTAATTAAAAATTGGCAATTTTTATGATTTGGGTTTTTATTACTATAATTTAGTGATACATATCCAAGCATTTGATTAAAGAAATTCTATTTTGTCTCCAAGGAATGTATATATCATCAGAAGGAGAGAAAAAATTCAAGAAAAGCCCAACCTGAAATATTTAGTCAATTCAAATGCAAGTCAATTATGAAACACCCTATGGCTTGCAATGGGATGAAACACCCTATGGCTTGCAGTGGTGATGAAACACATGGAATGGAATAAAAATAATTACATTTCAGTCAAGTTAATTGCATTCTTTGTCAAGTTAGAAAGTATTCACAACATTGTTCAAGTGAAGGCAATTAATACTAAATAAAATTCAGAAAAACTTTAGTCATAAAGCAGCTGTACAATACCTAAGACTTTGTGCACCTAATATTTATTTTGAAACAAGTTGTACTATATTTTTATTTTACTTCCATACACCAACTGCGTTCACCCACAGCACATTTTATAGTGCTTTGAATAGTACTGAATTTACTTATAAATAATACACATAGTTTAATGAGGTATTGAGGTAAATGTAGTGTTATGTTCTAATTTAATTAAATATAATAACTTAATAGAATAGTCATATATTATACTTTTTTCTTTAACAGTACAGTCATATATTGCATGTGCATGTACATATATAAAATTAGAAGAAATAATTTATAAAATTCACACGGCTCAATATTTGATTGTCATGGTCATCGTATCTATAACAATATATGTTTTATACAAGTATATTTTGCAGTGATTTTTAATTTTCATGTCTATGTACACATATCTATTTTGCCAGTGGCATAATAACCTGTATGGCTGTGTCATTTGATGGAAGTTTGCTGGTATCTGGATCTGCAGATAATAAGGTCAAAGTTTGGGATATTTACAGTGGCAGTCTGAATTATACTTTAGATCATAAAGGTAAGATAAAAGAGTTATTTTTAGTAATAATAATAAAGGAAACTTGTTAAAATGCCTACCTTACACAATCTATAAGCACTTCATAATAAGTATACAGGGGAAATGTACAAGATCTTAAAAAAACTTAAACACAAAGAAAACTAGTAGTACTATAACACAAAGCACGATGAACTGTGTATAAAAAACTGTATTTACAAGAAAAGAAGAGAAATAAAAATGAATTTACAACAAATATTTTGCTAGAATGGTACAAACCATGCTATTCCTGCTGATAAAAATGGTATCTTGAAGGCACTCTTTTGAAAATGGCCATGGTCTCTTTGTCTCAGCTCAACAACAAAGTTCTGATAAGCAAAGGAATGTTGATTTTGACTTTTACTTTCTTTTGGGGATGTTGACCTATGACTTGTTCTTTCCTTTGTGAATGTTGACCATATGACTTGTTCTTCCCTTTGTAAATGTTGACTTAGAACTTGTTCTTTACTTTGTGAATGTTGACTTGTTCTTTACTTTGTGAATGTTGACTTAGGACTTGTTCTTTCCTTTGTGAGTGCTGGCCTTATACTTTCCTTTGTGAATGTTGACCATATGACTTGTTCTTTCCTTTGGGAATGTGGAAAAATTATAATGAGTGCAGGCTTCATCAGGAGTGTACATATCTGAAAGGTACTAAGGGCTAGAATCAATGACAGTGACTTAACAAACAGAAGAAATCATTGTATTCTTCTATGGGCAATAGCCAGTGAAGACTGTGAAGTAGAGTGGTATGTTTGGACAAATAGCCAGTGAAGACTGTGAAGTAGAGTGGTATGTTTGGACAAGTAGTCAGTGAAGACTGTGAAGTAGAGTGGTATGTTTGGACAAGTAGCCAGTAAAGACTGAAGTGGAGTGGTATGTTTGGACAAGTAGCCAGTAAAGACTGTGAAGTGGAGTGGCATGATTGGACAAGTAGCCAGTGAAGACTGTGAAATGGAGTGACATGATTAGACAGGACAGTGAAGACTATGGTGAGTACTCTAAGGATCCAAGTGCTAGAAGATCCATGTACAAAATTTCCTGATGGATAAGGTCTGATAAGGGCATTGGCCTGGCCTGAGTCAGCAGTGATGCACAGCAGAGTGAGGAGTCCTTGTGTTTGATTCTGCAGCCATTATAGAAAATGGAAGAGAGTAGTATTGTTGGGGTATTGGAGGTGATAGGGGCTGGTGGAGTAGCTGATTTTGAAGTTTCTGCAACAGTGAGCACTGAATTAGAGAGAAGGGAGTCTCAGCAATCAGGTCATGAACAGAGGTTTTTTTATAGCTTCAACAGAGAGAAAAATGTTATTATGGGATGTAGTTGGCACATTCTATTGCAGGATAAAGTAAAATGTTATTTTCATTTATTTTCAAACATCCCAAAATTTAAAATTGCATTCTGTAGTATTTCTTTTTTGAGTAAATGTGTCTGGTTTGCAGTTATTTTTAAAATTTATATATTTCTAGGTCACATAACCAATATTCTTTTGGTAATGACTGGTTTAACCATGTCAGAGTCATCACATCAAGGTCCAGCAATTGCTTTTAAGCACCAGCCACTTGAACAGCAAGGCATTGATGGTGACAAGGTTTTGAATATTCATATTGTTGATTCATCGCAGGTAGATACATTGTCATTAGTAGCATTTGTTTGTTACGGTTTTAATCACTATACATATATATATACACAAAATATTTTGTTACTTGTTAGGTGGGTTTAATATGATCTCACATGGAATATTTTATTACAATAAAATCTTTGCTAATTTAATTGGTCTCCATCTGTTTATCTGGATTGATGTTAATTTATATATATTTTTTGTATGAGTGGAGTCAAATTTTAAAAATTAAAATGAGCAACAGTTCAGAAAAATCTTGAAAATTAGCCCCCCCACCACCCAAATGCAATAAGAATTAAAAGAAGATAGTCTAGATTTTCAGAGAATGATTTTCTCCAGATCTGTAGTAAAATTTTTCTAGAATAACTAGAGTTCACCTTTATTAGCAATGACTTCTTTGCTACCTTACCTCTCCCTGTCAGTATGTTTCTTTGCCTGGTTTCACATCCTTGCAATGATCACTTAACTATTGTTAAAATACTTTGTTGTTTTAAATTGCAGTGGTCATCACCAGAACTCATGCTAAATTTGCCTGAATTCTTGACCAGCAGAATGGGAATAGAAGTAAGTAAAGCACTAATTATTATTAGGTTATTAGCAACATAAGTACATTTAATACTTAGGTGCACTGTAGTAAAATATATTTTTGTATAACATTTCCCTGTCACCATTTAAAAATTATAAGGATTGATGGTAAAATAATAGTTTTATTTATTTTTCCCTTTTGTAAAATTAGATTATGACTTAACTGATGGTAAAATGTAACAACTTTATTATTATTTTTCTCAATTTTAACTAGATTATAATATGATATGATGATGTAATGTAACAGTTTTATTATTTCTCCATTTTCTAAATAGATTATGATAATGGTAAAATTAACTTCTTGTCTTATTATTTTCCTCATATTAAAAATAGATTTATAAGCACATATTTGATGTTAAATGTAAGTTTTATTACTATTTCCTTTTAAAATTAGGTTATAATAAAAACTTAGTTACTAGTGTAAACTTATGTTCATTTTATTTCATTAAATTGCATCAGGATGAATCAGTCCTTAGACAAGAGCAAGACCACAGTAAAGAAATCACATCACTGCAGCAAGAAGTGGCACATTTGAAACAAGTCAACCAGGACATGTACAATTTTGTTGCCAAAAAGATAGTGAACACCTGAATATACAATTATCTTTCTTGTCGGAACTTTGGTTTTGATATCAGTGTGGGAGAAGAATGCCTTTAAATATAAAATTATTTTTTAAAATATTAAATTTCTTTTGTTGTTATACAAGCAGAAAAGCATTTGTGAAACTTATGAATTGTGTTTGTAATGTAGAAATAATAAAATACCAATAAAATGGTAGGATATACATTGATGCACATGATTAAGACTCCAGTGGGGTATTATACAGATTTCTTCACTGATGATAATATTCTGCACTTTATTAGCAATCTCACAGACTCATTTAAATTGTGGAAATATTTTAAATGAGAACCTTGAGTAGGCAGTCTTGCAAATAACACTTTTTAGTTGAACACATAAAACAAACAGGAAACAACAATAAGAAAACAATACACTTAGGTCATTTATCTTTTTTCACATCTAAAAATGACATTACAGCATTCAGAGAAAGCAACAAAATTTACATCAGTGTCTGGGTCACAACAACTAGTGTACATTTTCTGCTCAGTTTCTCCTATGGCATAAGAATTCTTTTCTGTTTTTGTTCAAATCTAGGTACAGCCGAGATGCTGAGAAAACAATGTAAAATATATGTGCTAAATTAGTCTGCTGCATTTTTTAATAAATTTTTCATTTTAACAATAAATTTACAACAAAGGAAAGGAAGCGTGTACTCATCAAGTAATTAAAACCACCCATTAAAAGAACAACTCAAATCTCTGGCTCAAAATTTAGACGCTTCACGAAACTTACTTTTTGTTTAAAAAAAAAAAGTGTAATAATTATATTTTATTTTTATTTTGTTTAAAAAGACTGTTAGAATTAACTGTTATTTATGCTTTAATAAATTCAAGTTCATGCTTCATACTCATGCTGTGAAAAAAAGGAAAATGTATTTATTATCCTTCATAAAAACATCCCATCTTGTTCTTATGAGACACCAGGACTTGTCATAATGTATCACATGACAACATTTTATGTGAAACACAACACCCACACATGCGCGCGCACACACACACACACACACACACACACACATACTCAAAATGTGTGCTTATATGGATTGCGACATTAAAATTCATATGTACCAATGCTTCTGTTAATTCAGACTAGTCAGGTTTAATAAACATGATGTTTCCGACAGAGAGCAGGGTAGAGTTTGTATAATATAGAAGTATTTTAATCTTTCAAACAGAGATAAATTAATCTATGGTGTTTGCTTTATAGAATGATTGTGTGTTTTGAAATAATAAATCCTTAAACTTCTATAATAATTTAGCATCAACAGATTATCGTCCATCTATTGTTTTATCCCTTGCTATGACAGATTCATCAAACTTGATCATGAAGCATGTTCCTTTGTGCCAGTGAACTGTTACTTTGGCAGGCTGAAAGCAAAATAAAATTTTAAGCAATTAAAAAAAAAAATTTTTTTAAATAAGTTAATATATTTTCAAGACTAATGTAAGTAAACATTGCTACCAATTAATATGTACACATGCAACTGTTAATCTTATCAACTTAGGAAGAATAATTAAATAACAAACAAAAATCAATATGTATGATAAATTTAATGTACAGTGTTCCCTGAAATGCAATGATGACAAACTAGTTGACTTGTATGAAAGCTAAGTCTCAAATCCTCCTGCTGAGATATTGGTGTTTATTACTAATTTGGCATAGTCGTAACATTTTATAACATTAAAATAATAATAGTTTAATAGTCTTTGATGCTGGTCATTTGATCTCTTCAATTATGGTAATTGTACAGCATCAGGAAAGATGTATTTACTATAAATTCTAATTAGTCTAATTTACCATAAATGGTCAATATCTTATGCCAAAATGAACATGCATATGTTAAAGTACTAAAACCAATTTTATGTATATAATAGTATCAAATGCCACACTACACATATAACAGTTTAAAAATTAAAATGCCCCAACTACATTTGTTGTTTCAGTCTGATAGAATGGATTAAGTAGCTAACAAAAACTGTTTTTAAGAACCGACTAAATATATTAAAGAGTTAAAATGTTCAAACAAATGTTAACATTAAATGCTAGTAGAGAATACTTCGTGTTGTTCATAAATGTTATATCTCAGTTAATAGTTATTTGTGCTTTTTGTTATTTTACTATATTCTATTTCTAGTAAAATGTTCACATTCACAAGAAAATGGTAACACATACTTTTAGTTCAACTTTTATCCAATGCCTTTAAAATGTTACTTTTATTTAAATCTGATAAATAACTGTTGCATTACTTAATGACATAAATAATGTTGTGTGTGTGTGTGTGTGTTTCAAACTGATACTATTTTAATCTGAGTTAGTGCCTAAAAACTATAAAAATATCATATCAGTCATGTGCTTAGTTTCACAGCAAAGAAAGTGGGTGGGTGGGATCAAAATAAAGAAAATAATAACATCTTATGTATTTTAAAAATTTCTTTAGCAATGTCGTAAACAAAAACAGACAGAAACACTTACAAAATTGGCACCACTCAAAACAGCTTCCAGCATACCTGCAGTAAAGGCTGCACAATTCAGGCTTCCTGTTACGACACCAACTTCAGTTTGTAATTCAAACCCAACATCTAGATAATACTACCCACCCTCAATATCCAGATAATACCACTACCCACCTGTCCCAACAGCTAAATAGTACTACCACCCATCCACATCCAAATAAAACTACTACCCACCCACCCCTAATATCCAGATAATACTACCTCATCACTCACTCCCAACATCTAGACATCTACTACCCAACACCCAGATAGTACTACTATCCCCCTCTGCAATATCCAGATACTACTTCCCATCCCCAACTTCTAAATAATACTACTAACTATCCACCTATCCCTAATATTAAGACAATGAATTTAGATAACTGGTTCAAATAAAGTGGAATATAATTAATGACATTAAAATTATTTTTTCAAACATGCATGGAAAAATATTAATAAAGAAATAATAATTAATAACCCAAATGAAAGAAAACAATCTATTTCAAAATGCTCACCTTTGTCTTTGGGGACTGAGATATATCTGTTTACTAATGGTTCCTTTTCAATTATAAAATCTGAGTGTTCAGTCAAGTATAAATAATCCAAAATACGGATGCATGGTTCTTGTGTTGATAAGTCAAAGTCTATACAGAGTAATACAGTTTTATCTTCATTAATTTTATGCTCTCTAACTTCCAAGTGAAATATATTGTCTTTAGTATATGAGTTTAAAAAAACCCTGAATTTACATATTTAAATTCCATCCTTAAATATATGTTCCTGTATTGTGCAGCTGTTTTCATAAATGATGGTGTATTTTCAAGTGACAATAGTCTAACATTGCACCAAATATGAAATAAGTTTTTGGATGCACTGTCAGATTTAGCAGTAAAACCCATCTTGCTCTATCTGATTAGTTAAGATTATGACTTAAAAAGAAAACAACAACTGGAAAGATACAAGTTCTTTCATCATCGTTTGCTTGTTCAAGTTTTTCTGCCTCCTTCCCAAACACCGTCTGTAACAAATGCAACAGTAAATAAATGTGTGTGCTGTCTTTATTACAACATAATCTTTTGAGTCACTAAGCAAAATTTAAGCAACTTAACAGATTTGTAGAAGCACTATAGATGCATTAGTGGAAGTCACTAAGTATAACTTTTGTAAAAATTCAAGCAATACAGAACTAAAACACACATACACATGTCCCATCTTTATTACAAACTAAAAAATACTTTAAAAATAATAAACCAGGAATAGGTAGAAAAATACTGGTGTCTGCTACTAGAATCCTATGTGGGCCTCCAATGTGGCCTGATTGTAAAATCTGAACCACTGCAGCCTTCTTGTGAAATTTTAAGTTCTTCTCTCTAGAGTAAAAGTTCAGCACAGCCCACTCACTATAATAAGTTCACAACAACCCAATAAATTTTGCTAAAGGCACTACAAATTTGTAATAGTCCTCTACAAGTTTGCTACACTCCACTATAAGTTCAGTGCAGTCCACTACAGTAAAAGTTCTGTACAGTCCAGTAAGAGTAAACAGTCAATGCAATCCACTACCACTGTACCAGTAAAAATTCTATACAGTCCAGTACAATTAAACATTCAATGCAGTCCGCTACCAGTAAAAATTCTATACAGTCCAGTACAATTAAACATTCAATGCAGTCCGCTACCAGTAAAAATTCTATACAGTCCAGTACAATTAAACATTCAATGCAGTCCACTACCAGTTAGAAGTTCCCTACAGCACACTACAAAAAATGTAAATGTTCACTGCAACACCCACCAAATACAATGTTCACTGCAACCTGCACCCACCAAATATAAATGTTCACTGCAACACTTACCCACCAAACATATATGTTCGTAGCAACACTCACCCACCAAATACAATGTTACTGCAACCTGCACCCACCAAATATAAATGTTCACTGCAACCTGTACCCACCAAACAAATGTTCAGTGCAACCTGCACCCAGCAAATACAAATGTTCACTTCAACCTGTATCCACCAAATACAAATGTTCATTGCAACTAACACACTCATAACAATGCTATGAACATGGCAACATAAAAGCATAAACAAAACATGGAATATGCCTACCTTCCAAAAGTTGGACTTGATAAAAATAAGCATGCTAAGAAGCTTGATCTCTCGTTTGTATCCCTTCTCTCTCAAAAACAGCACATCCAGTAGGTGAGAACCTACATGTTGACCCATCTCTGCCAGCCTGCAACAATCATTGTAATCAACAGAAGTTCATGTAAGTAAACTCTTCAAAGCTAAGGTATAGGAGCAAAAACAAAATTCAAACTGGTCATACATTATTATTTCACAGATATACTATTCCTAAACATGCATGATGGCATATACCATCATAGTTATGACATCTGAATTTGAAACAAGTTTTCAGCCTGACATTGTCTTTATGAAAGATAAATTGTTGAAGTTTGTTTGCCATCCTCATGAATACATCTATAATGTCATTAAGAAAAATATATGATGGACATAAAACTGATCAATTAAACAATTTCACAAATTAATTTTAATAGTTAACTACATGTATAATAAATACAACCCATTCGTTATCCAAAAATCCAACATTTAAGTTTCTGATTTAATAAGTGCATCTTTTTGTGGGATGCCTCATTAAAATCCCTTACTTTAACGAGGATAATAGTATGTATTTTTTTGTTGTTGTAAAATGGAGGCAGTAAAAGATATATTGCAGATTTCAAGCGTTTAATTAACAAAAGGGGCAAGGGATAACATATTTAACAATTAATTTCAAGTTGTTATTTTATATCAACATAATTCAAGAAATATTTTGTTTTCTGCATCATTAATCTTTCTTTAAAAGTACCTGGACAAGCTGTTGTCTTCTTCTATAATACTAATGCTTTCTTATGTGGAGAAATTTACTATTTGACCTTTTTCACTTTCATTTTTCTGTTTCCAATATCCTAAAAGAGGTCAGATTGTACATGATAGCTATAAAATATGCTGATGTTTAATTCCACACCTTTATTTTTTGATTGTATACTCACTTATTCTGAAGTTCTGGTACAGTATATACACGATTCTGACAGTATTGCACTATTTCAGAAAAAAGCAGGGCATATGTAGCCACATTCACCTGGAAAAAATAATAAAAATATGATGCTTAATTTTAAAAAAGGGGAAGATAAGAACAAAGATTTAAACTAATATTAATTAAATAATTACATCTGACCAACACTGAGTTGTTATATCAAAAACAGTATTTTATATCAAGCTATAACAAAGAGTACAAAACCAATTATATTATCTCTAGGTGTGATTAAAGGCAGGCAATTAAAGCTCATTAAAGGCGGCCTCTACCTGCCTACACAAACAGCACATGAAATACTGGATTTGTGCTCTCTAATTATAGCTTGCTTGAGGGCTTTAACTGGTGAAAATATGTTTGTGTTGGACACTTTATCCTCTTGTGACACACAAAAAAAGACATAGACTCTACCTAGAGGTAATAGTTTTTGGGCAACACTGGTAAGATGGTCAGCAAGGGATTAAACAAGGTTGATGACATAAACTATGTTTTAAAAGATGCCCTAATTATTATCAGATGATATATAATACTTTTAATTGCTTCTTCTTAACTTGGGATGATGGCAGCTTCTAGCCTGATTTTACTGCCTGGTGCAGGATGCACTATTGGAGGGAGGTTTCTGATGTGAATGTACAGTGTGGAGTGGAGCAAGGTTGATAAAAAAAAAGTTGAAAAGGTGATGGTGGATGGAAGTGCAGATAAGTCAACTCTGGCTGCTTGTTATTTTACTTCTGTCATGCCATCTAAAGTTAATGCTTGCTCCTTTCTGATGTTTAGTGGTAGCTGTTTGAGCCTATTTTCTATCCATTTTTTTCTTCTCTTCCTTATTTCCACTCGACCATTTATTTATTTTATCTCTACTAGTTATAAGTTTGGGATTTTTAGGTTTACATTGGTTGTTATAAATTTGCTTTTATATTTTATTTTAATTAGTTAGTTTTGGTATTTAAGTTTTCAAGTTGTTTTAACTGCAGAAAGAGAGTCAGTATCTATTAGGTAGTTTGTTTTTATCTGGTTTGTTCTGGCAACTGGGAAATCAGCCATAGGAATCTATATCCAAAATGAGACAGAAATCAGTATAAAATTAACTGCCCCCACCTCCATATTCACAGCTGAAATGATAGCCATATTCCCAGGAGTTGGTTTTCTAACTGTAATGCTATTAATTTGAGTGGAATAGCAAACAAGGGTCACCTAAAAAATAAATTAAAAATGCCTAAATCATTTTACTTCTTGTTTTACAGATGAAAAATGCTATAAAATGGAAATTTGTGCTTTGAAGGAAATAAAAAATTATACAATAAAATGCAATGCAAATTTTGATAACTGGTACCTGAAATGCACATATATCTAAATGATCATTGGATAATAATTTTGAGTAACATAAATATAATTTTTGTTCAAAAAGTTAATGTCAATTGCTACAAAATGGAACTTATAAATACAATTTAATCATTATACAGGTCAAAATTAAAATAATATAGCACATTATTACTTACATTTCACACATATCTCCCAAAATATACCCATTCTGGAATTAGGCTCTTCAGACCATGGCTTGATGAGTGGAGATACAATCATTGTATTATTAGTATTAATCATATTAAAAATTTTGGAGGATTTAGATCAGCTTGCACTTTTGCAGGCTTCTAATTAAATTCACTACTGATGACCTGACATTCAGAACCCTGTTGTTTGCTGTGTCTGTTTTAATATTAAGAATTATGCTTAGGATTCTCTGCTTTAGACAAGTCATATGTGAATTCTAAATTTACTACTACCAATTAGAGTAAGTTTAGTACTAATCCTAAGTCCAATAACAACATAAACTTATGATAATTTAAAAGAGTAAAATATTGACCACATGAAAAATGTTTTAATGTGATAAACAGGTGGACTATAAAATTACCAGACACTATTTTAACTTTCAATATCTTGACGACTGCTAGTTTAGGATTTAGCCAAAACTTTAATTTTAAAATATTTATATAGTACGGAAAATACGAACTAGTGTATTAAATACATTAGTTACAAACGCATGCAGAAATGCATACGTGCATGCACATGGTTCATAAAACAGAGATGCTATATCTCTTAACATTAATATATTATAATATAACCAAAACCATTCGATAACTTTATAGTTTAGTTCAAATCATTAATGAAATAGAGTTAATACATTTTAGTACTCCAAATTATGTTTCAGTTGGGTCCGATCTTTACTTATCCACTATTGACAATTGACTAATTCCAGCATTGTTAAATGCTTTCAGCAAGAAAGCGTATCCATATATTTATATTTGCGTATATATGCTTATAAAACTGAAGAAAAGAAAAAAAAGGCTGCAGAGAAAAGAACTTGCATCGATCACCCCTCCGGCAAGTCAATTTTAGATCCTACTAAGAAATAGTATTTGCTATACTTGGTAACAATATGGCTAGTTCATAATGAAAAAGGTGACATTTTTGTGTGAAACGTTTTAGACAGAACTTATTAAACTTACCTCAGGCTTTCCTTTGGCAAGAGATTTGTCCAGGTTAGACGATTTCTGTTTGCCCATCGAAGCCATTTTTGTTGTTAGCGGAAGCGGAAAAAGTTAGGGAAATGGACCATTTGATTACCAATAGGTGATAAGAATTACGTGAATGCCTTATTTACAAATTATATGGTGGAAAACACACAATTTCTCATTGTGATATATTTGCTTCTACCTAAAGTTAATACTTTATTTATATACAGTTAAAACGTATTAGTGTGTAATGATCCCGCGCAAATATGATAATTTTGAGAATAAGAACCAGTTTGGAAGAGTGGGCGTGGCGAACGTGGATCTTGTATATTTACGTTTCTTTATATCAATTATACGTTGTTTATTTGTTTGTTTCTTTTTAAATTTAATTATAATGTAGTCTCTGATCAGTATTTATTATGGGTTGTTTTATTCTTTTAAAGCCAGGGTTAAAATTTGTTGTTCATGCTATGTTGAGAAAGTACTACTGCTATTAGTATTCAAAGAAAAAATGTTTGTTTGTTTTTGTGGGTTTTTTTTTTGTAAAATCAGTGTATTGTGTTATATTATTTCTTTACTTGTACTCTGGAAATCTTGTCAGTTCTATCTGAAGATTTTATACATTGGAAACTATTAATACAACATGTTGATAAACATAATATTAATAATGCACATTGAGTACAAACAGCTGTAATTAAATATCAAATTTATGTGACCTTCACTAATACATTATTTACAAATTACTGCATTTCAGTAATCAAAATTAATACATGCATGCAGACTACACAAAAGAATAAACAGATTTTTTTAAATTAAAAAGAAATATATATATATATATAACTCAAGATTTGTTACACAATGTAGAAAATAGTTTATTTTTTTTAACACAACAAGATGATAAAAGTTTTACAGATTTAGTAGAAATTCTTTCAAAATTCCACCCATAGACAGTCATATTCTAATAGCATTACCAACTTCTCAACACTAGCTTTCATCAATAAAACAACATTTAATATGTATATAAACAGGGCTACAGAAATAAAATATAAATTAAAAGCAAATTATTCACGAAAATGCAGCTGCCACAGCTCACTACTGGTTCAAGATAACTTTGCATCATCATAGCTCAATGGTGGTTCTTGTCGAACTGTTAAATGTGTCAATATTCTCTGTACTTGTTGCTGTTGTAGATCTACGGGCATTTGTTTTATTTCAAAATTTAATTTATTCTTCTTTTGTATTACGTTTTACACTTGTCTTCGCCATCTGAATATTAGGACTTTGCTCACAGCCTCTGAGCATTTTGAAATTTCATATTATGCTTGACACAGGATATATACTTATATAACAATAACATAAACAAGAAATAAGTAATGTAAATAAAATTTGTTGTTTTTAATTGTTATAATAATGATATTTGACATTTCATCTTGACTAAGAATAATTCAAACTAGTCTCTTGAATGATGAGTTTTCTTCTATAGAGTGAAAATTTCTGTAGGAATTTCTTGGATATCAAGGTAAACATGATCAAATCATACAAAAATATACATTTTAAAATGTCTATATATGTAGATTGAATTGCTGTAAGAGTATATTTATATTTGTGTTAAGTTTTGTAATAGGTGGAATTTATTACTGATGAGTTACCCACCCCTTCTATAACAAGAAAAAATGTGAGCATGGAGCCAACAACAAAATGGCACACATATAATGTGATTGTCAAATCCTCATTTTATTAGGGTGCAAGCCAGCCATTTAAGATACACATTAGTTCTTTTTTCATGCATAATTTCTTGTCTTTCTTTATAGTTGTGATCGAAGAATTCATGCTGCCACTGTGTTAGGTATCATGCATCAATACATGAAGACCTATCTTTTTTCTCTTGCTCCTGTATTTGACTGTGTGCTCCTATTGACACTTGCTGAGATAAAGAGTAATTGCATTTAGCCACAAGATGAAGAGTTGTATTTGAATAAACACAGAAATTATTTGCTTATAGTTTACATGTATGGAAACAAATCAGTACAGAATTCATATTGAAATCTTGCTAAGCATGCAAGTATGAGTTATTTCTTGCTTCCATTTTCTTTGGACAAACAGTCTGACTATACATGATGTATGAATGGAAATATGAAATGATGTGACTTCAAACTGTTTCTGAGACTAACAGTAAATATGAAGTAATGTGACTTCAATCTGTTTGTGATATTTCTTTTTATTAATACAAATGGATGAACAATACTTACAGCCTAAATGTTTTATTAGCTGTTAGCCCTTTTCTCATGTTGATTACTACCATATAATAGCTATAGCTATAGTTTTACATAGCTATAATGCTCAAGACATAAAAATGGAGATAATAAGAGGAGACTGCTTATTTCTTACACAACACACTTAATAGCAACCACCATTTTCTTTTCCACACATACATTATGGTTATTTTCAAGCAATTTACCTGGTCGCAATCATTTCAAATCAAGTGAGTTCCACTTCATGTTGATCAAAAATTCAAAATACATGAATAATAACATCTGACAATAGGGTACAACTGAATGTTACATTAGATCAGACAATATGCTTTCTTGAAACCAAACAGCCATGTAGTGTACAAGGTTCCTATAATAAAATACAAGAATTTTCATGAGTTTTGCTAAAGCTTACTTGATTTCTAAAAAAACTAAAGAGTTTTCATAAATATTAATGGTTTAGCTAAAGTGTACTTGGCTTCTAAGAAAACTAACTGGTGTACCTGACACAATATGTTAGTGTGCATATGACATCAGACAAGTGTGCTTGACATAATAATACTGGGCACCAGATAACAAATGCATATGAAATTCATTATAAGACTAAATAGTGTACATGACATATATGACAAAATGGCACCAGATAATAAGTATGCATAACATAAAACTAAAGAGTGTTTATGACACCAGATAATAAGTGTACATAACATATAAAACTAAAGAGTGTTTATGACACCAGATAATAAGTGTACATAACATATAAAACTAAAGAGTGTTTATGACACCAGATAATAAATGTACTATGATAAGACTAAAGCATATACATGACACCAAGCAATAGTGTTAGGACAATATAACTGAAGAGTGTTTGACACCATGCAATCGTGGACAGGGCATCTTGTATGACTAAAGAACAACTAAAACACTCAGTATTTTACTATTTAATAAACCATCTCACTACAAATTGTATATTTCCTAAAAGCAGCTGATGCATTATACTAAGACAGGAATGAAGACATTCTTTGATGACTGTCAGAGTAAGTCAGGTGCACAATAAAATAATCACTTTAGGACATAGAACATCTGGCAGAACTTTAATTATAGTAAGATGAGAACTAAATCTGAAATCCATTAGCATATTTGAAATGATACTTTCAAGATGTGTCATATAGAAGGGCAATGAATAGATTCTCCCCACAGAATAATAGATTTCTTTCTTAAAAGATGGGCTTCTGCTGTCTTTACAGAATATAGACCAAAATCATGGACATTTTTAAACTTTTAGATAAAATATTATGAATCACTGAAAAAGGCTATTTGACATAGAGAGTGTTTTAATATCATTAAGTTTGCTTATTAAGCATAACAGTAACAAATCTTAAAAAATGAAATATGTTAAATTAGTTACTATATATATATATTATAAACCAATTAAATTCTACAACCTGAGTGATTTCAATGTTATTTAACATCACATATAATAATATATCAAAACTAAAAAAACAAAAGTAAAACATGTCATGTATATTCTGGACAAGTCATTAGATCAAATTACAAAAATGTGATTCTAAACAAAACAAACAAAGAACATAGTTTCATGAGACAACTATTTTCTAAAACATCATAATTAATTTTATAAACAAAATTTTTACCCAGGCCTTTTGCTATAGACCTACTCCATTTCTATTTTAGCCTGACAACAAACACATTTACAGGTGTAGTTATTTTCTTTTTCTTTTTTAATTGACACAATAATAATAATCCAGATAACACTACCCTCTGACCTTTATTATACAGCATCCTGACATTAACATTAAAATATATCTAAGGCACAAACATGTCATTTGGAGATTAAAAAAATAATAACATTCCAATAATATATACATATATACAAAATTACTATAATGCCTGTAAACTGTTACATTCAACAATGATATGTAAATAAGTAAATTAAAAAAAACAAATGCAATTTATTTTCTTTTTCGTTTGGACGGAAGCAGGCTTGTAAAAATAATGTCATCAGATCTTTTCTAATAGGTCAGAAACAGAGCCACTGTCTAATAATTAATGGATCTATACATAAGTGAACCATTATTTATTGGACAATTGCATAGAAAGATGATCACTTCTCATAAAGGGAGGCAAACTGCAAAAACTAATGATAACAATGTGTTTCCAAGTTAATCAACCAAGAATCTGTATTTCATTTCATGAGTAACTGCTGCTTGGATAGTTAAGAAAAGCCCTTTTCATAAATATTTAAGCATTCTAAATATATGTCTGTGTTTTTGATATATACAAAGTTATCTATTAAACAATAGAGGAGAAATAAAACCATAAAAAAATAATGTTGTGATATATTTAAACAGGCAAGAAAAGAAAATTTACAAGAACTAATGGTTCTTACTGTATAAGTGAAACTTGATGTGTATTGTTCATTTTCACTGCAAACAAGGTACATTGCCACAATCAATAATATGTACATATCACAGACCAGAAGAGTAGATAGAGGGGAAGAAGATGTAAGAGATCATTATGTGGAGTCTCTTTCTTTCAATCTAAATCAAACCAATTAATGATATATATATATATATATATATTAATAAGTGGAGATACTTATATCTCATTCCAAAATAGTAATTGACATTACAAAATCAAAGAAACATTTAATCAGCACTGTATATTCAAGAATACTAAGAGTTTTCATTTCTATCAATCTTGGCATACATGCAACTATGCTTATTAATAATTATTTATTTATCCAAACCTATGACTGTAATCCTATATTTTTTCTCTTTTTCCTTTATTCTTTCTGAAGAAGAACAAACAAAAAAGCAAATATTTTAATATATTTTAGATATTTATCTTTAAACAAACAACAAAATTCAAATTTACAAACTTTATCTATGAAGATTTATATTTGTTAAAAAAGATTTTTCTTTATTTTTCTATCATACAAACAAGCAGTCCATGTTAATAGGACATAGTTGATAAAAGAATTATGTGCATGCTTTACATCTCAGTGTCCAACATAAAGGCAAATTGCCATTTCAAATTTTCTCAGAAATCTGTTATTCTTGCTTTTCAAGTGAGGACCTCCTAATGACTAAACACTTGGAAAGTTATCCAGAAAAGAATATTTTTTATTTTTATTTACAAAAATATATTGGAAACATAACTGTATAATCTAAAATGCAAGCAGGTATAAAGATAAGAGCAAAAGATCGATACACAAACAAGTATTCTATGCTTTGTACAACATTATAAAATATTACAAATTGTCTTTTACTTGCTATTATTACAACCAAAAAGTAAAATTGCAAGATTATGGCCATTTAAAAAAAAAATAATAATAGTTACCCCCATTTTTAATTATCTTAGTAAATGAGTTAATGCTGACATGTTGATCTAATAATACAAGCTGATTACACATTGTCTCTTGATAGGGTAAATGTGGACTGTGACAGTATTATTCTCTTTCTTCATAATGCACTTTCTTAGTTTTCTTCACGCTAAAGTCTTTATTCTGCTTCAAACTGCTGAAATATAAAACAAAAACAAGAATTAGTCAAAATATACTGCCGAAAAATATGCTGAATTATAGTAACATTCAAGCACAGCAAGCACAAAGCACACTGTGAATAAAATTCACTACTCATGAATGCATACTTTTTGTTATTTCATGTTTATTTTTAGATGCATACCTGGTAGATGCTGTAATCTCTGTTTCTGAGTCTTCACTTTCTGCTCCTGACAAAAATTTGAGTTCCCCATCTTTTGTCTTTACAGCTGTATACTGCATGAACAATGCAAATGAGATAGAGAGATGGGTAGTTGACAGGGAGGCAGATATATATCACACACATAAACAAAGAATACTTAACAGTGGTCTGTACTAGAGGAGTAGGTTAAATACCTTTAAAAAAATAAGTAGAACTCGTCAAGGTTCCATACAGATGTTTAGAAAGAAATGAAAGATCTAAGATTGCTAAGCTCTTGGTCTCTTATATGGGAATTATTCCCCTTAATACCCTACTTGTGAGGTAAAATCTGTGTGGTTGCAAAGATTTTTACTTCAATATATTTTCAAAGAGAGAAATTTGTTTTATTACTTTATCTCTTTAAGGACTCAGATTTACAACAATTTGCTAATTGAGAACCAAACACAATATCAGCGACAAAGAATAACAACCATGACAGAGCCAAAAATAACAAATGAAGAAAAGGTATCAGACTTTAAAAAAGTAAGGAAACTGTGCCTTAGTATATTTCAAAAACAAATGAAAGACCAAAAACAAAAAAATACAAACTGAAGCTATTCCACTTCAGAAACAATGTAAACTTTGCCCAGGCTTGATATACAGTGATGTAGTGGTACAAGAGATTGTCATTGCTTGGTACTACTACATGGCCATTGCTTGGTACTGCTACATGGCCATTGCTTGGTACTACTACATGGCCATTGCTTGGTACTGCTACATGGCCATTGCTTGGTACTGCTACACGACCATTGCTTGGTACTACTACATGGCCATTGCTTGGTACTACTACATGGCCATTGCTTGGTACTACTACATGGCCATTGCTTGGTACTACTACATGACCATTGCTTGGTACTACTACATGGCCATTGCTTGGTACTACTACTACTACATGGCCATTGCTTGGTACTACTACATGGCCATTGCTTAGTACTACTACTACTACATGGCCATTGCTTGGTACTACTACATGGCCATTGCTTGGTACTACTACATGGCCATTGCTTAGTACTACTACTACTACATGGCCATTGCTTGGTACTACTACTATTCTCAGAATTATCATTTATTTGGGTTTTATAACATGAAATACATTATGTTGTAAAAGCTCTGCTTTTTTCTAATATAGAACATTCTAAAATAACAAACTTTATAATTAAATTATTCATGTCTTATGATGTCATATTTAAATAGTAAACATAAACACACTAATTAACTTACTGATTTCTTTAAATTTTCATTAGAAGATGAACCAGGCACATGTGCTTTTTCCTCTTCTTCAGCATCTGCAATAAGTTTTTAAATTGGCACTAATACATTTTAAAAAAGAAAAAAATGAAAACATCATGGACTTAAAATGAATTATTATGGTAAAATCTTTTAGCTTACAAAATGCTTCTCTCTAATCTTTCTTCTACTTTAAGTACTGGCATTGATTAAAAATACAAGTTAAAAAGACAACATTAAGGATTAATTAAAATAATTAATAAAGAATATAATTCTATTTTTATTAAACAAGAAATAGTTATCAACCAGTAGCAGTTTTAACTTAGTTATGCAAAAATAATTCCTTTATAATTAAATAAAAATCTTCATTCATTTGATTAAACAATGAATAGTTATAGTTATCCACTAGTAATAGTCTATCTATCTATCCCTTAGTCTTGCCGACCGTTGGGGCATCACTGATGACTTGACAACCAGTTTCCTCCATTCCATTCTGTTCTCTGCTAATCTTACCATATTGCTCAGTTTCAGTCCTGTCCACTGAGATGTTATCCTCCCATCTTTTCCCCTCTGTCTTCCTTTCCTTCACCCTCCTTGCACAGTACCTTGCATGATTGTTTTGCAAGCCCTGTTGATCGTGTGACATGCCCATACCATTTCATTTTGTGTTTTTTCACAATGGCCAATAGCTCTTCATAGGGCCCAATGGCTTGCCTAATTCTATTTCCCATTTCCTCATTCGTGACATGATCTCTATACGAAATGCCAGCACATTCGAAAGCATCTCCTTTCATAGCTTTTATCCTCCTTTCAAGATCCACTGTGAGGGTCCATGATTACAGGCATATAAAAACACAGATACAACTAAGGAGCGCATCAGTCTGATCTTTGAGCTGACCGAGATGTTTCTGTCTTTCCAAACTGTCTGCAGCCTTGCGATTGCTGTTATTGTCATTGCCAATGAGGAAGTTCATATGCCCAATCAAGTACTGTTCAAAGCCTTGTTATCCAAAACCTAACCTGCGAGGCAGCAGGGTGGGATTGTCTATATCCCGTGCAAATGTAACATCTGCCCACTGCCCAACTGGACAGTAATAGTCAGGTAAGAGTAAATCTACATACTTACACAAAACCCTCAATCCTTCTATTATAGAATAAACAATTAATTTGATTTAAACAACAAATAGTTGCAGTTATTAGCTGTACATTGCTTTAATAGCTGGGCAAGAATAAATCCTTCATACTTAACAAAACCCTCATTACTTCTAATAAACAATAAATAGTTAACTACCAACAGCAGTAAAATAGCTGGGCAAAAATAAGTCAATCATAATTATACAACTTCATTCTTTCTCTTAAACAATAAATAGTTATCTACCAGCAGCAGTGACATAATTGGCTGGGAAAAATCCCTGTTGTCCATCTGCCAGCTCTCCCATCCACCAGTTGTCACTATCTTTGTGTAACAGCAGTATCAAATCACCACGGAAAATTGTTAATTCATCTGACCTCTGTGCTTTATAGTCATACAGTGCCATGACCTGTCAAACAAACATTCAAGCACAGTTTGATCAGAACTAAATGGGAGGTGACATGATATATACACAATATATTTAAATAATATCTATCTGTCTGTAATATCCATCTATCTATCTTAATACACACTACCACACACGCACACTTCTGAGTTCAGTAGTTACAATTTATTTTTTCACTTACTTGTTGTTTTTTCTTTTGTGAAGACTGCAAATGAAGAAATCATTATTAAAAATTACTCTTACTGCAGAATGAAGGTCTATCTAAATAAATCTCCTCACATGGGTTGGACATAATGCAAAGCCATAGTCCTGAAGGCAATGTTAATCTAAACCCGGAGTCAGGAAACAGGTAAATTACTCCAAGTGGGATAAAAATGAAAATTGTGGGGGTAATGAAGGATAAAAAAAGAAAGTATTGTGAGGTAATCAAACTCATTCACTTTTTATTTTTTGGGCCTACCACCAATTTTAATATATCAATAATAAACAAGGATTTTCTCCCCTTATGAACTTGAAAACAAAGTACAGAAATCAGTTGGATTCCTTAGACAGCATCCAAGTTGCTATAACATCATAAGGCCCTTAAGGTTTTGATGTAATAGGTGCACAAATCTGTATATGGAGGGGTGCTCTATTTAGAACATTATTTTGCGTATTTGTATTTTGGTACCTAGATGAACTGACTTACATTCGTGTTTTATACTGTTGTTTGGCTTGATATTATTTTTATTTATCTTTGTGCAAATAGATATCTGTGTTTATAATTCATTAATATTGTTAGAGTTGCTGTGTGGCTGTGATGAATATTTTCCCAAGAGCAAATATGTTTAATTATTATTGTATGCATATTTTTTTTGTTCTTCCAGTGTGAGTGAACTTGTCAGTTAATATTTGGGCAGCCTTGATGATTGTTAGTTTTTGTTAAGAAATGTTGTATTACTGTTGACTCCTAACTTTCTTTCCTGGTGCTTTGTGTATTGGTGTGCATGAGTGATTGTGTGCGCATGTACACAATTTTTGGGGTTTTTATTTTATACCGTAGTTTGGTATATGGCAAGCTACTTTCTTCCTGACACATACACTTCTGCTTATCATAAATTACACCTCCATGTACAGTTTTGTACGTACATGTAGTACATCAAGATCTGATAATTAATTTTATTTATAACACACTCATTTATGTGTATATTTGCTAGTTTAAGTAAACACCTGAAGTTTACTTTATCAAAATAAGGTCACTGATTGCAGTTGGTTAATCATAATAATTAGTCATGATGTGACTGTGGGGATTAATAAAGAAGAGAACTTGTAATGTACGTTAACCTCCTATCTCCCTTAATCAGTTTGATCTTGTAGTATTTGAGCATTTTTAATAGTCTGTGCATTTGAGTTAAAAATGAAAAATATATTATTTTAAGGACTATAATAGTTTTAAAAAATCTGTATTAGTCTATGATAAATATTATTTAGTAGTGATATTAAAGTTATTTGATTATGATTATTTATATTATTTTTACCTGTTGTGGTTTTTGGGAGCCAGAAAGAGTTGACTGAAAACTGAATTGTGCTTTTCCTCCAGACTACAAGAAAAGAAAAACATCTCTATGTAAAATAACTCACAAAACTTTCATAATAAGCCCATCCCACCAGCTGATTTACTCACTAAATTACCCACTCACTCACATATCCAAATGACTTACTAACTCAACTACCCCTTGACATATCCAGCTTATGTATTCACTCACTGATATATACAAGTGACTTACTCAGTCACCCATACCCTTATACCTAGATCACTTAACTAGCTCAGTTACTCACTGACATATCGAGCTCACTCATCCAATTATCTATCTAGCTGACTTACTTGCTCAGTTACTCACTCACTGACATATCCATGGAACTTGCTTGCTCAGTTACTCATCCACTGACATTCAGATAACTCACTCAGTTACTCAGTGACATATCCAGCTGACTTACTTGCCCTCTCAGAATGAATGTATAGTAAAGTTTTAATTATCTGGGGTCAATTTAACTGAAATATGGATTAACCTTGATGTCAAAAAACATTAATCATGTGTATGCACAATATACAGGAAGCGAAAAAGTGTCTGATGTAAAAATATAGAATATAACATGGCCACTAAATTCAATTCAAAGCAGAAGGCTGAAGAAATTCTGGTTTCAGATGCATTTTGAGCAGTAGAAGTGTAAATCAATGAAACACTATTACATTTTTTAAATAACAAAGAATAAAACAAGATATTAAAATAAAGAAACTTACTGCACTGAGAGCAATTTGTGGGGGTCTTCCAAAGTAGACTGGAGATTTAGTTCCATGGCGTCCAACTTATAGAAAATACAATAAAAGTGCATAGTTAACAATATCAGGACATTTTTTTATTCTGATGTGATAGAAATCAAATCATGTCCATTTTTAAAACCAAAACAATAACCATTAGTCAAGAATGTCTGGAATACGTGGAGTGACCATGAAGCAATAGTCAAGCAAAGAGTAAGAGAGAGATGAATGATCATGAGGTATTAATAATACAAAGAATAATAGAGTAATTTGAATGAGATGAGTGATTGTATTATATTAATCAATCAAAATTCCAAAATCAGAAGGAAAAGGAATCACTTTTGTATATATATATATATATATATATATATATATATATTAAAACCCAGAGATTACTATGTGCAGTGAAACTAAATTATATCTTACAGTTGCACTGTAGCTAAATTCTCAAACATTAACAAAATTATCCCTTGTGTTTTCAGGGTTATGCATGAAATATATTGTAGAAATCTTCAAACATGAATTCCCCACCCCTTTTGCCACCCTTTCTCTGCTAAAGTCCCTTACCCTCAGAAAAACTAGGTCTCCATCCAGCATCTGCCTGCTGCATGTAACGGTTCTGTGCTGAGAACTGCTGCTGTTGAATTGTGGACATCATGGTGTGGGGTGCGTGAGGTGACAATGTTCCTGGTGATAGCATCTAGAAAATCATCAACAATTAATTGTACATTTATTTAAATTTAACAGGATTTCAATTAAATATTTATGAATTTAAATGCCATTTCATTCTGGTAGACTTCTCTTACTTTCTTTGAAGAACAACCCATCTGCTTGCCTGCAGCTTTGTGTGATTTTACTTTTAAACTTTTCTTTTCCATTTGCTTAATAGCAGTGATCTGAAGATATTTTTTTGTGTACTTCTTTGTGGGTTTGTTCACTTATTCGAACTAATTTGCATTAGTGATAATCACACATTCAAAAGAAAATGAACACTTTTGAAGAAAAGTAATTTAAGAATGGAAAAATTTACAAGGAAATAATAAAAAAAGAAACCCTTTCCATTGTAATAAACATGCTAGGAGAATCACAACAAGAAGTATGGAGTTTGACTGTGTATATAAATTAACTTATAAATGAGATGCTAATGAGAGATAAAACAACTTTTATTCTGAGAAATGCCAGAAAGCATTAAGCAAGAGTTGCCCAAAGAAGAGACCAAAGAAGAGTCCAAAGTTAAAAAAGACGATCTCACAGACAGGCATCTGGAGTTTAAGCAATCCAAAATTATTTCCAGGTTCCATTCTGAGAAAATATAGTTTTAGACCTTTCTCTTTTCATATTATCCAGGAGACCAGAGAGAATTCTGCTTAAGGTTTCCTGTCTACTGATGTGCATTAAAGCAGTCAACAAGCATGGACCTCTAACTCACAGGAACTGCCAGTCCTCTGATTTCAGTCAATGAAAGAAAATCAGCTCTACCAGCAAAGAAACATCAAAGAGCTTAAGTACTTAAGCATTAATGCTACAATTCAGATTACTTAAGGGAAATTAAGTATATAAACAAACAGATGGAAACATCACAACATACCCCTGACCGCGGTGTAACAGTATAGGACTCTGTGGTGAATGAGTTAGTCCAGGATGAGATCACTCCAGTTCGACCAATAGTGTCCATACGATTGGTCATGTCCATTGTCACCATGCCAGGCATTTGGCTCATTTGCACCTGTAATAATAAATCATGCACTTTATTTTTCATGAAATGTATTTTACCTTTAAAGAGAGCATTTAAGGAGGCTGGATTAAGAAAAGAATATTTATTAGAAAAAAAATATTTCATATGACTACCAAGTAGTTATACTTTCTAGAAACATTATTCTTTTTTCTCTCTCTTATACATTACTTCATGTCCAATTAATGACAACTATATTCCATTAGCACAAGTTCTCTTTGGTAGATTTAAATTATCTTATAAGGTGAAAGCAGAAAATGTTTCTATGGCTGATCTATTAATTTCTTCTCACTGTTCACAAAACTTATCTTCTTATGGCTATAACTTATATGTTAAATTACTCCAATTAAAGAAAAATAGAGATCTCATGTTCTTTTAATAATAATTTACAATGTTTAATACTAATATTAAAGAGAATAACAAAACTCATATTCTTAGTCCTATTTTACAATGTTAAATATTCAGGTTAAAGATAATAAAGATAATTACAAAAACTCATATGCTTAAAGTCCTATTCTACAATGTCAAATACATTGATTAAAGAGATATAAGATTACTATTTCATGTCTACTTTGAGGAAGGCTACATTTCCCAAAACCAGTGAAGGAACTAAACATGAAGACAAAATTGTACAATATCCATCCACCACCACCACCACCAAACACATTAAAGATTAAACTATTTGCAATTCCGAACTTCACATAACAACCAGTAAGATTGCATGTGTTGTACACTAAGTCCCCAAAGTGATTTATTATAAGAATAATGTGTTGTTTTGCAAAATGAACAATATAATTGATTTATTAATTTTTACAAATCAAATACATTATATCTGCTCAGAACTTTTGATTTTGTTATATGATTTTCACACACTCATGTCTTGACATTTTTCATACACACTCATATCTTGACATTTTTTATATATACTCAAGTCTTTACACACACTCACATCCTGACATACACATGCTCATGTTCTGACATATTTACACACTCATGTCTTGACATTTTGAAGCACACATCTTTTTTTATCTTTTTTTCACACACTCAGATTTTGACATTTTCAAACACACTCATGTTTTGATTTTTCATACATGCTCTTGTCTTGACATTTTTTCATGTTTTGATTTTTCATACATGCTCTTGTCTTGACATTTTTACACATACATCTTGATATTTTTACACACATTTTTGCACCTTTCCATTTTTACACATATTCATGTCATGACGTGTTCACACAAACTCATGTCTTGACATTTTTACACATATTCATGCCTTGACATTTTTACACATATTCATGTCTTGACATTTTTACACATATTCATGCCTTGACATTTTTATATAGGCTCATATCCTAACATTTTTACATACATCTTGACATTTGTACACATATTCGTATCTTGACAATTTTACACATACTCATGTCGTGATATTTTCACAAATGTCTGCTGAAAGAACATTCTTTATCAAAAAGAAATTAAACTCACTGTGGCTGTATCCAGTTTTCTCATAATTCTCTGATACCGTGCACTCTGATGGGCCTGAAACTCACTTTGTGTCAAAACCTTGGTCCGCGCTGATGCCAGCTCATCCTCTTGCAGTGGGCTGTTATAACATGTGAACAAGATATAATAATAAAAAAAAAAAAAAAGAATAAACAACAAAGCAGTCACAATAATTTAATTTATTTAAATTTGCAAACAGAATGACATATCAGAGTTTTATCACACACTTAAATCATTTCAAACCTACTTAAATTTTTTGTTTATTCTTGTACAAAAGACCCATTCTTTAAATGTCAATATTTCTTTAAACAAAATTTTAAATAGTGCAACTTTTTGTTGTTTTTAAAAGTTTTGGGTCAAACACAAATATACACATGTGTATTTCTTATTTATCTGTTTGTAGTAGGACTGTCCTATTTCCAACATGTGATATATATCCTAATGTTATAGAGATGGCAACAGTATGTCTGCAGTGGATCATGAGACTGGCTATGCAGTAGGAAGTTGGTATTATGACAGTAGGAGCCATCTTATCTTGTGGGTGTATGTATTATGTGCTGACTTCTTTTCTTCCTAGAGAAATTACTGTGTCCATGATAGTAGGAGTTATCTTACCCTGTGTGTATGTGTGTCTGAGAGTATATTAAATATAATTTACAAGTGCTTGCTGTCTTCCTTCCTGGAGTACTTACCAACAGCCCATGACCCTAAGAGCTATCTTACAATGGTTAGTCCGAGCAAACCTGCTCTTGGCATAATTTATAAATTATCAATGTTAAGGGAATATAAAGGTCAAGGAAAGTGTTGGCAGAAAAATTCAAAATTTTCTTTTCAATTTTTCTTTACATAGCATACTGATTTAGGAAAGGAATATGTGCAAACTCAAGATTTCCTTCAATGTTCTGGCTCCTGGATCTATGTACTGACTAAAACTCTTTTTTTCAGTGTTCTGGCTCCTGAGACTATGTACAAACTAAAAACTCTTCTATCAGTGTTCTGGCTCCTGGGTCTATGTACAAACTCAAAACTCTTCCTTCAGTGTTCTGCTCCTGAGTATATGTACAGACTAAAAACACTTTCTTTAATGTTCTGGCTCCTGAGTCTACACTGACTCAAGAATCTTTCTGTAAGGTGCTGGCCTCCAAGACTATTGTACACGGTAATGTGGACAAGTGAGACTGCATAAGAGAATCAATCCTTTTTGCCTTTTTGAAAGGCAAATTGCTGCTATGGTCTGAAAAATTATATTTTCTTTCTTTATTTTCCTGAGAAGTATCATTGTTACTGTAGAGTTATATATTGTTAACTGTTTGCTTGAGGTAAACTATTTTTGTCTAATTGCAGAGTTATATTTACTGATAACTGTTTGCTTGAGGTATACTATTTTTGTCTAATTGCAGTAACCATTTTTTTCACACCTTCTGTAGTGAGAGCTGAAAATATATCTTTGACTGACAAGTGAGGGCACAGGTCATGAGAATCACACTACTAGCATCTATATGTTGTCTGTATAACCAAAATAAGTACCATAGATGTCACGAGCATGTTTGTAGGCATGAGAGTGTAGCTATTAATTTTAGGAGAACATGGGTGTTATTAAACTATATAAATCAAGTTAAAAACTTAAATTGGCACTGATGGACCTCAAGTGAATTACAAGAGCAGGTACATGGCTTTTTACATGTTTTATTCATTAGAATGTTTAAGATTTTGTCATTTAAATTTCTTGATTATAATCATTGGTATATATGAACAGTAATGCTTTGTGTGGCAGTCACAAGTAGCCTATTAGGAAATTTACATTGCTGCAATTTGTAAAGCACATATGTGGTAGAGCACTACTTCTTTTGTTATGTAAACTGTTAAACTAATTTTGAGAATAAGGTATTTCTTTATTCGTACTTATAAATGAGTAGTAAACTGGGAGACCATTCCAGAGGTGTATTGATGAATTGTTTGGGAAGTTGATTTGATTGTTGTCCTTTGTATGACAATTGCCGATGTTAACTGATAATGTTGTAATCTACAATAATGAATATTGTTTTTGACTATAAAGTTGGTTAATAATATTATGTTAACATTTGTTTGTTTGGAATGCAACAATGATAAACAATTAAAAGTATCAATGATTTTGGAGAGTGCTGATATTTAAGAACTGCATATAGTGCTCACTGTTGCCAAAAAAGCATGTAAATGGTGATTAAATGGTTGGATTACAAGGATTGTTATTTATCCTTTTATCTAGCTGGGGGGTTTGGTCTGGGACCCAAATGCTTTGGTCAGGATGTGCTGCTGATTTATGTAGCCTGATGCTAAAAGAGGGAGACAACCCAGAATCATCATTGTCAGATGAATGCTCTCTTAGAATCGACTTGATAGGCCATCGTGCAGCTTTGTCATTGCTGTATATCATTGGCAACAATTCAGCAGAGTAAAGAGAAGAAAGACTCAGAACCCTTGTGCACTGACTGACAGACCAGAGTAGGAGTAGAGTGAGGGTTATAGTGCATGTTCGTTTCTAACTCACTATAATTTTTAATTTAATTTTTGTTATTTTTATTATTAAATTATTTTATCTTTTTCCACATCTTGAGTGATTCTCTGAACGACTGATAATTGGGTTTGACTGGAGTGACTGATTGTCAAGGTAATTATGAGAAGAAGATCATTTTTGTGATTCCAAAGACAATGTTAACTAGTCTGCTCATCATTTTGTTAAGCTGAATAATTTCCCCACTAGACTATTGCAACAGGAGTTTACTAGTCTGTTTGTCATTGTGTTAAGTTGAATTATCTCCCCACTAGATTATTGCAACAGGAGTTAACAATTGCTCATCATTGTGTTAAACTAAATAATTTCTCCACTAGATTATTGCAACAGAAGTTAACTAGTCTGCTCATCATTGTGTTAAGTTGAATTATCTCCCCACTAGATTATTGCAACAGGAGTTAACTAGTCTGCTCGTCATTGTGTTAAGTTGAATTATCTCCCCACTAGACTATTGCAACAAGAGTTAACTAGTCTGCTTGTCATTGTGTTAAGTTGAATTATCTCCCCACTAGATTATTGCAACAGGAGTTAACTAGTCTGCTCGTCATTGTGTTAAGTTGAATTATCTCCCCACTAGATTATTGCAACAGGAGTTAACACAGTGATAGAAAGAGTAGTCTATGTCATGGGGCTGTTACTAGTGTTGATATTGAACACCAAGGATTAAAATCTCAATAATTAATACTATAACAGGGTCGTATAAAAAACCCTGCACGTAATAGACTGTTCCTTGGAAATCTGGACTAAGTTGGAAGAATGATTATGTTCTTGCCATTATTACTTATTTCTTTATTAATGATTGTCGTACTCTGGTTACACTTCTCAACAGTAGCACATATCTTTTGTCATGTGCAATAATCTCATAATAATATAATGTAATAATTCTATTATTATTGTTTTTAATTTTGACAAAGATACAAGCAACATTGAAGATGCTGCTAAAACACAAGATGTCACTGCTTACTAAGGGAACTACAAGCCACTTTAACAAAATTTAAACTAAATACCTTTTTCGTCCTGCTGCAATTTGTTCCACCTCTGTGGTTTCCACAGGAGCTCGATGGGTAAGACCAGCATCAACCTGAGCCACTGTGGAAAAGAAACAACACGTCATTGCTTGCTGAAACAGCAAATCAGTTGTCAGATATTTTTGCTAAAATGTTTGAATGAGACTTCTAGCAATCCATTATTATTATTCCGTGTATACAACACTACAGATTTATTAGAACTCTATTTCAAATGGTAAAACAAGTGTAAGGCAAAGTCGTGTACACTGCCAAGTGGGAAAGGCAGTGCAAGGGATAGTGCAGTGGGCTAAAAGGAAGTTTAATGAGAAACTGATTTCAAGTGTTCATGACACCTCATGTAGTTTTTAACTGATCAGATCTTTCACCTCTGGTAACAGATCAAAGCTGCATTGAAAAAGTGGTCATCATTTACAATTCATTTGATAACTATTATAAAGAAAGCATGTATTTAAATATAATCCCAAAATAATTTAATTTAGATAATAAATAATATAATAAAACATGTCTACTAATAATTCATATCTAAAAATATATATTAATAGATATGCAGATTAATAATCTACAAATCATTTGAAATTATCCACCCATCTCCATCAAATAATACAGCAAAAAATGTAATCAAATGTGAAAAAATTTTCACTGTTTTATTTCTGTTCTTTGAAATTATATTTCATTTATATATTTGCAAATTTTTGTAATTTAAATAAACCAAGAATATCTAGAAGATGAAAAGTTTTCATGCAATTCCTGTGGAGCAAAGAATTTAACGGTACAACTACTACAGACAGGTGACCCAAATACATTAAAATACATTTATTTATTGCATATCTGTGAACTGTTTCTTTAACAGATTGAAAACAGACAATGAAGAAATGGTGGCCTTACTGAAAGGATCATATTTATAGATGAGGATTGGCTGATTTTCCCCGAGGGAGCAAATGGCTAGGATGTGATCCCGTGGGTGGTATGCAACATCAGTTACAGGATTCTGATAATTCAGATCTGTGTAACGTGCTACCTGATCACCTGCAACACCAAAAGTTCAGATCATTATCATTCTGTTTCCTATTATTTAATAATAATTAATTTCTTAGTCTATTCTCACAACCAAACTGCATTTTCAAAGCCATTTTGTTACATTTTACTTATGAAATACCTTCTTCCTGTTTTTTAAAATAATCAGAAAAAAATGCAATCTTTCTATTTCAACATTCAAATACGAATTTATTTCATGAGCCTGTTTTTATTGTTACCTTATCATGTGTTGGTATTCCAAACATACAAAAACTATTCTTTATACCTGTCAATAGTCCCAAATAACATTCAATATTCCCTACATACAAAAACTATTCCTTTTACATGTCAAAAATCCAAAATAACATTCAATATTCCCTACATACAAAAAATATTCCTTTGTACATGTTCATAGTGCAAAATAACTTTTAAAATTCCTTATTTGTGTCGATGTTCCAAGCATACACAAAGCATTCCTTACCTGTATCAGTATTCCAAGCATACACAAAGCATTCTTTACCTGTGTCAGTATGCCTAGCATATACAAATATTCCTTACCTGTGTCAGTATTCCAAGCATACACAAAGCTGTCCTCACTGCCAGCAAAAACAAATGTGCCACATGGTGTGAGGCAACTGCCCAACTTGTCACGAAAGTTAATTGCTCCAATATACTGCTGCATCATTCTTTGTCTGTGCAAGTGAAAATAGGATTTTTATAACTTATGTGAAATTACAAAAAAATGACAGCAAAGCAGAGACAATGAAACAATAGATCTAAATAAAAGCACAGTATATGGATTTCAGTTATAAATAATTATTCTACTAGCAAAAGCAAACATACCCCAAAACATACATACAAAAGTCTGATTAAAGATAGTGTGAAGGCATATTTTAAGGGCAGATTATACTGACCATTTCAGTCCAAGAGGATCAAAATAGAAGTCTAAATCTTGATTACAGGTATGATCATCTTGGATCAAAATGGTCCTGTGTAAGTATTATGCCCATGCCAGAATTTTAATAATCTATAGATGGTGAATGCACACTGCATTCACATCCACCATTTTATTGTACTTATTCAAAAGATTATTGGCTATTAAGTGTTTAACATAACAGTGCTTTATCTTATAAAAAAATGCTTTAGCACGTTATCACTTTTACACATAAAATATGCCAGATCTTAATAAAACTAATTAAACACATAACAAAAATAAAGATAATGCAACAAATGTAAAAATTCCACACAAGAAATAACTATGTATAACCAAGAACTATATTTTATAAGAGAGCAACGTAATATGAATTAACAGATGTATGGTTGGAACAAGTACAGCAGAGACAGTGCTATTCTTGCTGATAAAAAAAGATAATCTCTATCAATTACATTTTATTAATCTGTTTAATCTAAACAAGCAGTTCAGTTAATCCATTCAATGCCAGATCTGCACAAACATACACACACCTGTATGTAATGTATGCACACATTTGCATGCATGCTAACACACATGCATGTAATGCCCATATGTACATATAAACTGCTAGCACAAAAGCTCTCATGTACTGCACACATACATGTGAAAGCTATCCTGCTTAAGAGAACTCACAAAAACATTTTAATAAAATATTATGATCATTAAATGCTTCTATAACTGTCTAAAAGTCTACTGACTATTACCACTCAATAGACTTGGGCCTTCACAGTTAAGCAGGAAACTGTATCCATCACTAAGTGGGTGAAGCTTAAGGAAAACAAACTTACACTCGCAGATCAAACATGCGAACACAGTTGTCTCGACTATGGACAAGAAGCCTTCTCCCACTGGGATGCATTTCTATATGGCTGATAGGAACATCCTATGAGGTAAATGTGATAAAAACAATTACAGATTTGTGAAATATCCTACAATGTGTTACAAACAGATTTGTGCAACATCCTACAACATAAACATGTCTTCTGAGGTAACAACAATTATCAAATGTTTTGAGGAACACCATACAAATTAATAACAGCAATTACCAACTGATTTGTGGAACATTCTACAAGACAAAACATATCTTTTACGGTAAAAATATTCACAAACTATCCTACAAAGTAAACATTTTGCAGATAACAAAAGTACAAACTGATCTGTAGAACATTCTACAAAGCAAACATCAATATAATAATAAGCTGACTATTGGAACAACCTATAAAGTAATGTGTCCTATCAGGAAACCAAACATTACAAAATGACTTGTGTGGAACATCCAATAAGGCAAGCTTGTCCTATTAAGTAAGAAGAAATGCAAATCATTTAAGGATCATCCTACAAGGCAAGCTTGTCTTATTAGGTAAGAAAAAGTACCAATAATTTATGGTAATGTTCTATACTTGTCTTATCAGGTAAGAAAAGTTACCAGGTTTAGGGACTATCCTACAATATAAACATGTTTTATCAGGTAAGAAAAATTACCGAAATGACTTATGGAACACCCTACAAGATAAACATGTCTTGTCAGGTAAGAAAAATTACCATGGTTTATGGACTATTCTACAAGATAAACATGTCTTATCAGGTAAGAAAAATTACAATGGTTTATGGACTATCCTACAAGATAAATGTCTTATCAGGTAAGAAAAATTACAATGGTTTATGGACTATCCTACAAGATAAACATATCTTATCAGGTAAGAAACATTACCATGGTTTATGGACTATCCTACAAGGTAAACATGTTGTATCAGGCGAGAAACATTACCAATTAGTATGAAAAATCCTTCATGGTAATTAATAGTTAAAAAAATAAATGATTCCAAGTTTCAGTGTACTTAGACATTTTTGCTTGTATAGGGCAAAAGTTAAAATAGACATGAGTGAAAAGATTTTGCTAAATGTCTACTGAAACTGAAACAAAATCTATATATAATTTTAATAGGCCAGGGAACAGATTTGTTGGTCGAAAACACTCCAATTACCATAATTAACAGGGTGGAGCTCTTGTTAGGATGGAGCCTAGACCTTGGGCTATCCGGCAGTATGAAATCCTCACTAATTTATTTTAAAAATTATATTGCACTCAGCTTTTATTTTGATAAACAAATATGCAAAAATGCAAATATATGCAGAAAGAAAAATAACCCACCCACCCCAAATGCCAATAACCTTTAAACAAACATCACTCAGAATTTACTAAATAATGACTGTTGTCAGCAAAATGAAATATAATTAAACAGTAAAACAAATACCTTAAGCTCAGGCTCCTTCAGTGTTTGGAATAATGTCCAGTCTCTTACAAATGCTGTGAGATTGACAAAATAATAAAAATGCCTAAAAATAAACTGATTAACATAATTTTATGTGGATTATTAACAATTATATTAAATTATATTATTTTAAATAAAATCATTATTTATAAATTATATACTAAAACTAAATATGTCTTTTGAAAACAATTTCAAGTTATCACGTTAAAAAATTAACATCTCAGAAAGTGAGTCTTGTGTGTTGCTGAGACAAAAATCTCTCAAGCAATGCTTTCCAGCTCACAATCTAAGAACTTTTAATAAAGAGTGTTAAACAAACAACCACTACTCTATTTTAAAAAATTAGTGGCACACCAAAAATTCACCCAGAACAACATTTTTGATGCTCACTGACTAGAAATATTTTACAAAAATAAGTTAAAAAAACAGCAATTACTCTAATTTCATAAACCTTTGTAAAAAAGTGGTATACACAGAGGTAAATGTCCTATTACGACTTTCTGCAAGTGAAATTAAAAAATATTTTTGAATACAGCTAAGTTCAAGGTAGGGAAGTGGGGTCTGGGGTCTAGTCTATTTTTTTTCCTCCGAACTATTAAACTAATTACATTTGAAAAATGAAAAACAAAAACCCAAGAAAACTATGATCAAGGAGTCAAGCAGCCACAACAGAGGGGAGTAACTTGTATCACATTTCAACTAATGCAATTTAAATTGCAATTTCATTAGCTAAAATAGCTGTATTCATTCACAAAAGCTTTTGGAAATATTTTTCTTTAGATAAAATGAACTCAAGTAAATAAAAGCAATTTCTCTTATGAAACATTTTTTTCTTTATGAAAGTGTCTGTGATTAGAGGTCAATCTTCAACAGGATAAATGAAATTCAGAGCAAGACATTTTTACAGGCCCAATTGGTACCAGCAAGAATGGCAGACAAAATGAGTCTGAAAAGTGATTCCTATAAAGATGTAAATATGCATTTATTTCTAAATTGTAACTCTAGCAAAGTACAAAAAAATCTATTCTAAAAATCTTAATTAGCCTGCATTAAAGAAATTATAAAAATATTTTTCTTGGATTACTGGCTCAAAATGATACTTTTCAAGGGAGAATAATTTTGAGGTGAATTACACTTTCAGGCAAATTATAGTTTTGGGGGAGAATTACACTTTTCAGGTAATATACTGCAGATCAAGAGGAAGATTGTCCAAAAGCAACCTTGAAAATGTATCACATGCAGTTTAAATAATTATTTCATATGATGAATATATATTTCTCAAATTATAAGCCTGACTTCTATGGTGAATTCTTCTTCTTTCAGGTGAAATACATTGCAGTGATCAGACTAAGATCAACCTTTACCACAAAAACAATGACCATGCGGCAAATGCTACAAACAAACCGAGCAAGGTTTGAAACTGTAATAATAGCAATAGCCATTACAAATATTTATCTGCAGCATTACAAGTAATTATATTTATTTACATTTTAGTCTTTTATGAAGCTGGCTCTGATTGTCATATGTCACCCTTAAGATCTATTTAGCTTCATTAAGCATAAAAATCAAATTATGAATCTATTTTTCAATTCAATTATCAATACCATATAAATAACAAATTATGTAGAATACATAGTGTATTTAAAATTAACTGCTCTTCCATTTGTGAACTTTACACAATGTAAAAATACAAATAGTTTAGTAGAGATCTTTAAGAAAAACAATTTTTTAGCTAAGAGAAAAACAAAAACAATTTAACTGCATTTATACAGACATAAACACAAACAATGAAAATGTACCCATCATCGATGACACATTAGATGCAATTACTCAAAATAAAAGTAACAAAAACAAACAAGAACTTCTCTGACAAGCTAATAATGCTTTCAAGGCTATCCAGAGATTACTTAAACTCTAGTAAACACTGACCCCTTCGTCCAAGTTCATCAGTAACATAAACATTCCAGCTGTTGACAACACCAGTGCTATCAGCAGAATACATCTTCTGGCCATCATCCACATCAAAACAAATGGAGTTGATATGTCCATGATGATCTTCTATCTCTTGCACTAACTAGAAAGAAAATTCATGTAAACATTTAACAAATTAGATTTTTCAAAGCAAAGTTATTATTTAGAGGCACAACATCACACTTAAGGAAATATGCAATTTTATTAAAAAGCTACATTTCATGCAGTGGAAGAGCAATCAAATGCCTACAAGATTGATTTATATATTATTCTAAAATCAGAAATAGAGATTAAAAAAAAAAAAGAAGTCATAATTACTATTAGATATGTCTTAAATTAATCCCAATGATATGTGATGAGTGACTATTTCAATTCATGAAAATGACTTAAAATAATGAAACCAATGAGAGCTTTACCTGCCCATTTTCATCCTCCAGACTAATATCCCACACCCTTAGCACCTGGTCATAACAGCCTGTGACGACAATACTGTCAACCCGAGGGTGAAATTTACAAGTGTAAACAAACCCAGGATGAGGCAGAATTTTCTCTGAGGATGTCTTGCCCTCAAGTATGTTCCACAATCTTAAGTAAAAAAATTAAAATAAAATTGCAATTAAATCTCCTCAGAATGAATGACATGCAAATATATAATGAAACATATTATTCTCACAGAGTCAACAGAGGAATTAATGTGATCATGTAATGGTTTGACAGATAATTTAAAAACCCAAAACTAATTGTATTTCACTGAAAATGGGAATGTTCATACATCATCATCAACTTTTCCAGCAAACATTTTTGAATCTAAATAAAAAGTGGCATACATTACAGGCAAATTTATAATATGTAATAAAGAAATATGAATGCTATATGATAGCTCATGTGTTTATATCTAACAATATAGATAAGTTATATGTTTAAGGTTCACCAGTAATGAAAAGCTATATGTTCAGGGCACATCAGTATAGATCAGTTATATATTTAGGGTACATCAGTATTGATATGTTTAGTGTACATCAGTATAGATGAGTAGATGTTCAGGGTATATCAGTACAGACAAGTTGTTTGGTTAGACTACATGAGTATAGATTTCAGAATATGTGCGTCCATTTGACATAATTTGTTTAGTTGCCAATTCAAGTCTTAGTTGGATGTAGTGTGTCATGACTTATCCTGACAATCAGGCAAATACTCAACTAAATGCATACATACAAGCACAGTGTCTGCTCAGTGCTCTCATGCTGCTCACCACTGCCTGAATAATTTTGCACAGATTTCAATGTACATACTTCAAAATCTAATTTTTTTACTTGTTTTCAGTCTGAAGGTAACAGATTTTTTTTAAAGTTGGTTGATTATGCTTCAATATAAGCTTCAAGAGCAATTTCAATTGGTGTCTGCAGTCTGGAGAAAATAGATTTTTATTCAAAAGTTGGCTGATTATGTTTCAAAGTACACACTTTAAAGTGCAATTCCAATTGTTCCTGCAGTTTTGAGGGACAGATTTTTTATTTTCAAAGATGCTTGAACAGCTGATTTGTGTCTCAGTGTGCATAGTTCAAGCAAAATAAAATGAAGGAAAAACATTTCATAAAATCCACATGAAAGACACAGCTGCAAAGTGAAATCTGTCTAAAGTGGACAAGATGCATACACAAATCAAAAGCAACCAGTTATGTGTACCAACCTTACTGTACCATCCGAGGATGCTGAAACAAGATGTGTATCTTTCTTGGACCATGAAAGGTCATAAACAAGACTATAGTGTCCCTTTAACTGTAGCTTTAATTCACCCGAAGGAATCTGTTTCAAAATAGAATCCAGGAGATTATAAATAGGTAATTCTCCACAAAAAACACTCCCCCAAACAAACAAAATTCCTATGTATTTAAAATAAATAAAATGTTTCAAACATATCACAACAGAATATAATACACACACAAATGAAGAAACTGAAATAATAATATAATGAACATTTAACATGAGTATAAACTAATATTTTCAAGTATTTTACAATCAAGAAGTGCTTGGCAATCCCATGAAGGGTGTGTTGCATAAAAATACTTTGATGTCCATAACCAGGGTGGAATCATTAAATTTCTACAAACTGCATGCAAGGACGGTGCCTAAACCTTGAGACCATACAATTCACTAAAGATCAAAGTGTAAACAAACATAATTTAAAAAAAATATTCAAAGGTATAGGATAAAAATCTTACCTGATAAATAAAAATTGGATATCCCTCTTTATCTCCACATGCACAAGCCAAACTCCTGTGTGAAACATTTTATCAGTAATCTTTAATAAATATAAAGGTAGATCATTATCTACTTTTTAAAAAAAGTTTCAAACAATTATCCTTAATTTAAATATTAACATTTGTTGCTATACTGTTTTCCTATCTGTGATTTTGGAAAAAGAACACAAATAGAGCAATTCCAAAAGGACTTTTCAAACCAGAATTGTACTTTTATGATACAAACACATAATCTGATAAGAAAAACAATACAAGTGAATGATTTAGGGAGGATTGTTACTCTATAATATGATATACATTTGCATCATGTTTAGTTTTCTTTCATTTCCAGAGTCAATTTGGGTCATTTTTGGGTATGAAATTCAATCTTTTCAGAAACGGAACTACCTGGAAAATAAGTTTGATTTATGATAGCTCTCTAGGAATCAAATTAGGTTATAAGTATGTTAATAATTAATTTTTAAAACATTTATTTTGTATTTACAGCTAATTTGCTTCATTCTTACCACTAAATAATTTTTGTTTTTAATTTATCAGCATTAAATTTTCTTGATGAATTGTACTTAGTATACTAAGCTATTTGAACATCACAGAAATGCCCCAGTATAATGAAGTGTTAGGTGAACAAACATAAGCATTCAAAAGGAAAACAAACAAGTGAAAATTCATACATGGTCAAAATGTGAAAGAATGTACATCAGGAAGATGTATGGTGTGTACGTGCATGTGTGCGTGCGTGCGTGTGTGTGTGTGTGTGTGTGTTTGTATGTGCATGTATGTGTGCACATGCATCTTGCCAATAAACAACTTATATTAAAAATAAGTAAGTTAGTAAGGAAACAACCATTTCATTAACAAATATATAAATAATCAATATTCATCAACTAATCAGAAAGCTGCCAACTCACCTGCCATCATGAGAGAAACGAATGACAAAGCAACCCTTCTTTCCACCTGAAAGAGTCAAAATGAGATTGTTGGGTATTCTACACAACTGACCAAACAACCTGGTCCAAGAGGTTATGGTATGTACTTCATGCTTTTGGGTTTTTGAATCCCAGTTCATACTTCGTTTTAAATCTTGGTAAGACATAACGCCTTCCTCCTGAAAGAGTTCAAAATTAAAATGAGAAAACTTCCACACAACCTTATTTTACAAATATGACCTACAATAATTAAAATCAGCGAAAATTCAAGACAGTCAACTTAAGCGACTTCATAATTCAATGAATATATAAAACAGCAAATGCTGCATCACTGAATTGATATTTTCCAAAACAAACTCAACCAAAATAACAACTTTTAAAGAACTATTCAAGAAATCAAAGTAGGAAAACTCTCCAGATAAAGGCCTGATCTTATCTGTGTGAGAAATGTTAATGTAAAATAAAAATTTTTGTATAAAGAAAGCCTGCTTTAAGATGTACTTTTGTATCTATCAATCCACTGCAAAAATATCATAGAACTTCCTTAATTAATCATAGAAATGTTGAAATATTCAGCAGTAGTCAATATATTTTAAGCTAGGAAAGGGGTTGTGATATGTAGAAAACAGGCAAATAAAGAAACCAAGTCAAGAGAGTCAAGTAGGCAAATGAGTAAACCTAACCAAGTCAAGAGAGTCAAGTAGGCAAATGAGTAAACCTAAACAAGTCAAAAGAGTCAAGTAGGCAAATGAGTAAACCTAAACAAGTCAAGAGAGTCAAGTAGGCAAATGAGTAAACCTAAACAAGTCAAGAGAGTCAAGTAGGCAAATGAGTAAACCTAAACAAGTCAAAAGAATCCAATAATGTCAAATTCACATGCCAGATGATGCTAGCTCAGCAGAAGACTGAATGCTTTATAAAGGAGAAGACTTCATCAGTGAAGTCTAAAACTGTCATTAGAAAACTAGCCACATGGTTATTTCCTGTGAAATACTGATAGAAAACAGCAAATTTCTTTCATCTTTGTGCAGCAATATGTGCACTGATATGAAAATGACAACTGAAATGTTCAGTGACCCTGCTGTAAGCTGTAAGCCATAGTTGAGGATTTAGACCTACTTTAAACCTACTAAACCATCTAGAGCCAGCAAGTATGTGAACTATCTAGAGCCAGCAAGTATGTGAACTAGTATATTTCTATGATGCAAGAATAACACCCAACATTATAACCAGGAACATAAGAAATATTGTTTACATCCTCCCTGACAGTTAATATGGTTTAGTATCATCAATAGTAGCAGCTTATTTTTTTCTTAGAAAGCAAGAAAGTGCAAAAGAAAGTGCAAAAAATAGAAAGCGCAAAAGAAAGAAAGAAAGTGCAAAAGAAAGAAAGAAAGAAAGATAGAGAGAAGGAAAGAAAGAGATAGAGAGAAAGAAAGTGAAAAGGAAAGAAAGAGAGAGAAAGAATAAAGAGAGAAAAAAAGAGAGAAAGAAAGAAAGAAAGAAAGAAAGAAAGAAAGAAAGAAAGAAAGAAAGAAAGAAAGAAAGAAAGAGCTAAACAGACTAAAATATGATAGAGATAAAGAAAAGAACAAAGAAAGATGAATTGACACAGAGAAGAATTTATGTTAATTTTATATAAAAGTTGGAATTTTAAAGTATATTTTACCCCCCCCCCCCAATGTTCTATTATTAAATAACATTCCAATTAAAAAGAAACTAAACTAGATGATTTTCTCTGATTCTATGTCTAATCCATGCAATAAAAGAATGTAAAGAGATGGTTAAATAAATTCAATGACAGATATTATTTATCAATGAAAATCTCCACTGTAATGGAATAGCATTCAATGTAGCTATGACTGCAAGCATGAGTTGTGTGTTATAACAAATTTGCCTTTCTATACAGGCTGATCTGACATAATTTGGAAAACACTTATGCTAATGAACTTTGCTGACTTTAGAAAACACCACCTGTAACTGACCTGCTGGGTGGCAAACATGGATCGCATCGATGGCTCAACATTGACTGGGGGGACTATGCTCTTCAACGTGACATAAAGTGTAGATGGGTATGGGACTCTCTGAGAACTTTTCCACCACTGATAAATCTACAACAAAACGCAAAATAATAAAAAATATACAAGTATATCTTACTTCACAAGCCGCTTCAATGATTGTGCAGGCTAAACAATCATGAGTGGCCAGGAGCAGCATACTGATTAACAAATGGACACAAACAGAAATAGTGTATAATTTGAAACTTTACAATCTTTCAATCTTTTTCATTTAAATGTATTAGTGTAAATATCATATAATGTGATATGAATGTGTAATAAGGCATACTTTTACATCAATTTTACTTTAGAAAAACATTTTTTCTCTACAGTCTAATAATGATGATCCTACTTTAAATCTAAAAAATGAAATTCTCTGTACCTCTATCTGGTCCTTTTGAGTCCTGTTTTTACTGGGTACCTGGAAAAGCTGTAGCCTGACCTTTGAACCCACATTGACTCTTTCATTGCCACCAAGTACCTATATATATTATATATAAAACAAATTGTAAAAATAATATATATTAAAAAGAAATATATATATATAAAACAAATTATAAAAATAAACAAATTCAGTTATACCTAACTAAAGATAAATTAATTTATTTTTGAAAATATATATACCATGATGATAGTTAAAATTTCAGCTCAATCTTGCATAAAGAAATATTTAAATGCTAAACCTTTAGGAAAGCCCAGGCAATGCGATACCATCCACCCTCCTGTTTGTTGTTAGCCGCATTCATGCTGATGAAATCCAGAAGCTGTAACAGTGGAAAAGTGGTTAAAGTGATTTCTTCTCTGTGCACACAACATTTATTTATAGTTTGGATACACCATGGAATAAAAGAGAGTGGCAGAATTAGTCACTTTGCTGTCCAAATAACTTGTTCCCTCTCCAAACATTTGCAAAACTATAGGTGCATTGTATGTACCCAGTATGCATACGTGTGCCTTGTAAATGTGTACCCAGAATGCATGTTATGTTTGTATTGTGTGTACCCAGTGTACATGTTATGCATGCATTGTAAGTGTGTACCCAGTATGCATGTTATGTGTTGATATATTATGGAACAAAAAGGTGGCAGAACAATTAATCCCTTTATTGCCAAATAATCTCACCAATCCCCTAATAATTAAACATGTATGTTTAAATGTACACTATAAATTAGAACATAAGGTGGTAGCAAAATTAATCCCTAATAACCTTTTCAACCTCTAAATGATGTACAGAACAAGTTATACATGAATTTACTCTTTATAATTAGGAACTTTACATAACTATCATTTAATAACCTTTGTCTATATTAACTGTCTTCTTTTAATTTAAAAAATTGTATATATAAGGCCACATGAGACATTTAAGCAAAAATAGGTAAATTCACCCAAAACAGGTGTGAGTGAAAATATTTTGATTTGATTCTATTACATCAAAAGTTATGCATGAAAAAGTCTATACATCTATTTGGTTGGTGTCAAATTTGGATCAGCAACAGAACACTTGTACTCAATGGTAGCAACCAATTGAAAAGGTTAAATGCAGGCATTAACTTAAATATATTCTAACTAATCAAAAGAGCATTTGGATTTCAAGGAATTACTCTAGAACGCAAAGTCTGTTCAGACAAAATAATTTTTAGAATTCCAAAATAGTGTTTTATTTTGATTCATCAATGAACATTGTTGTAGAATTCAAATAAAGTTGTTTTGTTTTGATCCAACATACAAAATTGCTGTAGAGTTAAAAGAAAGTTGTTTTGTTTTGATCCAACATACAAAACTGCTGTAGAGTTAAAAGAAAGTTGTTTTGTTTTGATCCAACATACAAAACTGCTGTAGAGTTAAACGAAAGTTGTTTTATTTTGATCCATCATAGAACATATTTTAAATTCATATAAAGGTATTTGATTTAATCCAGCATACAACACTGCTTTAAAATTGTAACTGTTGTTTTCAAAGCATGATACACCGCTGGTTAAGAATTAAAATAAAGGTAATCTGTTTGATCCCTCATACAACACTGATTTAGAATTCAATTATAGTTGTTTTTTTAAGCATCATACAATGAGGTTTAGAATTCAATTACAGTTGTTTCTTTAAGCATCATAAAACACTGGGTAAAATAAGAATTCAAATAAATTTGTTTAGTTTTGATCCATCCTACAAACATCCACAATCCACAACATTAGTTCTGACCTTGTCTATGTCAGCATGTAGAGATAATCACTGCACTAGAGATTTATACTATATTATTAAGAGGTATATACTGTATATGATTTAGTTTAAAGTTAAATACACTGGCAATTTAAACTCTATAAATAATTACAACTATTTAAAAAGCATGGAGTGAAAAGTAATAATACAGAGTTATTTTGTGCTAAAATAATATGATTATAACATCTCTTTCCACTATTTCATTATTTCCAGGAAAATTGACAGCAATTCAATTAAACGATCTTAGTGTCACAAGTAATTTCATGCATTTAATGTGCTACATTAGTGAAGTAATAGTCAACAAAAACACCAACTTTACCCACATCTCTTAAAAGCCCAAAAGTATTCACAAATCAATTAAGAAAATAACTCACCTTTGTTAATATTGGTACCAAAATGTTTTATAATAAAATAATAATGTTGTAAAGTAATAAAGTTACAGATTCTAAACAAAATTTTAAACTGCAGGAGTTTTACAACAAAAATTAATATTTACCTCAAAAAGCATTAAAGTTTTAGGTGATGTCTGTGTAAAATAATTGAAATTCTCATTGAAAATCAACAGCTCTTCCCACATTGGGATTGCTGACCTAAAATAAACAAGCAATAACATAAATGTTAGTGAATGACTATCTTCTAAATTGTTACAATTAATGTGATTCAAATAATTCACAAGAATGCACTTTCTCAATATAGAATATAAGATAAAGACATCATCAGGTGAAACAAATCATTATTTTGCTCGTAATGCAATTTCTCTCAATAACCCTTGATTATGATCTCTGAGTAAAAGTAGACAACTCTTCTCTGTCCACTACTTTGTTTCACTGTTTTCATCATTTCAATTATTTGGTGTGATCAGTTTTCACGAATTTTAATTATTTGGTTAACTCCATTTTTTTATTATTTAGTGTGATCACTGTTTTTTCACCATTTCAATTATTTGGTGTGATTACTGTTTACACCCATTTCTGATAGTAAATTGTAACTTGATATAGTTAATTTGTGACACTCTTTCCTAAAAATTTCAAAACTCACTGCCAAAACGAATTTATGCGTTTGTATAGAGTTTATAAAATTTCTACTCTATGTGAGAGGGTTTAACAAATGGAATACAACCAAATCCATATAATATGATAAGCACAAAATCCAAGAATAAGTAATAAAACATCTGATAAATAATAACAAAAGATGGCTAAATATATTATTTTGCTTTAAATTGCTCTGAAAATTAAGAATGATTATTTTATAAATACCACAAAAATATTCAGAAAACCCCAAAAGCTAAATAAATATTATCAAACTAAAAACTGAAATTCAATGAGTGAAAAGTCAATCAAACGCATTTGACAATGTTCAACACTTGAAGTGAACATCAGTTATCAGGAGAAGGAATCTTAAAAAGATAAAAGTTTACAAAAGTCATATGTCAAAATACTATTTCAGTTATTTCTTATTATTGCTTACAAAAAAAAAACAAGTATAATAATTTGCTTACTTTTTTTGTTTGAAATCAAATGGTTGTGTCATTATTGGCAATACAAATTCCACCTTCTTTATTTCGTAGTATGATGTTACTGCTCGATCCCTTTTAAAAAACAAAGTTTTGGCAAAGTCAATGAAGGAAATGGTATTTGACGTTTATAAAAAACAAAAACTAGAAATATAACTATAACACATTTCAAAATAAAAAAATAGAAAATTAATCAAATGATACAAACAAGAACTATTAGTACAGAAAGAGCAGTGACAATATACATTAATTTATTTGCATACAGACTACTTCACAAGGACATGGTACTATCCTAAATGTCAATCTTCCTAAAAACCAATAACTTCATTGTCTTTAAAAAAAAAAAATCAATTTTCAGTTAACATGGAATGCAATTCAAAAGCTCAGTATAACTGGTAATCATAAAACACTATGCCAGACTTGTTTCCTTTCTTACTTGATATTATTTTTTTTCAGAATCGGGACTTTATTAATTTACAAAGGAATAAATGTTTTGTGCATCTATTAATAAATACTGCAACATTATATATTTTACACACACACATACATGCCTATAAACTCTGTTTCATTAATGAAACTGTCTATTTTAATCTCGAAAAATGGTCACAGTTTACCTATGCTGTGTGGGTAAGTATTGTCATTAATCATCTATTTCATGGTGAAAAATGCAAGTTCAAGTTTACCTGTGTTGTTTGGGTAAGTACTATCATTAATCACCTATTTCATGGTGAAAAATGCAAGTTCAAGTTTACCTGTGTTGTTTGGGTAAGTACTATCATTAATCACCTATTTCTTGTTGAAAAATGCAAGCTCAAGTTTACCTGTGTTGTTTGGGTAAGTACTGGCCAGTGTTTTCATCAACAACATGTACTCGGACCAATGGATGTAAAATGTTGAAGTCATTTTTCAGTTTGTCTGTCCTGTGTATAATCACAGCCAACACTTCCCCATAGTCTGGCGCCTCTGGTGGGGGCTGTTCCTCAATCTTGTCAGCATCTACATGTGAGCCAGCATCTCCTGCACCCCCTATGTCCGCACCTTATTAAAAATTGCACTTTATCAGGGATTCAGCTATGTAGTACAGCATGGAACCATGTACTGGCCAACATGAAAATAAGTCAGTACAGTCAATACCTTAAGTTCTGCAGGTTGAAGTGCCATATTAACTGACTTCTACTGCTGATTAACTACTAGAATAAGGCCCCCAAACATTAACTTAAATAGCACTGTATTATTGCAATCATTTGTAATTATATAAAAAAAAAAGTGTTAGCAAAGTGACAGAAATAAAATAAATTATCTGCGGTGGATTCAAGATAGCCATTTATTTCAAGACATTCTGAGATATGTGCATGCCATACCAATACTTCGCATTCACACTTGTTTCAAATGCTCTTTCTACAAACTACAATCTTAAGACTGACTGTTTTAAATGTGTATATGTATGTGTTCATTAGTATTTAAACAAAGAGCATATTTCCATCAGATTAAGAAGATAATATATAAAGTTATTTATTATTGATTTATTTAGCAATGTCCCAAATTATACTACACTGCAAATGTGAGAAATCTTTAAAACAGCAAAAAAAAGTTCCATAAAATGTAAACAAGTCAGAAAGAAAAAACAGTCAAAATTATTACCCTTTTTCTTTTTCTTCTTTGTCTTGGCAGTTTCAGGAACATCCTTTATCTGAGAAAATGCAGAAAATATTTTGTCATAAGAGATTTCAATAGAAGCTTTCAACCCCTTATTATTATGGATATATACTTAAGTCTATTTCAACCACTGAGAAGGCAGTAAAATGCACAATAAAATGCACCTTGTCATCTGTATTTGTAGTGAGTAACTAACAGTTTTGTAACAAACTGAATGAAATCTCTGGAATGCGGAACAGCATAAAAGTAAAATGAAAAACATAAAAGTGAAATTATTATATTATGTTAAAAATAAGACAAAAGTTAAATAACAATCAGTCATTTACAAAGAATGAATGACTTTGTCAATCAAATAATATAAATAATATGAGTAATAAACTCCAATGTTATCTTGAAAAATATGTGTTCATTTAAAACAATTTTTGATCTGAGCTGATTCACACAGGAATGATGCAAGAATGAGAATTACAAATGGAATAAACTGAGTTCAAAGCAAACTATATAAACAACTGCATATTAATAAAGACAGTAAACAATTGGGAACAAAGAAACTGTCAAGAAATTACAAAAAATAATACAATGACCAAGAAAAGTATATTATTTCATAAAATAAACCGATTGCTCTAATACTGAATGAAATACCCATAAGCATATGAGTGTGAACCTTACCTCACTTAATAAATCAAAATGAGAAACAGCATAGCTCAACATCAAATTATTTGTTCAGATGACACAAATCAAACAATATTTGCATTTCAAATGATACTGTAATATTTTCAATACCAGAGGGCAGCAGCCACCAACAAAAATATGACTTGTAACGTGCGTGCGTGCATGTGCACCTGCATGCAAATGTGCGTGCTTGCATGTGTGATAATTCTTTAACAAAGAGCCATCCTTTATCTGTCTCAAATCATTCCTTCTTTCCTCAATCCATCCATTCATTACTGCCAAATCAAATGTCAGATTATGTAATTTTGCTTGACAAAACCTAATTTGGATTTAACTGTCCATTGCATTTCCCAATTTAATGAGGAAAAAATGATCCTGTGTTAATCCCTAAACTATAAATACTTCACCTCTGTTTCTAGGTTTTCTGCCTCTTTCTGTAATATATTTGCTTCAGCAACTTCGTCATTCTTGACTGGCGTTTTCTTCTTTTTTTTCCTTTCTTGGGGAGAAATGTTTGTGCTTGGAGATCCTGCATCGTCAGACTTCACTGGCTCAGTATCGGTGTCTGTACTCTTTTTCTTTTTCTTCCTTTCTTTTGATCTTGAAAGTGACTCTTCAGGAAGGGGTGGTGGTTCTTCTTTGTGGTCCTTTGTTCTTTTCTTTTTCTTTTCCTCTTTTGAGGGCACTGCTGACTCTTCAGGCTGAGGATAGGTAATTTCATCTTTGGGCTCATTTCTTTTCTTCTTTTTCTTTTCTTCTTTCAGTGGTGAGGCAGGCTCTTCGGTCTTTGATAAGGGAGTTTCTTCAGGATGTGCATGTTCTGGTTTTTTATTTTTGTTCTTCTTCCCTCTTTCCCTTGGGGATATTACTGGTGTTTCTAGATTGGGAGGGGCAACTCCACTTGAGGGTGTATGAGTAGTTTCTGCTGCTGTTATAGTCTTCTTTCTGGGCTTGGCTGCAGGAGTTGTCATGCTGGGTGATGCTGTGACTTCTTGGTCACTCTGAAGCTGGACAGCATCTTCCGGCTTCTTTTTCTTTTTTCTTTCTCGAGGCACTGGCTCTGGAGCCATGTCACCATGGATAATGTTCTTTTCTCTGTTCAGACATTATTGAAGTTGGATAGAAATTAATACCATATTCAGGGAATAAAAAGTAAAAAGTCATAATTATGCTAAAAATGCTAAATAAACTATATTTTAAATAAGTGAATGAGATTTAAAAGACATTTCATTTAAATTCTTTCTAATAAGTATATGTATTAGTGAGTGTGTGTGTGTGTGTGTGTGTGTGTGTGTGTGTGTATGAGTGTGTGTGCACCTGTGCTGTGCACGCATATCTTTTAAAATGATCTTTCATTATACAAAATACTCATTTTTGCATAGTAAACTCAAAGAAAATATACAAGACAAGTTTGAATGAATGTATAAAGTTATTTTTATGCAGAGCATAAAGTTACATCAGTCTTGACTAAGACTTATAAAGTAAAAACGACAAAAATAAGTTTTGATGTTCTATTGGATTTTAAAAACTTGTGATTAAGGACAAAGAATTTAACAAGTAAGGATTGTAAAACTTGTGATTAAGGACAAAGAATTTAACAAGTAAGGATTGTAAAAATTGTGATTAAGGACGAAGAATTTAAGAAGTTAGGATTGTAAAATCTTGTGATTAAGGACAAATAATTTAACAAGTGAGGATTGTAAAACTTGTGATCAAGGACAAACAATTTAACAAGGATTGTTAAAAACTACTCAACAATTCTGCAAAAAATCAAATTAATTCTACAAACTCAATCAATCCATCTTTGAACAGTTATTGTCAAATATCTAACTTAGTTAAATCCTTTTCAATTTTTGATATAACTCTTTTTATACTCCAAAGACATGACCATTAATTTATATAACTCAAAGAGCTGATTGTAAAATTATATATAAATGTTGCACATAACATTTAAGTGTTACTGAACAAATGTTAAGTATATGTAAGCTAACTATGACAGTATACCATGGCAGTCACTTCATAAATGATACATAAGGTACAATCTAGTTATTTACACAGCACAAAATCATATATCACATTCCACTGTGTTCAATAAACATTAGCTGTGTTGTTTACACTTTTCTTTCTCCCATAAACATATACAATTGTATGGGCTTAAAATGGTGCATTACTTATTCTGCTGATTAGAAGTAAATGATAAAATGATGCATTACATATTCTGCTGATTAGAAGTCAGTGATAAAGTGGTGCATTACTTATTCTGCTGATTAGAAGTAAATGATAAAATGGTGCATTACTTATTTTGCTGATTAGAAGTAAATGATAAAATGGTGCATTACTTATGTTGCTGATTAGAAGTAAGTGATAAAAGATGTATACAAATATGCGCATGTGCAGATGAATAAATAATTTATGAATAAATCTGCAACCCTAACTGGTTCTAGGTTTCTTAGTAATGACCCTAAAGCAAAGTGCTGGCAGGTTGCAATAAGTTAAACAAGATGATATACAGAGACAACAGAAAGGGTTGTGGTCTTGCATGTGGAATTAGAAATAAAAATTAATAAAAATATTTTTTAAAAACTCACATGATTTTATCTTCAACCAATGAAAGGTCTGATTCTTGAATTTTCTTAGGAGTTTTCTTCATTTTCTGCCCTGATTTAGCAATTTCATTGTTGTCTTTCATTTCATTAGAATCTGTTCCAAAAACAATGTTTTATGTTGATGCTATAAAACTTTATCATCCAAGAACCTACTGTTAATAGCATAAGCACAATATTTTACCAAAATAACAAACTTGTAAGTATAAATTAAATTGTATGGCATTTCTTATAGGTTCAAATCTCAGTTAAAGGCTTTGTAATGGAGTAGGACATACACTCTCGGAACCAGACAGATTGGGTGCAACAGATGTGCCTCACCTTTATTTGCACAATGATAATTTTGTTTAGCAATGTTGTGATTTCAAGAAAGTAATGAGAAATATTTCTTTGCTTTGAAATAGGCAGAAAGTTTGGTGAATTTAACAGAAATATAAAGAAACAAGTTGTGTTGAAAAAAAATAAATACACATTTTGCTGTGGGAAAAATGGTCATTGCCAAAGATATCTGAAAGTCGTTTGTTGCTGTTTCAGAAATCTCTTTTCTAATGTGTGTGTGTGTGTGTGTGTGTGTGTGTTTGTATTTATAATCCTTCTGTTTACCTGACTGCAGTTTTTTCTGCCTTTGCTTGTTGCTCTTTTCATTTTTTGGGCTGTTGTCTGGCTCGTAGATGTTCGCAAGCAAGGCTGTGTCCTCTTCCTTGTGGAGACCCTCTATGCCTTTCCCTTTACGGAGAGATTCCAACTGCTGTAACTGTTACAGAAATCATTGCTGGTCAAGGATATTTGAGTTGGTAGAACGTTATTAGCAAAGCATCTTAATTTCAGAACATTTTCAAAGTTGTATTCTGCACCAAAAAGAGAACAAATAATGTAATTATTTAACAGACGCATTTCTGTTGATGTGTTTTAAATTTGTACTACTATATATATATTTTTTAGTGAAGTTGATCAATCAACAACAATGTGCAAAAAGAAAAAAGCATGTTGACTGATAGACCATCATAAAGCTTACTTCCCTTTGCAAACACATTGTAAAATACCATAATCTAGTGTTCCCTTTAATGAACTTTAGAGCATGAAAATATGGGACCATTTATGCTGACAGAGAGGCAATCATAAGGCTTACTTCTCTGTACAAACACATTGCACACTACCATAATGACTTCTTTAATGACATCATGACACTGTAGATTATCATGACCTTTTACCTCCTCTTATCCACATGAATATAACTATCACGACCTACAAACTGGCTTTTGAGGTAACATATAAACAGATTAAAGAAATGTGACATTAATCTTAAAACCAAATGTATCATACAGGAAACCCACCACCACCACCACAAATTCTCACCACAATTGTTTCATCAGTGTTCTTTTTCTTTTTCTTTTTATTCTTGGCTGCTGCAACAGCATCACTGCAAATAAGATATCAAGTAATGATTAAAAAAACAAAAACATAAATCCTGTAAAAGGAAAGAGTATAATACAATATTTAGAAACTCCTCAATAACTACCTTTAAAGAATAAATGGCAGTGATGTACCTTAACAATAGGGTTGAAGAGGTTGAAAAATAAAGGAATGTACACTAACATGGAAGAACACCCAACCAAATACTCTTTGTCATGCTTACGATCCCAAAATAAACTGTAGCAAACAAACATAAAACGTCTCACCCCCAAACATAACTCACATGCATCTTATACAATGGATTTGGTATTTTTCTTTTGGTTTTTATTGCAAAATAAAATTATCCTAAAAGAAAAGTTCTATAAATACCAAGGAAATCACTATATATTTAGGAAGATATTACATTATTAGTCTGAAAAAAAGTTGAAAAAACTCTTCAATGAGGAAGATACTAGTCTGAACAAATATGATATAAGTGTTCATATTTTTAAATTGCATTGATATACTCTGTTAGTTTGATAATTAAATATTTACATTTTATATTTTCATATTAGTTTTTTTCTCAAATCAACAAATTTCAAGTGTACTATGGGTTGACACCAAACACCACAATCATGGACAAAAACAGAGAAGAAAAAACTGCACTGTAAGGTATTAGATCTGGAATTAGAATGACTGTTTAAAAGACTGGCATAAAAGTGATTAATAACAAATATTTAACAAAATTTTGTATATCACTGATAAACTTATTTTTCTTTCAAAATCTTCAATGTCATGAATGAACCTTAAAAAATAAACACAAATAAGAATGGCTGTCCAAACGACTGGCATAAATGTTTAACACTAAACCATTAAATATATATCTATGATAAGAAGATCTTTCATATCAAAGAAAAACTAAATTTTCTTTCTACACCTTCAATGACTGAATGAACCATAAAAAAAACCCACAACAATAAAAGAAATATATTATTATGTAAATACAGTAGAGTCTTCATTACTGGAACCTAGACTATCTTAATTCCCCAAAATCATGTTAAGCTGCACACAGTTTCATATTTTTGTCAGATCTGTTTACATACTGTTAGTGTATTATATAGATAGTAGCATGCTATTAGTTGTGATGTATTTGTAAATAAAAACATAATATATGTGTGCAGAATTTGAAAAAAAATAAACAGTAGATTATTTTTCCTTTAAAAGTACAAATTAAAAAAAGTAAATGTAAATTTAAGTAATTCAAATCCATTTATAATCCATAAAGCAATCTTGCATTAATTAGTTTGGATAACTCAAGTTGCACTACAAAGTGAATCAATAATTACAGTCAATTTCTAAACCTCCTAAGGCAGAATTATGCAGTACAAAATATGGTAACATCTTAGAAATTTAACTTTAATTTCAATACAAAATTTCGAAAATATAAACACATGCATGCGTGCACACACACACACACACACACACACACACACACACACACACACACACACACACACACACACACACACACACACACACACTTACTTAGTTGATTGTGAAACAACTTGCTGTAGTAGTTGCTCCACTCTGAGCTTCGTATTGGAGTGTTCATCTAAAGACATATATATATAAACAACCCTTTATAATTAAATATTTTTTTATATAAAGCTTTTCTTTATTCATATTAAAATAATATTAATTAAAATAAATATAATAAAAACAAGTAAATAAAAATCTGACGATCCCAGTAACATTGAATCTCGTTCTATTTTTGGAATCATCAAAGATAAATCTCTATTAATCATAGGGTAATAAAAATATGCAAAATAATGCATTTATTAAGAATAAGCTTTGTGGAAGACTATAATTACTTAATGTTGATTAATATCGGAGAGAAATAAGTAAATATACTTAAATTTGACAGGTTAAAGCATGTTTAGTTTTTAATTTTCTTTCGTTCATAAGTAACAAATTTCATAATTGATATTGAATGACTAATTCGAAAGACTTGCTTATCGAAATAATCCAATAGAAAAATAGAATTCATGCCCAATCCAATCAATGCATAAAAAATAACATTTAATAACGTTTGCATTTTATAATCTTACCAATTTCCGACATATTTGTTTATGTTCCAGCTCGCACAAAATAAGGGGAAGCTACTCTATTAAAGTTTTGAATTTGACATATAATAACTGTTAAAAAATTTTAAAATAGCTTAATTTTAAAATTATTTCCATGTAATATTACATAAATTATAACTTTTATAAACTATAATAACAACTGTTAAAATTTAAAAAATATTAGCTTTATTTTAAAGTTATTTCAGTGTAATATTACTTTCGCGATTTAGTATTTTTTATTAAAAACAAACAGTTCTGGAAAGAAACTGGCATGTGATGGTGGAAGAGACCAAATCTCGGGGCATGTGCACCACTGAGCTATATATAAATATATCGAAAACGGTTGATACCAAACACAGTTACCATAGATGCTACAATGCTTCGGTCTATTCAATATGGCTGACGTTTGGCGACAGCGAATTTACCCTTGTGTCCTCTCCATATATAAAACTCAGTGGTGTGCACTCCCTCGTCCAATTAAATCAACAAAATATTGAAACGAACGTTTGAAAAAAAGCATATTAAATGTATTCAAGAATGTTCTGTGTATTTTACGTGATTTGACTAACCATCATCTATCATGTTTTACGACTGGATGATGAACAAGATGTTACGAATTAATTATATTAACCGAGTGAACTGAACTCCTGCTAGTTGCTAGTAGCAGTTATAAACTTGCATTCTGGATTAATGTAATAAAAATAAAAGTTTTAAGTACAAAATAATACTAGAAATATACAGCATAAACATACTTATGTTTTGTTTGTGTCATGCATGATTTATAACATTATATGACCATTTGATTTTCATATAGTGTATTTTCTGGTGTATAAGTCGAATTTTTGAGACTAAAAATACTAAGTTGACTTATACACAAGTTATACATTGATGATACTATAGTAATTTCATGTGAATTTCATCAGATTACAAGATCCTGTGGCTTCTGACATCTTCAACGTTGTTTATAACTCAGCCATCATGGTTAGTTTGGTTTTCTCACCCACCGCTAGGTGATAAATTTCATAAATCTGTTAGTGTTATGTTGTATCATTTTATACATTAAGCCATTTTGTAGTTACCAGTGTGCATGCCCAGAGCCTTGCAGGTCAGAGGTCAAGAGAGATACTAAGTAGACAACCATGCACCGGAGTACGAAACACACAAAACAAACACACTTCAAAGTCAAGTGAATTCTCACACCTATTCATTCAGGACACAGCTAACTAACAAGATTTTTTAGCTTAAGTTTGGGTCTTCCATTGTTCTACATATTAGCAATCTTGAGTTGTTGAAAGGATGATTCGTGTGCTGGAATTCGCTACATGAATTTCAATTTATCGTAGAGGGCAGTTATTTCTGACAGGATGGTTAGGCAGGAAGGAAAGGGGTCAACTTATATGGCGATTATAGGCTTAAACACGAGAATTTTTAGTAAAAAATTGACCTCAACTTATACTTCACGTCAACCTGTATGCCGGAAAATACGGTATATTTACTCATTTATTATACTAAATTTGTCCAAGTAATTAATTGTTAACAAACACAAGAACACATAAACATTTAAAAAAGAATGTTATGTAGAAGAATTTAAAATGGAACTTTAATTTCCAGGAAAAGACAATTAAAAGTATGTTTAATAATGTCTTAAATATACCTTAAATATATAATCATGTGCCTTTCATTCTAGTATTAGATATGTAAATTTTTTTTTTTAAACTGTTAAAAAGTCTCAAAGAAAATAAAACTATGTGTATAAATTAAATAGACATAATAAATCCAAAATTTAAAAACAATATTCTAATTATATACGTTAATGATCATTAATAATTGTGACTTATAATATTTTAAAACAGCTTGAGTTTTCAAAAAATTTTGAAAAGGTCTTTCAAAGCTTAACATAAAGGAATAAAAATTAAAGTTGTTAACAAACAGCTCATCATGCACCTAAACACATTAAAAGTGTTATCAAAGTTCCATGTTATTCCACATTTGAAACAATGAAGTACTCTGGAGTTTTAGGAACATTCCACCATTGAAGAACAGGTGATATGAAAAACTATCACTGGTAATAAAACAAATGGCAGAATTTCCAATAGTTCCAGCACAGCTCTAACTGAAATGATGAGACCAAAGTTCCTAAAAAACAACTGCTCTTCAGAACAATGCTTTGATTATACTGGAAAGATAATCGAAGATGTTCCTACTGCACCTTAAAGCATATACAAGTCACCTAGGCAAAGGTGTTCCAACTACACCTTAAGATTAAGCAAACATGCATGAAAGTCACCAAACCAATGGTGTTCCTACCATACCTTAAGATTAAGCAATCAAGCATGTAAAAAAGTACCTAGACCAAGATACTCCAACTGCACCAATTAAGAAGCATGTACAAAAGCCACTTAATAAAAGGTAATCCAAGTACCTTAACAAAAGCAGTCAAGCACATACAAAAGCCACCTATTAAATAGTACTTAACCAATTCCAACCCAGAATTAAAAAAATATAGTAAGATTATTAGATAGTTTCTATCTTATGCATATATTCAATTGTTATTTGGGCAAATATATTTAGTTAATCTATAGAAGCACATTCTGATTAATTAAAAACATTAGTAGTTATAAACAATTAAAATATTCCATCTTTCTTTGTTCACACCTTCCTTTTTGAATTTTCATTATTTAATATAAATATACATACAACTATAAATAACTGCTAAAAGCATCATTACAGAATGCAAAATACATCTTCCCCATCACACTTTTCTTGCTCTTTCCTGGTTTATTCTTGGACACATATCCATGTTATGTATAATATACTACTATCTATTCTTTTTCTCAGCAATAACTATTTACTGAATTACTTTAAGAAAACAACATTTGTGTTCATTAAAACTAATGGTTAATTAATATATAATTTTAAGGATAAATTTCAATGAAAGAAAACTGCCCAAATAGTTCAGTTATTTACAATCAAGAGAAGATAACTCTGCAAAATTGTTTTAACATCACTTTGTTCAGTTATGATCTATCACTTTATTAGGTTCTGAGCAGAGAGTATAGAGGTTAAAGAATCTTGAAAAATGCTATGGGTGTGTGCGCAAGCGGAATTTTTAAAACACACTGGTAATAAGATGAACTAATAAAAATAAGTGTCACTTCTCATGAGTGTAATTAAACATACAGCAAAACAAATTCAGAATGCTTATGATGAAAATTAAGCTTAGTGATAAATCAGTACATATGAGTATATACAAGCAATGTTCCTTTTAAGGTACATGGCCGCACAACTCATTAGAAAGTGCTGCATAGCAGTTTGAAAATTCTGCACACAACTTTTGGTAGCAAGCTCAAATAACCGCCAGTTCCGTGCACCCAGGAAAAAGTTCCAGCGCACACAGCAAAAGTTCAGTGCACAGAGGGAAAAGTTTCAGGCACACATGGAAAATATTTGAGGGAACCTTGTATACAAGCTTAGAATTTATTTTAACTCAAATGTTATACTTATAAATGTATGCATTTTACTATACCACTTTTCAATTCAGCAATTTTTCATGTCTTTTTAAAAAAATATTTGATTGTCTCAATTCAATAAAACAACGTTTATGTATTTGTTGGTTTTGACACTGTTATCAGGTTGATTATCAATCTTTAGTTTTTATTAGCCTAGGTAGTTTTGCCATAATCATATAACAATTAAAATATCCGCACAAAACCACTATAAATGTCAGAAGGGGAACAAATGTCACTAAACAAGTATTTGCTGAGTTATTTCCTTTTAAATGTAATTATATAAAATATAATGCAACAAGAAAATCAACAACAAAAAACACTCCAACATAAAACAAAACCCCAACTTCTATCCTTGTATGACTCAAACAAACAGCCAGTGAACACTGACATCTTTGAGTACTGCTCTTAAGAAAATGTACAATTTAACAGGTGGAATAATGTTTTAGCAGTTGCATTGATCAAATAACAGAAGTGGAGGGTTAAGTAAGTGAGCCAACAACTTGGCCTTGTAAAATGTAATCATATCCCAATACAATCTGCACTAAATGCAGAACTATGGATAATGGGTGAATTATTTTATTGAAGAAATTGCACTGTTATTGTTTTTAATTGTTTTAAAAATTCATTATCGGATCATTGTCCTGAGAGAAGAGCCTGGATCTTTGTTAACTGATTTTGCTTTTGTCTTCTTTTTTGTTTCTTCATCCACGATGAAGCACTTCCATAACCGAAGTGTTTCATCTGCCCCAGCTGACACTACAGTCTCTCCATCAGGTGACATTGCCAGGTGTAAAACACGTGCAGTGTGGCCTGAAAACAAAGGATGTCACCTTTCATCATTAGGCTATTTGAACTAATTCCAATCTAAGCACATACAAGTTTAATTGACTTTGAATTAGTACTAAATGCATTCTGCAAAATGATTTCAATTTCTTACCCAAGAAATCAACTATCTGAAATTGTGAAAAATAAGATTCAAAATGAGCACATGCAAGAATAGTTTTGAAGGAAAATATATGTGAATGACTGCAATACACAAATTTCAACATATCAAAATTCTTCATTCGTAAAAGTGAATGCCAGTATGACTTTCATGTACATTTTGCAACTCCAAGCCAATCTACATGTAAGCAAAGCCAAGAGGAAAAAAGAGGAGAATAGTAGGCTTCCACTAAAACTAGGCTAAGTCTCGCCTAGTAAATCCTAATATGCTATCATTCTTCTTGTTCATTACAGATAGGTTGCTTTGTTGTGCTATATATGATATGATATGACAGGTTCAAACTTGTGAAATATAAACACAAACTTAATGTATGGTCTTTCGTTTCTCAACAAAACACCTTTCAACACACACCTGTTAATTCAGCTATCTTGGACATGGAGGGATATTTCCATATAATGAGCTGATTCTGAGCAAACCCGTGACTGGAGACCAGCTCTCTGTGTTCTTTGGACCAAAGAATGGCACATACCTGAAAAATGATAAATATAAGCATGGTTACTTTCTTCAAGTATTGTAACTAAAGATGCGAATAACAACTCTATGTAGGCATTCTAAATAATTTACATATACAATAGCACAGACATTATAAAATTAATAATAAAAATAAAATACAGTATTGATTGCTATATGTAAACATGCACATTATTCTGAATATAAATGCTACGAGGACAATTTTTACTTTAAATACACTAAAGCAGAGCTTACTTGTGACTTCGTATCAACAGCACTGAGACTGGTGCCAGTGTTGCAGTTCCAAAAACGAATATGTCTATCAGCTGTACCGCCACCACTAGCAAGCAGACTTGGTTGCCATGGACACCAAGCTAGAGCCTGTTCATAAAACCATCATTTACAAACTGCATTATTTATTTTTAAATTATAACCAAACAATTTAAGTAAAACAAATTAAACAATAATACATTAAAACTAAAGATTTTTCAAAGTGAAGATGATGATTTGGGTCACTCTGGACTAGTAAATATTTACTGATACCATGACAGAACTAAATTTAAGATGAGTCACAGAAAGGGAGAACAAAACTGTAAAATGGTCACCTGGTAAAATTTGAGTTTTTAATAGTTTACATTTTTATTTAGAAAAATAAAAATTTTGTTTTTGTTTTTTGCATATTCAAAAAGGTTTTATACCACCACTATGTTTGGATTTATTTTAAGAACTTCAAAGTTTGCATAAATATAATTTATTAACATTGTGGCAAGAACCGTCCACAAAATATATATACATATCTGAATTATCTCCCTTAGATTATACATCCACACACATCTCTCTCTCTCTCTCTCTCTCTCTCTCTCACAAACACACACACACACACACACACACACGCGCACATTTATGCTTAATTCTGGTTCAACTCTTTTAGGATTTTCCTTTTCTTTTAGAAAATTCCTTTTACAATGATATCCTTCAGATTTAAAACAAACAATTGTAGTCAACCTTGAAAATGGTCATCTTTTAGCTAACAAGAAAACTAGTGGACATCCTGTTCTCATGAAAAGACTAAGAGAGATTTTGAAATGAACATGCTACTCTATTAATTTTACTAAAACATGCATCAAATGTGGTAGAAAATGGTCTCCTAGAAACCAAGTGAATATCTAAACATGACTAGATAGACTGCACTCTAATTACACCAAATTTGATTAAAAAAAATACCTAAAGGAAATGTTAATATTTTTTTCTGTGCAGAGGTATGGCCTGAATAATAATGGCCTCTACTAAAAGTGTCTATTTTAAACAATTAGCTGACCTTAACTGCTGCTTGGTGCTGTGTGAAAGTGTAGAGGGGTTGAGAAGAGGTCCCACTGGCAGCCTGAACTGGCCAGACGCTTAGGAGATTATCATTGGCTCCGCTGGCCAGGTACTTTCCATCAGGTGACCAACGTAGCCCACAAACCTCCTGCGAATGGGCACTCATGGTGCCAACAAGATGCTCTGCCACACGCACATCATGACTGTGAATGTTCCCACTACGACTTCCACTAAGAAAATAAATGACATTTTCTTCTTATTGACACATATTATAATAGAGAAAAGTATCAAGGATAAAAGTAAAATGTGTGATAATCATTAAATAAATGTATGATTTTAAGAATTGTCAATCCTCCAACAATTTTTTAAAAAAAGAAGAGATATTATTTTACAGCAATTTTAAAACCAACCATCCAAAAATGTGAATAAAATGTATTGTGCTTTCATGTGTACACTTCAAAATGATAACTTTAATATGAAAGTACAGATGTAAAAGTGAATGAAAGATATTAAGAGAGCAGATTATTAAAAACAAACACACAATACCCCTAAAAAACAAAACCCCAACCATTTACCTGCTAAGAATATATGAATTCCAAGACAGCGATCCAACTCGAGCTGAGTGACCAGTCATGTTGCGCACTCGCTTTTGCTGTGTTGCATCCCAAAGCTGAAAATAAATAGCAGTAAATAAGCTACAAAATGGTAAAGGTATGATGTCTTTAAGTTTGTGAATTGTCACTTTATAGAAATAAAGAATCAAACAATATGGGGACAAAGCTGTCAAAAGGAAAGAAAAAGTATGACTAATAATTATAATTAAAACACTGTAAATCATTTTTATTTAAAATAAATAGGATATTTAATTTATTTAAATAGGATAATTAAAAATAACAATAACTGAACGGATAACTCAGCAATAGTAATATGTGTCCTGATTAAAAACAGCACATTTCAAAGTCATAACCCCAATGGATGGTGTTTTTTTTATATAACAATTATGGGATTGTTTCATATCCAATGTAATCTTTGAAACCTTAGCTCTCATAGCATTACAGATTTGAACTGGTATTATATACACAATTTTAAAATGATTTCTGTTCCCCGTTCACTCAAAAGATGTTAGATTTGAAGTAATGTACCATGAAGACTTATGTCATCTATTTACAATACTGTATTTAAAAAAAATATTGTTACACACACACACACCCTCCCCTCCAAGAAAAAAATATATAATCCCAAAAAACCCCACCCTCCAGATGTAAAAACAAATGATTAAAAAATTAGACCAGAAAATTTAAGATAAATGGCAAAACTATAAGAAAAATATTCCTTTTGCTTTCTTTACAAACTACAACCAAATAATAGCAGTAGTTCTTCAGGAATGAAAGTGGTACTAAATTTTTAAAACACAAAGGCGAATAACTTCTATGCAAAACTGATCATTCATAATCAGTGAAAACAAAATTAGTAAAAGAAGCAGTCCCAACATCACTCCTTAACAATTACAGGGAAAACTGCACTCACAAATGCAAATTTGCTAAAACCTATGTATATGAAAATAAAGATCTATTTATCTTCTGGGTTGTAAATGAAAAAGATTTTCTTTCATAAGCTTTTTAAACAGATGTTATGATTTGACTGTCTACTTTTAATAGCAATGATTTCCAGGTGAATATAAAAATATATGCTATAAATAAAATATGAAAACAAATATGAAACAGATCATCATACAATTTTTATCTAGGATTGAACTGATTAACAAATTGGTAAAATAGAGACATACAACAATGATATTTGTATTAGAATGTCTAAAACTATGTATTTCCTTACTTTATTTTACTTATAATATTTACTATTAAGTATTATACAGCCTAATTATTATAACACTAAAAATGATATTTCCTATAGGTAACATCAGATGTGGTTCTGAAGGTTGTATATATACACTGAGTCCACCTAATGCTGGTTTTAAAGCATTGTCTACCTAAAGGGGGGAAGTAGGGTTTTATATATATATATATATACTTAGGTGGAGGGTGCACCAATGGGGTGGAACTTGGTCTCCTTATATCCATCCTTGTGGTTAAACATACCTCCTTGCAACATTTCAATTTCTATCACTTTCCTTGTGGCCATGAATAAAAGCACAGATGGACAGACAAATTGTTTTATTTATTAGATCATCAGACAGAATAAACTATTAATCTTACCTGTTTACCATGTGTTGAAGTAAATCAAATCTAAAGGCCCTGTTAGTCAAGTTTGAAAATCCAAACACAGAGAGAGAGAGAGAGAGAGAGAGAGAGAGAGAGAGAGAGAGAGAGAGAGAGAGAGAGAGAGAGAGAGAGAGAGAGAGAGAGAGAGAGAGAGAGAGAGAGAGAGAGAGAGAGAGAGAGAGAGAGAGAGAGAGAGAGAGAGAGAGAGAGAGAGAGAGAGAGAGAGAGAGAGAGCTGTCTTATATATTCTGATAAAATCAGAAGAGATCTCAAATCACCATCCAGTTCAAGACTGAGATTCTATATCATATTAATTATTTGCTTGTATAATTCTCATAAAATAATTTTTGAGACAGAAATGCTAATCGTTTACGATCAGTTAATGAACAGCCTTTTTGCTTTTTGAAATTAACAAAATGGAAGTGAATAAAAAATCCTTTATGACCCAACCAAACAATACAATTCAAAATGATTATGACCCACAAGAAACCCTATTCAAGGATATAACATAATTCTTACTGCATTTAGTGGGAATTTCTAATTCCCATATCAGTACCAGTATAATCCACCTGCTAAAGATTAATATATTGTAAGTAATAATACATATTTTAAACACAAACCTGCACATCTCCAGAACTGGTACCAACAGCAAGGTAGTTGCCTTCCTTGATCCAAGACACTGCTCCCACATACTCCTCAGGTCCCTCTGTCTGCATGAGCTGTGTGATTTCTCCTGTTGAAGCATTCCACAAGTACACACTTCCACCAAGGCACACTGCCAACTGATTATTTACTGACCAGTCAAGCAGATTGAGATCTGAATGCAAAATGTTAAATATAAATAAATAAAAAAGCTGGTACTGATTAAGGTAAACATAAACCAGTTTTTCACAATTATTGATGAATGATGACATAATGATATTACATTTTATGCTTATTTGAAAGAAATGAGTGCTATGACTGGAGATAATTTATTTCTAAATGTGTAAGTGGTAAATCAGTTCATTTGCACATATAATTATAATCATACTCCCAAATTAGAATGGTCATGTCTTTGGTTATCAATCTTAAAGCAGTACATTGTAGTATTTGGTACAAAGCAGGAAATAGAAATCTGGAATGATTTAGGTTACAAGCTCTCAGAAAACAGGTCCATTCAATGTACTTATCCTTGTAAATATGAATCCTAAATGCAATAATGCATTAGTACACCCCCCCCCCCAATCCCCATCCCCCCAAAAAAAAGGAAAGAAAAAAGAGTATGTTTTATAAGATTTGTTACTATCTACAGCTTAAACATGACTTCAAAAGAAAACTATTTCACAAGTATTGATTCACTTAAAGTTGACATTTTCAGAAATAATATTTTTATGTTTTGAGAGAAAATGGTATATTACAAAAGCTTAAAAAGTTCACACCATTTAACATTTTTCATTATAAAAAGAAAACAGAATAGAATTTTTCTGAAATGAGGCATAAAATATGTTAAGAAAAACACTTGCATAAAATTAAAAACAATATATATTTACAATAATCATCCTGGATGTCTGGAGCATCTAGAATGCGCTCTGGAACTTGAGGAATATGTCGTATAGTTTTTTTTGCACTAGCTTGTGTTTTAGTGGTGCTGTATAAAACCTTCAGATTACTCTGGTGACCTGAAAAGAAAAAACCCAAATATAAAGAAATAAAATGAGATATTTATCATATGTATGAGTAAGGAAGTACAATTCTCCAGGTTAAAGTAGGTTTTGTGAAAAAAAAAACAAAAAAACTTGATTATTTACATTTGGTTGGTTTTTGCAGCAGTGGTGAAATAAATCCTTTAAAATTTTACAGAAGTGACATAAAACAGAAGCTAGTTAATCCAAAGAACTTGCTCTGAAATGGCAACAGCAATATTCCCTCCTCCCCCCCCCCCCCCAACTTAAAACATTCCTTCCCAGAATCTGTCTTTTTGGCACACTCTAATGGTATGATCATTATTTAATTATTTATTTTCTACTAAGTATCTCTGGAAATTCTGTTGTATACCATCTAAGATACATCAGATACTGAAATTAGCCCACTAAAGCAATGCATTGTATTAATCAGAATTTCAAGTAAACCTTACGCCATAAATTTAACAAATATGAAAAACTGCTTAAACAAATGGAATTTTGTACAGAAAATGCAACAAAAAATATTATTAATTTTGTATATGAAATAGTGCATTAAATTAATATTAGAAATAGTAGTAATAGTTTTAATATATGATGTTAATTTAATTCAAGGACTGAATGTAGACTTAAATGATTGATTAGACATTGCATGGATATTAAAATCAGAATTAAAAGAACTGTAACTGTACTCAGGGAAGTCAAAACCAGGTTTACAAACTTACATCTCTGGGCACTCTTCACTTAACAAAAAATAATAAAAAAGCATTTTATGATTCGTTTTTAAAAAACTCAGAGGCTCTGGCTACTGAAAGAATTCTCTTATAGTTATAGAAGAACTCTTAAATCATTCCAAAAAGAAAAATGAAGAGAAAATACCTTAGCACTGGTGAATCTATTATAATAATATATTATTATTGAACAGGAGAAGCACTTATGCACAGAAAATTCCACCAACTTTAGGAAACTACAAACTTTAGAGTACATTGATAAGTCAACAAATTTTACACATAAATTCTTATGAAATTTTAATCAAAGGTTTAAGAGAATTCTTTGCACTTAGTACTGATATGTAAACTGCAAACTGATGTGGTGGAGTTGTTATGTATCAGAAAGAGAGTTAAAATGATCAACAAGAAATGACAATTACTGATCAGACAAGTTTCCAATGACAAAAATAAATAAATAAACATATCCAAAGGTCTAATTAACAGCTCTTGTTTCAATATCTAGAAGGAAAAAATCTGAGAATATTTACTACTATAGAAAAATACTTTTCCTTCAGTGTGACACTTTATTTACCTTCAGGTGCAGCTGGTGCTTTCTCCTTGTAAGAAATTATTTTGTGAGCAAGGCAATCCCCATTGAGGTTTTCACTCATCAATCGTTGATATTCCACTTGAGATGGACTCAAGATCTCTTCACTTTGGGTTTTATCTGCCTGGGACTCCTTCAACAGCTTGAAATGGCCAACATCAAAGTGAGTTGTGGCACGATTTGGGATAAACCGATCTGCTGCCATCGGTGTTTTGGAACCTTTGCTTGGAGTCTTGTGCAAACCTATAATGACACAAATGTGGAAACTGAGGTTGCTCTGATTACTAATTTTTCTTTCATAATCAGTTGGGTTTTTTTTAAAATGTAAATGTAATGTAAAAATAAATGTAAATAAAGAAAAACAGACCAGGAAAACAAATTTTCAACAAACAAAACAAGAAATTACAGCAAAGCTTGACAATAGTGTGAAAACAAGTGTGATTATGACTAAGTAGTAAGTGTACTTTTTAATGAATCCTCATAAATACATTTTCTAAGTTTAAGGGTAATAGTTCTAATACTAATAATTAAATTTATTATTTAAAAGACAACATTTCTTTCATTATTTAGATAATAGATTACATTCATTTACAATAATTCCCACATCTGCATGCATAACATTAATTTCAAATAATATTACTTTTTCCATTATTCTGAATTGAATTAATAATGTTATGTGAACTGTACACATCAGACGTGCACACAAGAATAATTATTAATGACTAAGTTCAATTACTGAATGGAAAAAAAGAAAAATTCTTGTATAAATGAAACATGAATTATGCCCTTTATAAAAAAAAAAAATTAAGTGCTGATTGAATGTCCAGTATTTCATATTGATGCTTGAAATATACATCTATAGTCAAAATAATTTCTATTTTACAGATACTAGTACTACACCGATTGTGGACACTCTACTAATTGCAGATACTTGCTGATTGTGGATACTATATTGATTTGTGGATACTACTTTTATCAGCATCTGCAGCCATAGTCCATCACTGCTATTAATAATAATTAACATCTTTAACAATGATTTTGAAACCATGACACATGGAGCAAATTAACTGTACAAACACAATGATACTTTTGCTATATCAAATTATTGAATGAATGATGGTAATTTACATTTCTGTAGTAAACTTCAACTGTGAAAAGAAATATGTTTGTGCTTTACAATACAAAACAAACATGAATTATAACAATAACATGAACAGTAACACAATAGTAAACATATATAATAAACATATGAATATTTATAGATACAAAAGAACATACTTAGTGGAGGAACAGATGTGAAATAGAAAAAACTTGAAAGAAAAAGTCCTGAATGTATAGCCCATTTTTGTAGTTTAAAAGACGTGTTTAAGAATTTTCTTGAATGATGATGTTAAGATATGATTAATGAGGAATCTCAAGTATAAGCACACACATATATATTGTGCTTTTGAATTTTAGCATAATAAAAAAGTATATAAACAGCAGACAGTCTTTTTGGGACAGTTTAGCAATGCCAATAATAATAAATAAATAATCTTTTTAAAAATATTAAACTTGTTTCATCAACAAAAATATTTAATTACTGGGTGTTATTTATGTTGTTTATCTGAAGCAAAAACTGCTAAAACAAGCATTGTAGAGAAAACATACCCATATGAGTAAATATTGAGTCCAGAATTTACAAACAAATTTATGCACAAATAATTTTGTAACCTATTTATGTGTATATTCTATTCCAAGGAAAGTTTGGTATTAAAAAAAGAGCTACAGAATAAACCAGTATTATGGTAACAAAACTTTGCAATTTGCATATAAAAATTTAAAATTTAATCAAATATATGGCTGCACCTTGACACATATGATTGATTCTTTTGACCACAATTGAAGTTTGAAGACAAGGTTATAAAACTTATATGTGTGTTCTTCCTGATTTTATTTTATAATTAAAATTATTAAAACAAAATATTAAACATGGAACATTGCTTAACTGCTAATTATTTTTTAATTATGAAGATTTATATATATATTTATTATTGTAATTGGTTGGCTTTCAGACTAACACTCTATAGCTCTCTCATTCTTGGACACTGATGTTCACCAACATCTTAACAGTCTTCTTCTCAAACAGAACTGCCAAATTTAACTTCAAAATATTTTTTCTTCATCTATTAAAAAAAAAAAAAAAAAAGCACTATACTAGTACTAGAGACTGTAGAGTTTAAAAGACAATTCATTATGGATATCAGGATGACGAATAGACAGAGTAGGATCGGTGAGGTATTTTTAGTAACATTTTAGCAACATGAGAAAAATATGCTTGGCTCTGTATTGATCTGGCAGTCAGTGAAGGGAGTGAAGAAGAAGAGTAGTATGTTGTATCTTACAGGCTCAAACTTTCCAAAGGTTATACAAAAAAAAATATGATGAACCAGAAAGAAAAGAATTGCAATATCATAACCATACAATTATGTTTTAGTCTATTTACCTGCTGATTTGGGTGTTTTTCTAATACACATTTCTTGTGATGGAGTTTTTGACTGTGATGCAGAAACCTGATTAGTGAGTTTCATTGGTGTTTTGTTGGCAGTTGACAAAACAGATGAGTTCAGAGATAAATTAACACTCTCTGAATTATGTTTTTGCCACCTCATCAGTGGCCCTCTTGTAAGTGGGGCATCCATTTTCAGGGCACTGTTCACTTCATTTTCCAGGTCAAATTGGGACATTTTCTTAGGTAGCTCTTGTGACCAGCTTGTCTGAAATCAAACACATTAATTTATTTTACATGAAAAAAATACAACACTATGTAAACCTAAGTAAAATATTTGAACATTTTACTATCAAGAAATCTTTAACTTATTTTAACTAATCGGTGTAAAAAGTAATATAAATAATAAGCATCAAGCAAAAAAAGTGAATGATAATATTTATATGAGAACAATTTATAGACCTAATAGTAATATTATATAATTTTAACTACCCTACACAAGAATGCATCTCTAATTTCTTCGTCTTTTGATAAAATGACAGGAAACAGAGTGATATGCAAAGTTTAAATGGAAAAGTCATTGTGCATTATTAGAGAGAGAGAGAGAGAGAGAGAGAGAGAGAGAGAGAGAGAGAGAGAGAGAGAGAGAGAGAGAGAGAGAACCATAGATTATACATATAGCTAAATAATTTGATTTATAATTGTGACACCAAGGAAATAAAATAAAAAATTGCATGGAATGACGACCATACAAGTTACAATATTTTAACTGTGCACATAGGTCTGTGCTTTTAAACACCTAGTTATAAAATATCCAATACAATCCAATACTAATTACCTACAACAAATGAACAATATGACCTTAATTCTTGAGAACTAAACATCAGACATAATTTGAATGAAATAAAAAAGAGAAAACAATGTAGTATTAAATAAAGTTAATATCTTTTAAAATCAAAGAAAGGACGATACATTAGGTGGATGGCGACGCTGTCATATGGGCAAGCAGATGACTAATGCAGCATTGCACTGCTTTAAAGTTTTACCCCCAGGCTGTTCATGGTTTATAATTCACAATATAAACTGAACATTTTAATCTAATAAAGTAATATGATATTAGTTTTTTATTACTCACTCTTTAAAGAAACATATGGTAACTAACTTGTAAAAAGTACTTCTAAAACTTAAAATTCATTAGTACATGTTTTAGTAAATGATATTTAATACTATTACTACTAATATTAATAATGATAACACTATATATCGAGTACTTATTTAGACACAATTAACAATGACAACAAACAATAATTAATAAATAATATAGGCCTACCCAAATAAGTGTAATTTATTAGATATTCTGTTTTTAAAATTATGATTTAATAATTCTGATGCGGATGTATTCTAACAATAGTATAAGTTTATTTCACTAACAGTTGACAGGTAATGAGTTATAGTATTACTTTTTTAAGTTTTAATCGTTCAATCTAAAGTATAAACCGTATTAACTATTACTAGCGCTTACATTTATAAAAACAACCAACCAACCTTTAATATGGTTATAAAATTAACAATTCATTATACAGAAAAATATTTACCACAACTTAAAAGAAAATACAGAATTATGTCATGTATATTTATAAAGTAATCGTTAAATACCTTTAGTTAAAATCAGCTTTACAAGTCCATGCATGTAAGCAATGCAGTTTCAATCTTACCTCCGTCCGCGATTGGCCAATAAGGAAGCGTTGTCAGTAATGATTGGCTTTACTATACAAGCAGTGTCTGTAACCATTGAAAGCAAAACTTCTCGCTAATCTCCGCGAGAAGCATTTACTTCCGGTGCTCTGTATACGTGTAGTAATCATGCAAAACTCATCCTGACAGAAAATAATAACGAAAAAGTTGTACTAGTTAGGCCAGATTCATTTAAAATTTTAAAAGCTTTCCATTTAAGAGTAACTTAATTGCTATGCATATGAAATAGAAATGCAGCTAATCGTTTTATTTACATGCACATTTGTTTTGTTGCATGCCTTAGCAGACGACGAATTAGGCTTTTACACCTATACAGTCATGGATATTAATGACGATATTGTTTCACTCACAAAATATAAAGGAAAGGTAATTATATACTTAAAAAATATTAATATGTATTTACTGATCAGTAATTCAGAACATTAATAAGTTTACTATATGAGATGCTTTCGAAGGTTGTTTGGCATTTCGTATAGATATATCACGAATAATGAAGTGAGAAGCAGAATTAGACAAGCCATTACTGGCATTAGGCCTATGAAGAGCTATTGGCCATTGTGAAAAATCACAAAATGAATGGTATGGGCATGTCACACGATCAACAGGGTTGCCAAGACAATCATGCAAGGTACTGTGCAAGGAGGAGGAAGTCAGGGGAAAAAGATGGGAGGATAACATCTCAGAGTGGACAGGACTGAAGCTGAGCGATGCAGTAAGATTATCACTATCAGAGAACAGAATGGAATGGAGGAAACTGGTTGTCAGGTCATCAGTTGTGCCCCAACGGTCGGCAAGACTAAGAGATAGATAGATAGATATAGAGATATTTTATGAAAAATCATCACAAACTTTGTAAGGAGTTAACAGTCTTCTTTCACAGTTTCAGACTGTCTATGAAACGGATTCGTACTCACACTTATTCTCAATTTGGGGACTAGGGATCATGAATCTTACTTTTTGTAAACAGAGATATCCGTATTTATGGATCGTGACACATTTCCATTTTTATCCTTCACACCATCATTGGATTTAGCAATTGGTTTACAAAGACCCATCTTTGAAAAAATTGGGGTGGGTGGGTGGAATGATTTGTTTTATGAAATATATTTTGATAGAATTACTTTAATAAAAAGAAAATTCAATAAATGGTTATTTGCCTGCATTTTTCACTGCTAATTCTAAGGAAGCTGCCATTCTGTCATGGCTTAGCCATGTAGTTAAATAAATGATAACAACATACATTGCAGTTTTTATTCAATCAGATAAACACAATATGAATTTTGTTTTATGATTGCTTTATATATGGTTAAATTGCATTTTGTAATTGGAGTGGTGAAATGTGACCGTGAGAAAAAGAGAGTGTGTATGTGTGTGAGGTTTTATTTGATATAGTAATTAATATTACATATACACATGCACACACAATAATATATAACCATCCTATAAAAGTATAATATACACTTGCAAAAATAAAATATAAACAAAAAAATATGCTTACACATGTCCAGTTTAAATATTTTATACATAACTACATATACATTTATACAGTACAAATTAATGTAACAAAGTTAAAGTCATAACTCATATACAATATTTCTTGTGTATAAAGAGTGTATAGATTTATATTTGTATAACCACTGTAAATGCATTATCTTATGTCATTTTTATAGCTGTATATCTACTCAGGTTGAATTAAATTTACAAACACATTAGGATAGTGCTGGAAGGATGGAACTGTAGAATGGAAGGACAGCAACTGTAGCACAGAATATTGTAGTTATGGACACTGACAGTGCTGTAAATCTTTAATTCCTAACTGACATAAGCCATTTATTTGTCACCTATATCCATTGCCAAATTTAGCAGAAATGTGGTGACATAAATTATCTATATACATAAACTTAAACCTAGATTAACTATACAAATGCTGTTAAGGTAGTTTTGGAAACTGTTTCCATGACTATGTTATATTCCAGGAATCTGTACTCCTAGCCCTTATAAACAAAGATATTTGTAGATGTACACTTTTACTGATATACATAGCCAAGTTATCAAATATATGTCATATGTCAAATTAGAATATGATCCTCATTTAGTACATAAATTCTCATTTGGCTTAATAACATTTTTCTAGAATTTGTAGATAAGTCTTTACCTTTAAGTTTAACTGTTGCCTGCTTCTTTTGCATTCAAAATGACTGTGCTGACCCATAGGATAATGTAGACAAAGCATTATGCAATTTCGATAATTGTGGCTGATTTGGTCTGTGCCATTCATTGATGCTGCCTTGAAATTAAGACAGAACAAAGCCATTGTCATACCAATAGCAATCTACACCAATAAAACAGGGAAAATCACTACAAGAGCTGCACATGAGCTCAACAGAGAAGACTGCAAGATATCGTAACAGAATGTGGAATGTGCCTTACTGGTCATGTTCTTCATCTACCAGATCAGCAGCACCCCAAGATTGTAATGTGATGGATGTCACCTGGAGAAAGTTGGGCAGAGCAGACAAAATTTATTGTAGTGTACCCAGATACTCTGGCAGACCTAATTCATAATACAGTTAATAAGGACTTGACTAGCATAAGGATTGTATTATGATTTTAACACCTTTTGCGATCAAATTTGAATGCACACATTATAGTTGTTTGGTGAAACTGTTTGTATTACTATATTAAATTTAAGTACAACTAAATGTGTGTTTTTTAAATCATGGATTGAGGTCAATGTTGTTTAGTTTGAATTTCATTAAATCCTTGTTAAACCACTTTAATATTGTCACATAAATTGGTACTATAGTTAAAATCAAATTTAAAATCCTAATTTATATACAGTGCACATTTCATTGACATTGAAAGTGTTGTCACTGTGAAAGATGAACAACAGTTGTTGCTTGCCCAGTGTCGATGACCACTGAACATTAAATTGTATCATGAAGTAAATTAACACCAGAATTGTTAAAACTATAAGCACGGAGTATAATGCCATGCTCATATTTATTTTGCTGAGGATTATAAATCGGTAAGGTTCCCCCCAGCACCACCATATGTTTAAGATGGTGAATGTTGCAGTTTTCATTTATACTTTCTATATATTATATTTTATATTTTATGCTGTGTCTATATTTTGGCCCTTTAAATTCAGATTGAAAATGGTTGTTTTTCATTAAAAGTTGTTTGTAAAGACATTTTTAAATTTTCTACATTTTCTTAATATATTTTGTTTTTTAAACAAATGGTATGGGTGTCCAGAAATAGAACTGCAATTTTGACTTGCAACATTGTTTAGAAACCAGATAGATCATAAACATTAATATCACTAATACTGTATTATAGTTTTGGACAAGAGTATAACATCAGCTGTATCTGAGTGCATTTTATAAACCCCACACAACAAAACTCCTTCAGTTACCCTACATAGTTGTCTTATAGATGTATTTTGAGTTTTATAAATAAAGAATAATACTAATAGGCCTAAACAATGTTTGATAATATTTTGCCAATATAATATAAATATAATATAAATGTTTGCTAATAGGCCCTAAATAATATGTGTTTTACTAGCATGTATGCCAATTAATAGGACTAAATAATATGTATGATGGTGATTTGCAACATTTATATCTGTTAAAAGGCTTAAATAATTTTGTATATGATGGTTTTCTGCCAGCATGTCTGTTAATAGGCCTACAAAATATGTTTGATGGTGTTTAATAGTATATATGTCTGTTAATAGGCCTAAATAATGTTTCATGTTCTTTTGCCAATATATTTGCCTGTTGTAACCTCTTGTAATTTTCTAATTCAATTAACATTTGTTTGTTTTGTTTTTTTTAAAGAAACTATGTCTCTTTTTAGTCTGTAAACTTTGAAAATGAAAGTGTATTTTAATTATAGCTTATAACTATATATTTTATCTATGGCAGTGTACTTTAAGGAAAGACATATAGACAGCTCTTTCTTTATTTAGAGAACAATTGACAGCTGATTCTAGACATTAGAAGTTAATCTCTTAATTATACCAGTATAAATAATAAATAGAAAACTTTAGATAAATGCCTCTTGCTTTTAAGGAATTGCAGTGATGAAATTTTGATTTTAAAAATGTATACTGCATAATGAAAGAAAAATGACATGAAAAGTAGTAGAAAGTCTGATTTATAATGTATCTTTAGTTAATAATTATTGAATTCTTTCTGTTATAGGTGTCGTTAGTGGTAAATGTTGCTAGTGAGTGTGGTTACACAGATAAACAATACCAAGGATTAGTTGTCTTGCAACAGTTGCTTGGTTCTACTGGAAAATTCAATGTCCTGGCTTTTCCATGTAACCAGTTTGGTCAACAAGAACCAAAGGTAGGTGATTGTATTTGTTTGTTTAATCAGTTTAGGCTACTTTAGCTCAAAGTAGATTATTTATTTTTTTTTGTACTTTTGATTTTATTTTTAAAGAAAATTGATATCCACATTTCCATAATCTTATAATGATGAATAATTTTTTCCCTTAAATAAAATAGATATAGACATGCAGTAAATGCAGATTAAATAGTTTAGAAATGAAAGCCAGAATTAAGAATTAACAGCAACTTATAAAAACTGGGTTTTGCTAATGTCATATAATGTTGAGATTTAATTTCTTTTATCATTCTTTGATTCTGTGACAAAAGTATCACATTCATCAAGCTTATCACTGTACCTTTGATAATATGTGGAGATTTAATTTATTTTGTTTATATTTGGAATGTTGCATGTGCATTAGGCCTATTAATGTACCGGTCACAGTGCAAAAATTGTTTTAAATTAGATTTATTATGGTGAGAGGACCTCTTGTATTTTTCTCTGTGCTTATTATTTTGCTACTGTATAATAATGGTCTCTCTCTCTCTCTCTCTCTTATATATATGATGTATTGTGTGTTACCATGTTAGTATTTGTAAAATGATCAATTAAAAAAATGATAAAGATTAAACACTCATGTAAGTCGCTATTATTATTATTACTTTGGAATCTTTTTTCCCCCCAGTCAAATTATGAAATCTACAGATTCGTCAAACAGAAGTATAAAGTTAATTTTCCCATGTTTGCAAAAATTGATGTCAAAGGTGAAAATGCTCTAGATGCCTGGACCTATCTAACTGGTAAGTTATGATTAGTTAAAATTAAAAAAGAACTGCAAATATAAGTCTTCCATATATATATTTGAATTCTAGGGAGGCATAGAATAATGTATTGACTTTAATGATGCTATACTACATGAATGATAGCTACATGTACTTTCTTCCATGTACATCGTATATTAATTACTATTATTATTAAGTAATGTATAGTACTGTTTTTATTTTATAGAGTCAGTTAATCATCTTTAATATATGCTCACCCTAATGAACAGCTATTTAAGTAAATACACTAAATGCAAATTGATAATATATGTCTTAGCATTTGTTTATTTTTTAAGGAAAGTGTTTTGAGTATTTTATTTGTTTGATGACTTGAAGAAATATGGTTGCAGTTTCCTTTGAACAGGAAAATTGCATTTTGTATTTGTCTTTTGTTTGTCTCTTAACTGGCAATGGAATGATGTTACAAAGGACTATTTTGCAATGTTACCTAATAATTAATATCAAAAGGAATTAGAAGCATTAATTAATAGCTGTAATAAAAAAAAAAAACAGTAGCTTAATGATCAGTCGTAAATTTTCAGTGGACTGAGCCCATTTAATTCAAATGTGTCTTATTAGTGCTAATTTAATACTAGCATAGCAAATACAATAATAAGTAGCAAATATATATTTTTTTAATTTAAAAGTATAATAATTTTATTTTTTGTTGTTGTCTAAAATATGTAAGTTGCACCCCTAGGTAGTATCATGCAGCTAATATAATAAATTTTTTAAAAAAAGGTTTGGTGTAAGCTCAATGAAATAATTGTTGACTTTTTGCAGCAGGTGCAAGCAGCTTTTCAATCAGGTGGCCAACAATTTTAACGTTTGTTTGATCAAAGATTATTCCATTCCTTATGGCTGTGATCGGGGCTGCCCTACCTCCTCTTAAACAAAATTTAACTAAATCTCTTTGTCCTTCATACCCATCTTGCAGTTATATTATCTATCTGGAAATATATGAGTATATATTTTTGCAGATAAGATTGTAGCTTTAATGACACATGGATTGCACTTTTTCTTTTTCTTTTTTTTTTCCCACATTGCAGAAAAATCCGGAAGTGAAACTAGTTGGAACTTTTGGAAGTACCTTGTAGATCACAATGGTCATGTGACTGAAGCTTGGGGTCCCTGGGTTGACCCAGACAAGCTATACAATGTAATTAGCAATGCTGTAGATAGGGCCATAGAAGCTGATGGCAAGAAAGGGCATGGTGAGGACTTGTGACACAAATGATGTAATAGAGAGCATTTGCTGATATTCTGGACAATTTCATGTATAATACATTGCTGATACATTTGCTTTGTGGTTGTGGAATAGTTTGTTGTGAATGTTAGTACCTTATTAAAAAAGAAAGAATGTGTGCTATGTAGTTTGTTGCTTAAGTGGGGTGGATTGATAATCTTGATTTGCTGTTCATAGTGTCCGTGAAATCTTAATCAGTATTTTATGATAGTGTTGAGTCAAGACCCTTCAGATTGATTTAGAAACTCTTCACATCAGAATGCTGATTTAGAAACTTGTGCAAGATATGTTGAGTGGATATTGTTTCATGAATAAAGCCAAGAATTTAAATGCCTACAGAAAATATTTTGCAGATGTAGTCTTCTGAAAACGTAAATGACTTTTATCAAAGGTTATTTTATTTTGAAGACAGATATTATAAATAATATGTTCTCATAATCTGAAAATTAAACTTATATTAAATATATGTTCTGATATGCTAAACATTAAAATTTTAATTATTGTTACCATACAAAATGTATTTAAAAAATTTATAACAAAGAAAACCATATATTTAACAGGGTTAAATAAACAGAGATAATAAAACTCTGTTTAAATGTGTTATTTTATTTTGTTTATAAGAAAGGTGATTCCTCACCACCAAAGTTCTTTATTAATGAAAAGTCCCTAGCTTATTTAGAATAAATATAATTATGTATTATGTGCATTTTTATTGTACAGTTTTCACTATTTTAGTGATGATTTTTCTGTTCATGTTTTTATTTCAGCATATTTTATTGAATCATGATTATTGTCAAATATACCTCATGTATTAAACAGTATACCAAATATAAATTCTTTTTGAAAGGAAGAAAGAAAGAAAAAAGTGCAAAAGAAAGAAAGAAAGTGCAAAAGAAAGTAAGAAAGTGCATACTGCATAATAGTTTTATGAGTGGTTCATTAGAAACAATATCATGTTTAGTATATAAGCATCGTAGTTCACAATTTGTAGAAATAATAGTCTATTCACATAATACATCTCTATTGAAGACACAATATAACACATCAGTAGCAAAAATACACGAAATATTTCTAAGTCCATTCTTTTTCAATCAGTTAGTTAAGTCACCATGAAGCTAACAGCCTCCGTTTATGACCAGACTTCTTGCCACACCAGATTCAAATGATTAGACAATAGAATTCTCTACAGCAGGTAAACCTTTGATCTCAGCCCATTGGCTGGTCTCTTTCCAGTAAATATTAACCATTGGATAAATAAAACTACTCATCCCATTGGAACTGGTTTGAATTGCATCAGCATTTTCTAGCACATTCTCAACTTGTTTACTCCACCTCTTTAGCAAAAATACCATCATAAGGAATGCCCAAGGTTGGGTCACTTTGACAATTTATACAACAATTGTCTAGAAAAAGAGATGGTTAAATTTACTCCACCACAAAATGCATATATAAATTTGCAGACATTTATTAACATAGGGTTCAAACTTATCCAATCAAATGAAGTAAGTCTGGTGACAAATGAATGAAGCATACTTTATATAAAATTGCTTAACTGAGAAACTACTATTAGTAATGTCATGATCCACCATGTTTGTGACCTCTAAATTAGCTTCATATAAAGCAATGGTCTGGATAGCACTGGAAATTAAAAAATATATTTTGGGCCTGTAAAATAAATATTAGCAATAACCTGTGAAAATTGCCTGTAAAATAAATGCAGCTTGAGCAAAATTGATTTTCCTGGATGCAGCTTATATCTTGTATATGAAAATATTTAAATGTATAATTTATGCTTCTAGATTACTTCTAATTGAGAATACAGTGTCTTGTCTAAAAAAATAAAATAAATGAAACTTGGGAATTCTAAGGACAAGTGTGTAAGCATCCTTAAAAGTACTGCTAAATAAATACTTTGTTATATATAGTGAATTAAATTAAAAGAAGATACATGTATATATCAGTCCAAAGTTTGAGGATCGGTGGAGAATTTTCAATCCTGTATTCTTTACAAATGATTTATTAGCATTTGAAGGCATTTTTTCCTCCCTCAAAAATAATCTTTTTAAATTCCAGAACATAAATTACAATGATGAGCCCCTAGAAGAGAACTGCTGTCATGAGGAATAAAAAAATGCTTATAGTCTAATGACAACATTTTGTGGCAACCAAGGAAATGAAATAATGAATACAGCTGCTAATTGATATTTACCTAATTTCTAGGAAATGAAATAATGAATACAGCTGCTAATTGATATTTACCTAATTTCTTTGATATTTACCTAATTGTAGGTGTAATTGTGGTGATGGCATGCATGTAGAATTGCCCAAACTGACGTGTATCGTGCATATTTACCAAAATTACACTTGAAAAGGAAATTCTCATTTGTTACCTTTGGTAGGCTACTATCATTCATCTAAAGTTACAATAGCCTTACCACCAGTGCTGCTTCTCTATGTTTTAGATAAAATCAATTTTAATTACATTTAGATTTGTACGAACAAGTATCATCACCTAAATTGTGATTATAAAAGGCCTAAGAATCGAGCATCTTGCATCAGGGGTCTGAAATTTGAATCATCATGTGAGCCACATGAGGACTTGTACACTTACCCAAGGGCTATGTCAGTGAAACATTTTGGTACAATGATATAAAAAAATGATATATGCAAAAATGAACAATGTGTATATTGTGCATTAAAGTTCAAAAACAGAAAAAAAAAATCAAAGAGCATACAATTGAACAGAATCAAGAGAATAAATCCAAAAATAGTATGAAAAGGTTAAAGAGAATAGTAGTAAAAATATAAAAAAAAACATGTTTAAGATAAAATATCTGATTGCAATATTTACAAAAGAAAGATAATAGATTAAGAACAGTGTATGTATAAGAGAATTGATCTATAAATAAAATGTAGAGGATAAAGAAGACAACTCTCAGAAGAAAGCATGGAGAGAATAAAACAGAACCAAGAGCAGAGATATAGGATGAAGAGCATAGATCCACAAATAGTTAGCAATTATAGGATAAAGAGAATAGATCTAACAGAGAACAATTACATGATGAAAAGAATAAGTCCAAGAACAGAACAATTACATGAAAAATAAAAGAACTAAGACAGAGCAATTATAAGATTAAAAGGACAAGTCCAAGAATAGAGAAAAAAAAAAGATTAAAAGTATTTTCTGTAAGCAGAAATGTACTGATTCTTACAATGTCTGACAAAGAATAGTCACTGATGTTATCAACACTTGCAAACAGGACAACATACAAGTCTACACAATGATTTTTATGTAGATAAACTGAGGACTAGAGCCACAGAGAGGTACACGTGATATGGGACAAATATACACAGGTTACATTCATAAAGAAAGGTTTATTTATAAAATGTGAGAAATGCAATAACTCTATACACAAACAAATAAAATATACAGTTTATTGCAGTACAATTTAATAACAATAGGTTTTACATTGCCATTTAAATCACTGAACATAATAGTTTTTATGTACATTAATATTCAAATGTCTTCATATGTGATATATAAATTTTACAAAATTGATTTAATCTTTTATAATTTTTTCTCTGTCATATATATATTTATAAGAATATAAGAAGGGGGGTGTTTGGGGGTGGGGTAGTGTTATTTTTTCAAAAATGCCATAGAAAACAGATCAACATTCCACAATTAAACGCCGTTAGGTTTTGTTCAAATGCTTCATTCTGACCCATACTTTTAAGGCACAGTTGAAAAGGTCAATGTAAATTCCTTCACTGTCAGTTTATGTGCTACTTCTTACTGAAGTTAATCTCAAGTTCATTTCATAATGCTGGTGTTGTTAAGCATTATATGTTCAAGATTACGTCTTCAAACTTGATACCATTCTGCTGGATATTGCCCTGCCACTATCCACTATCCAAGCTGACCATTAAGTTATCTGGGCACCTGCAAGGCAAAATTAGTTTTGTTTCTCTTCAAAAAATTCTCATTCTAATAAGTTTCTGTTTTGACAGTCATTTAGCGCATTTTATACTGCCTTGTGGTTGCTAGGAGCTTAACAATGTTTTTGTTACTGTCATTTAGAAAGCCCAGGTGCCTTTATCAGCTAGTGTGAGGAAGAGCACTGTTTCAGTGTCAGGAATATCATAACCTCTTCAGGTCATTGTCAGGAATTTTAATGACTTTGTCACTGTCATGATGCCATCTGATCTGGTCATCATTGTCAAGAAGCTAGCTGGTGTGAAGGTCACTGTCAAGATGCAACTTGGCCTAAAGGTCACTGTCAAGCAGCAACCTGATTGGATGGTCACTGTCAAGATGCAAACTGAACTGGCTGTCATTGTCAGTTGTTAACTTGACTATCCTCAGGTCAATTATGCCCACTGTCATCCTGTCAGGTGGGTGTCAATTGTTCTGGTCACTGTCAAGAAACTTCAGTTGTACGAGAAGCTACTTCTTGTCCAGCATCCTCAGCTAAGGGTCATCTACATTCCATGTGACAAGTGGATTTTTCAATTGGCTCATAACAGGCAAGCTGAGCAAAGCATATTCTACAGCGGCAAGTGTCCATGACCTCTGAGTTAGGATGGTGACATCCACAATTAAAGGAGATAATGGAATTGTTTAGGCCGTACATGGGTCGAAAGCAGTTGCAGTCTGGTGATATGGTGCGATGTGGACAATAACAGTTATGAGTAGGTTGCAAGCGGGTTTTGGTGGTGTTGACTGAACAGTCTCAAAGGGAAGGCATGCCAGATGGATGCTGCTCCTGAGTAGTGTCAAGTTCTCCAAGTGATTGCAATATCATCCGCTCATTGTTTTGATTAAGGCTGCCTGTGATTCTATTTTGCCTTCGCAATTTATCATACCTGAAAAATACAACAAATAAAAGAAAGCGTGCAATCTACTATACCTCATAATATTCATTAGTCAAACAACCAGATTCTTAGTGTCCATCATTAGAGAAGTAAGGTTTATAGTTTCCCTTTCTATTTAATTTTTGTTTCTGTTCGCAATTATTTATGTGCAATATTTGTCTAAATATATGTCAAATAATAAAAATTATGTATAAAAAAGAAATCAGACATAGCATACAGCAATGCTTGTTTTTACACAACTAAATGGATCAATTAGATTTAATCAATCAATCACCATGAAACATAAAGTACTCTCTATGCAAAAAATTATTTATCAGTTGCTTATTATTTATCAGTTGCTTAAACAAACCATATAATATAGACAAATAGGGCATAGAATTAAAATATATATTTATTTCTGTATTTAAAACAGATGCTAGATAAACTAATGTTGGCTAAAGAGCTGATTTTCTTTAATGCTATAAAAATGAAAAAAAGCAGTATTCATTAAAGCTTCACTTTGCATAAAGTATATTACTAGCTCTAAATCACAGATTTTACTTACTGTATTAAAGGTTTGCAGAATCTAAGGTGTTTCTGCTAATTAAAAAAATGTATTACTGTTTCCACTGACATGTTTTAGACAGAAAATACTACTGACAACTTATGGATCACTTTCAAACTACAACAGGAATGACCAAGACTAATGGATATGAACATCACAATTTAATGACAAAGTATTGTATAACACTATCTGTCTCAGACTAGTACTATCATGTGGACTTATATATAATACACACACATAATATACACACACACACACACACACACACACACACACACACGTGACAACTAAATGACCAAAATATTATAGCTCTAGTTTGGTGGACTGACATATATATAACAGCTAAATAACCATTGTGGTATAGCTCTGGTGTAGTGGACTATCACAACTAAATAACCAGAGTATTACAAATCATTACTACAGTAGACTAATATGCACATCACAATTAGATGGTCAAATTATTATGCCTACAGTACTAGCATAGTAGAAAATCATGTACAATCACAACCTATTGATTAAAGTGTTATATAAAATTAACATAGTGAATTCATTTGTGTATAATAACACTAACATAGGGAATTCATATGTATATACCTATATGACCAACAAAATTAAATAGCACTAGTATAGTAAACTTGTAAATGCATTATAAAATCATGGCCATATGCTATAGCACAATCATAATGAGCTTTGACCACATATTTTAACTTATAGCAATAGCAGAGTGAACTGTCACCTTACAATAGATGGTTCTGTAGATTGCAATTTAACTGAAAGAGTTCAAATACAAATTTCAAAATTAGTATTTGGAACACTTAACGTTAGAGTAAGGCTGTAGACAAATTTCGCTGAACATTATTTTTAATAGCATAAAAGTGACTGTTGAATTTAACTGTATTTGTAAATCTGTATAATTGTTAATAAATTTACTTTTAACTTTTCATTATCCTTCTTACGCATACCAATTATGTTGTATGTCTGGAGTAATAAAGTGGGTGGATGGGGGCTCTTTAAATAACATTTACATTGGATCAGATTACTCCTTTAGTAGGAAATTTCCACCTGCGAACCAGTATAAATTATGTACCCGATGGGGGTGTAAGCTTATCGTGATGTGTGAATAGGAAATTCATCAGCTTGCAATCGACTAACAATTTACATGTGAGTCTCTGGTAAATTCGTTCATGTAACTGAGCTGCACTTTGATTGGTTAGTTTTGTGAGTTGTCTGGAACATTCAAGTATGTTTCCAATCTGGGAATAAGGGTCAGCCTTTATACATGTTTACATGTAGTCTATTTTTAGAGTGGTGGGTATGGGCTAAATAACTCATTATGTGACATATATATATAGTTATTATAGTTATTATATTATTATAAGTTTTAAAAAATACAAAATATTATAGTTCTATCAGAGAGAACCACAAAATGTCTAAACAAGCTGATGTCAAAATAAATTATGAGATTAAGTCCTATAACATTAAATATTCCGATATAATTATACATTGCATATACACAGGGCAAAGTGATCTCCCTTGTTCATTACAATTACAGGATATGAGCATTAGTGTAAATTATTACACTTTAGTTTTCTCAATTAAAGATTAAAAAATAAATTAAAAAAGAAACCACGAGAAACCCATACCTGCGCTGAGAACGAAGCATATCCAGACACAAGTGATCACCTGGAGGACAATGGCCGCGGTTTCTATCCTGATCTCTTCGCCCAGTTCTCTGATGGTGTCCTGCTGTTCCTCTCTGATGGTGTCCTCCAGTTCCTCTTTGATGGTGTCCTCCAGTTCCTCTTTGATTGTTTCCTACTGAAACGGCAGGTGCATCTCCCATCATACGTTCATCAGAGTCTTGATTACTTGGTTGCTGGCAATTTGAACAGATGTCTGGAACATCTATGGTTCTTTGTATTGCTCGCCGCACATAAGAATATCCCAGGTAGCTCATAGGAAAGCGGATGTGGTAAGTCAGCATGCCACATCTGCAATGTCGCAAATTTACAGATTTTTTAAATGTAAAACAACAGCCCAAAAATTTACAAACTGGAATTTTGTTTGAAACAAGCAGAATATGGCTTTGTTGAGTCAGTGAAATAAATAATAAAACAATTTACAATTCTCTCTGCACTTAATGTTTACTATCAACCAAAAATCATGTAATACAAGTGTGGATTGTAACTGTGAATAGTTATGTCTGCTTTGGTTGGCTTTCCATCAAATAAATTACTGTAGCATTGTTCCCTATGAAATATTATGGCTTACATAATTTGAATTTCATAACAGATTATACTGCATTGTTCACAAGAAACATGGTACATGTATACTGTCTTTTAATGTGTAATAATTAAGGGAAAATCTTACATGTATCTAAAAACTAAAATATTTTAGAATGTTACTGTTTGTCAAATATTAGTAAGTATTTAAGTTTACCAAAACAAACATTCTTGATTATTTAATCAATTATATCATCTTGCAATGTATATATATATGCTGGAAAAAATCACCCACCCCAAGCAAACTGATGAGTTAAATTATTTTTTAGAATTCATGTTCATTCAGACAACAAAAGTGAGATGGGGGGAAAAAATGAAGAAATATAAGAAAAGAGACTGATGGTAGATACAAAACCATAAGAAATTTGGCCCAAACTGACAATATAAAACAAATATGGAAATTGAAATGCACAGATGAGATAAATATTTCCTTAGAGATTATGTTTTATCAGAAACGAACATAGTTGGTGAAGCAATTACTTTTGAAGAAAACAAACGTACAGTGAACACAGAATTAAAAAATAAAAGGAGTTGATTGCATTATCAGCTAAAAGGGAGAGAAACATAGCCAGTAAAGCAGTTTAAGTGTACAATGCAACAAAGTACTAATCTTAATTCAAACAGTAACTGATTGGAAACAAATACAGCAAAAAGCAAAAGTTCCTGATACTGACCGGTTGAAAACAAAAATGTCGTCCTTGGTACCCTTGAAGATATTTCTCCATATCTGTTCCTGGCTGTTATCCTGGTAGACTGGGAAAGAAACAATACCAGACAAATTTTCTATGTTGGTTGGTGAAGCTCCAACACCACTGTTGACGATGAAAAAACGAACAGTCTGACCATTCTCCTGGAATTCCTGGCGCAGAGTCTCCAGTCTTCAAAAACAAATGCAAATAAATAAAAATATGAATTAATTGGTGTGACTATGAAAGCAAGAAAATTTTAATCAGCAAGTGGGAATCATGTTAATTTAGTAATATTAAAATACACAATATAAAAATTATGCAAATGAACAGGTATAAAACTTCATGAGAGATGAATTAATAAAAAAAATAAATATTGTTACAAAACACATTTGCAATTTAATGAATAAATATTATTATTATGACCAACTGTTTTATTAAGTGGATAGTGATTCTTATATTCATTAAAGAAATAAACATTATCAAACTAATAAATACTGTGCGATATGTTAAGTCATTAAATGAATACAGACATATGCATTTATTAAATGAATAAACACTGAAATGACACTATTTTAGTATTTATTAAAAATTAATTACTGTATGTCATAATTAATGCTTTCATTAGCAAATAAACATTGTCATGATAAATACACTCATTAAGCCAAAAATTCTGTTATGTCATAAAAATATATGTACATATATTAATTCAATGAATAAATTCTATCCTGACAGATGTTGATACATTCTTGTAATAAAAAGACACCTTTGAATATATGAATGAGCAAGTACCTTTGCTACCAATCAATACAAAATTCTGATGCATGAATAACAAATATCTTTGCAACTGATCAATACAGAGTCATGACACACAAATGAACAAACACCTCCAGAAATGATCAATACAGAGTCATGACACATGAATGAACAAACGCCTTCACAACTGATCAATACAGAGTCATGACACATGAATGAACAAACAACTTCATGACTGATCAGTACAAAGTCATAACACATGAACAAATACCTTTGCAAATGATGAATACAATATTATTATGTATATAAGTAAACAAATACCTTTGCGACTGTTCAATACAGAATCCACATGTGCTTGTGAGAAGTGCCACCACAGTAACGTGCCCTCTATTAAGAGTCATTGGCTCCACAGAATTGACAGAGAAGGATCGTGGTACCTGGCACCGAAGTAAACGGGTACCAAGGCTGGATGGCATACTCATCAGCAGCAAAAATGCCATCAGAATCCAGATTCTCAGCCATTGCAGCGGAGAGCTGGATACTGGAGCCCGAAGGCTCTGCATTGTGAAACAATCTGAAATAATGAAATTAACTTTTTGATTTTGTATGCTGCAAGAATAATGATTTACTGACATCACTGTTAACTAAATCATGTTCAGTACAGAAAGAGTTGGCTAAACATATGTGAAATACAAGCATAATGAAGCTGTAACATTTATAAGACTTTTCCATTGTATCTCTTTCACTCCAGTATTCAATGAAGCCATTAAAAAAAAAAAACACCATTAACTATTTAATGAATCCAAAAGCTGACTCCTATTATGATTATACAGCAAACTCTTGGTCTTTTGTTTTTCTTCCACACTGGTGACATTCATTTAAGTCATAAAAGTCTAATTTATTAAAGGTAATAAATATTTCACTGTTTTAATAACTGACATAATGATCCACTTAAGATGTTGAGGTTACAGTAAATAATATATGGAAATACCTGCCTAACAAGGCAATAGCTCACATCCTAACACTAGTAATACATGAAATTATTGTGACTGGTTTAGTGGTAACATATGAAATCATTGTGATTGGTGTAGTGGTAATACATGAAATCAGTGTGATTGGTGTAGTGGTAACATATGAAATCATTGTGATTGGTATAGTGGTAATATATGAAAAATTATTGCTGGCAGCAATTTATCAAAAATCATTGCTGACTGGTTAGCTGTCATATATGAAATCTTTGCCATTGATTATAAATATAAACATAAAATATGTGCAACCTTTCATCACATTTATATAATGACCAAACAACCATTTAAAATTAATGTATTTGTGCATCCTTAAAATCCTTTATATCTTTCTCACACATTAAACTGCTTTGTGCTGTTGGGAAATGAAAAGTGTCAGCTTAGCAACACCCTATGTTTACAGCTGGATTGAATGTGTATATTATGCAGTGTCCAGACTAGTCTGGGAACTGACTGTACGAAGATTATCCAAGAACTTTTGCAACACTTTGTATGCTTCAGTCAAAACTGATAAGAAAATGTCTGCAACACATTCTATAGTTAACATGAAATGTCCTGCTTGCTACTGCAGTGCCATGGAATGAACCATTTCCAAGCACATGGAGCAGTTGGTCTTCCAATTGGCTGTTGAAGCGGAGAAGGAATCAGTAACGAATATACACAGGCGATTATAAACTATTTTATGGAGACAATACTGTTGATAAAAGCTATTAGTCATTGGGTTTCACGAATTGTATGTTATGAGAAAGGTCTAAAGGAGTTCAGTGCCACGCCTCGATTTGGCCGATCAAGGGCAGTCACTCCAGCATTGCTCCAACAATTTATTTTGATGAAGCCATTCGAGAGGAAAGACGGATTAGAAGCAGAAAGCCCGGAGATGAGCTTTCGGTATCCAGAGAAAGTGAAAACAATATTACTGAAACCTTTGGAAATTGCATTTTGGGTTCCAAAAAACCTGAATGGCGATCACACAACTGGGTGAAAAGATGTGCGCTCTGATTGGTTCTCACATTAAGCAGGTGAGGATGAAAGTTGTTTTGGTCGTCACTGATTTCGCTGGGAATGAAATACTGATCCATCTTTCTGAAACACAAACTCAAAGAAGACAGGCAATGGAGTGGTATCATCCAACTCCTCAAAAGAAGAAGTTTGAGGTTACCCTTTCAACATGGAATGGCATCGTGGCCACTGTTTGTTTGTTTGTTTTTTGTTGTTTTTTTTGGGGGGAGGAGCACAAGGGGTGATTTTGGTAGAAAGTATACCCCCCAAAAAAAACGGTCAAACCATTAATTCATTTAACTAAAGGTTAAGCCATTAACCTTAACTGTATTATTATATCTATTGTTATCCATATCCAGCCTCTTAACAAGTTGCAGAAGCGTTCAAAGTGACCTCACGAAAATGTTGAAATTCTCCTGCAATGCGCCGCCAACACACACAAGCTTAAAAAGACACGGGAAGCAATCACAAAACTCGGGTGGACTGTTTTTTTTTTTAACCACCCACACATACCATTCAAGATTTTGCTCATTCAGATTTCCCCTCATGGAGCCCTGGAAAATGGCACCCATGGGGAAAGTTGGGAAGCGATTACAAAGTAATTGAATAAGTGGTTGTGAGCGCAAGATTCAGGTTGGCACAAGAAAGTGTTGCCTGCCCTTGGATTTTTTCTGGGTACAAAGCTGTTGAAGTTGATGGAAATTATACAGACAACTGAGGAGTAAAGTTAATATATCTAATTATCCTATGAGTAGGTTCAAACAGTCATATAATGAATTATATTATTAGCAATGCAACAACAAAAAATAAATATTCGGTTCTGAAAAGACATTTTAGGGCAATCCTTGCACAAACCATCAAAATTAGTATAATAATAAAGGGGCATTTATTTGCGTTTATTCTAGCACGGGGCTTACAGTCATGGCCGCTCAACGTTCGTGACTGGGAGTGGGTGTCTCGATCAAGAAAAACCCTATATCTAGGATCGGCTCAAACCTATTATCTTCCACATGCAAAGCTAATGCTTTTGTTTCACAGCCACCACAGTCCCACAAGTACCGCGATGAATTCCATGGTGTCATCCGCAATGAACGCTATGGAAATGCGTGGATTATGAGGAGTTCACACTAGCCTGTTGGAATGGTCCTGCTTCTCGCTGATTCACAGCACATGTTCGGAAAGAAGCCTGTCATTTAAATACATTTTGATTATTTAAGTTTCTTTTCTTTTTTTTTATTTTTGTGTGTGCTGTTCATCTTCATCTTCCTTTTCTTTTTTAAGAAGGGGAGAGGGTGGTGGTGGGGAGGAAGTCACGTGATAAGTTACTAATGAATGATGAACAACTTATGTTGCTCGTTGCTCTCCTCAAAGCCTCCATTTTCTTAGCTCTGTCAGAGTCGTAGACTATCACTGACGTTCCCATTAGATACGGTCAGTCATTGAGAAATGTGGGAGGATGTTTACAGCTCTCTCTCTCTCATCCATGTTTCTTCAGCCGAGTATCTCCAGCTGAGACGAATGGGTACCATCCCCAAGATTCTCACAGCTGAAAAGAATGGGCACCATCCGCAAGATTCTCGCAGCTGATGCTTCGGAAATCCGGGCGTGTTCACTGGTACTCTCTCAACCTGACAATTGTAATACTCTAAAAAAAAACTTCACAAGGTTCGAAACATTTCAGCTAGGATTAGGACACCAAGCACCGCTCATGTAACATCACTTCTCCCTTGTTTCCAATGAGTGGTTGTCTGTTCACAGCAGGCCGCAATTTAAAATTTCTTCAATTTATGTTTAGTTTCACTTTTGCTTCCAGCCCTAAATAACTATCTGATCTCACTCCAGCTCGAGCTCAAACTGAGAGATGCAGATTCAATATTTCGAAAGCAAAGTGTAAGTCCGTAAGGATTATCGGCCCTTTACAGCCAAGATATACAGAGTCCATCTTTGACCTGGAATGTGTTCTTTTGAGCTGACATACACAGTCTATATTTGACCTGGAATGTGTTGTCTTTTGGGCTGACAGGTCCATCTTTGACCTGGAATGCGTTCTTATGAACTGACAAACACAGTCTATCTTTGACCTAGAATGTGCTGTCTTTGAGAGCTGAGCTACACAGAAACCATCGTTATTGTCAAGAGGGATCGCAAAAGACACCTTTTTCATCACCAAGAATAGCTTGCTGTCTTTTGTGACGTTATTTATTTGAATTTTTTACATACGCAATTTATATCAAGACCTTTGGTGTTTTGGACGTCATTACTGTAAAACACTTAGAACTTTTTGTAAGATAATCACTTTATTAAGTCGTTATTATTGGAATTCGTTAAAATAGGAAAATATATATCTTGAGGGAAATTTGCTCATCATGCGAAGTTCAGGATATGACAGTCAGAGGGTTGTGATAAACTGTGTGCTCGGTCGTTCCTCTCAGAAACCTTCTGACGTCATGGGCCGATCTGGGCATTGTAGATTTGAGCAAGGAGGCTTACAAATTGTACATTACTCAGTCAGTGAGGGCGCAAGGTTTTGCAGCGCCCGGGCGGGGTGGGGGATGGTAGCAAAGCCTTCCAAGCGCTTCATCCCTTCTCGCACAAAATACAATTAAATATATATTATATATGTAGGCTTTTCCTTTGTCCGGAAGCTATAAAGAGAAAAATAAAATCCCTTTTCCATCTGTGTGCGGGCCATGTGCATGTAGTCTTTCACGTGATGGATTTGCCCTTTAATTTCAAAATTGATGGCTCCTACTGTTTGATCTCTCTGTATATTGACATACTGTTTAAGTGACGTGTAAATAATGTTCTGTCATTTATCTTGACGGATTCCTCCCCAAAATAACCAAAATAAAACCTAACTGCTATTGCACCCTAAAACTATCAGCGCCCTAAAAGCAATTGCACCCATCCTTCCCCGTAATTTTAAAATCATGTGATGTGACAGTATTTAGCTACTCAGTCCAGATGCGCAAATTACAAGCCGAATAACCAGCAGCATTACAGTGAGGCCAACTAGTCTCCTGAACCTCCTTCCGCTATCAAACACTCACTCGCCATTTCCCAGATTTACGACTGTGTTCAACTGCAGAGTAGCGCACATAAAGAGGTTACGTGTTTGCGCCCCTTTAGGAGTTGCACGGGAGGGAGAAGTGGATACCGACGGCGGGCGGTAAACTAAATTACGCTTCATAAACTGATTTCCACCAGCAGACATAGTGTCCTTGATTGTTAGTGCACTTTAAAATTGTAAAAAATTAGAGAGAGAAATGAGCTTGATTTACGTATGTAAGCTTGCACCCCAGTCTTATCAATCTGCCGGGTGGAGCCGACAACGTATCCACGAGTCAGGGCCTACAATTGTATTTATCAGTAGCTCACAATTATATGTATCAGTGACTCACAATTGTATATATCAGTAGCTCACAATTATATGGATCAGTGGCCCACAATTATACGTAACTATTAAAAAGTGCTTCAAGCTAATATAACAGCGTGGCCCAGCTGCAGTCCCGCAGGCCAAATATGACCCGTGTAAAATTGTTTTGTGGTGCCCGCGCTCATACAAAAGAATATTTCTTTAATAATATGGGAATAATTACATTTTCCCCTTGAACGGTCGCAGAACTTTAAATTTTGAGTTTATGTGGCCCTCGGGGTTGAATAAGTTGGACCATCTTGTTTATAAGAATAAGTGCTTTGCTGAGTCGCCATTGTCATTAAAAATAGTAGTATGGCTGACTCCATTACTACTATTATTATAGCAATATAGCTGACCCCATTACTACTATTATTATAGCTGATCTCAGAGCAGTGAAAAATGACAGCAGGCCAATAAACGAGTCAAATGAGTTGCTGGGCAGTCTCCAGATGCTCAACCCTGGCATTAAGTGTTGTGTTCAAACAGTAGCTTTACTATGGGTCTGCTTTACTGGTCATTATCAGTCAAAACAACGACTTTCTTTTTTGCATATACATTACCGGTATGTAAATTGACGGTGTCAGCCACAGGGGCAAGGCATAAGAGGCCTACAGCAGACATTACTGGTTATCAAAGACTGACAGTAAAAGTCATAGCAACAGTTATTAAGGAGTTTACAGTAAACATTACTGGTTTCAAAAGATTTGCTGTACAAGTCATAGCAACAGTTACTGAGGAGTGAACAATTTACAATACTGGCATCACACATTGACGGCATAATCACAATATTATTTATATTTAGGCTTAAAAGGTATAATCATAGTAATAATTATGTATGGGCTTAGCAGCACGGTATACACGTTATAGGATAAAACGCTAACGTACGGGCTCCAGCAGTTCATACATAACCCCACGGTCTAATATTTCAGTTGACATTCTAAAACTCGAGTCTATCTTGACATCACTGACTGAAGAACTGGTTTGTATAATACTCACAGTAAATAAGTGGAGTCTGTAGTGTGACACCGTACGCGAGTATAAATAGTAGTAGGAAAAATAGCAAGTGTTATATCTCTAAACCAAGGTACTGGCCTGACACTTGCAAGCATAAAGTTAATATACTCACAACAAGTGGTAATATCGAGGAGGAGTTGACTGCCTGTACCCCAGTGTGATAACACTCACACTGGTGTGATAACTTGCACTGATAACTTACAGTTGCTGAAATGCTGACAATCTGGCCTCACCCGTGCCAGGCACTACAAACAAAGCTGCATATGCACGATTAAGCTTACAAGCAGAATTCAGCAAGCTATTTTCAAAGCACACGACTGACACTCTGTACACCCCATGCACAGCAGAACGAACACATCGGAATAAAAAAAAAAAAACCACGTTACTTACACACCACCTCCCGAACTTGAGAATAAACCTTGTTTGGTGTTGGGACTTGTGATGAGTGTAACACTACGAAACGCTTCTTCAGTTGCGCGCTTGTCTTCTGACCGTCCGCAAGCTAGCTCGGCTTTGTATTGAAATTGCAGCGCGGTTGGAACTTTGACCTCGGACGAATGTCTCTGTATGGAAACCTATTTTAGTCAAACGTACGCTATTTTATACGACCACTTAAAACAAACTGGTCTGTTTATGGTTTTGATCTAGCATACATAAGCTTGTCCGGCTCCGTTATTATGTCAGTAATAAAACGGTAACTGAGTTGAGAGAGGAAATAGTTTCGAAAAACAACTGACAGTAATTATATACATTATTATGTATAACACAACGTAATATTCTCAGTGTACCACTAGCTCCTAGCATTAATGATTTGCATGCATGAAAAAAAAATCAAGGAAAAACAAGGTTCACTAAACAGGAGTCACTATCGCTCGTCTCATGAATTCTTTCTTTCTTTTTCTTAAAATTCGCATTTGAGTTTGTTTGTTTTTTTTTTTAATGAAAAAATACTGAAATCCGTGACAATTTGGACGATGTCTTTTAACTCAATGGAATGATAGTCCTAAAATCAGATTTTTGACTCTCGTGAGTACTCTCAAGATATTACTGATCCTTTTCTTTACTTCCTTTCTTATACCATCAAGACAGTTTCTTGTAAGTTAAGTCATATTCAGATGAGATTTATATGTACTAACAGCAGCAACTACACCAACCACCTTCAGAAAAGCTGCTGACTTCAATGTACTAAAAAGCAAGATCCTTCAGATAAGGTAACTCAGCAGATTAATTAATAACCTCATCCTTCAAAAGATACGACTCAAATGCTTAAATTGCATTTCTGTAGAATAGGTGACTCTAATTTATACGTAAACAGACGTTTAAATTAAAAATAATAACTACATCCCTTTAAAACCTGACTCAAATGTAATGATAACTACATCCCTTTAAAACCTGACTCAAATGTAATAATAACTACATCCCTTTAAAACCTGACTCAAATGTAATAATAACTACATCCCTTTAAAACCTGACTCAAATGTAATAATAACTACATCCCTTTAAAACCTGACTCAAATGTAATAATAACTACATCCCTTTAAAACCTGACTCAAATGTAATAATAACTACATCCCTTTAAAACCTGACTCAAATGTAATAATAACAATCTTTTAAAGTATTTAACTCAGATACATTCATACCCCCCCCCCCTAAAAAAAAAAGAATAGCTATTGACTATAGTCAATAACCGCATTGATTCAGAAAATTTATTTATAACCACATGCCCAAATGAATAGTCAATAACCAGATTGATTCAGAAAATTTATTTATAACCACACGGCCCAAAATGAATAGTCAATAACCACTTTGATTCAGAAAGTTTATTTATAACCACACGGCCTAAAATGACTAATCAATAACCACTTTCATTCAGAAAATGTAACTCGGACATATTTATGATAAATATCACAATCCTTCCTTAAAAATGATTCACTGAAATGATTGCAGTTTTTAATAATATACATGTACTTTATTAAGAACGACTAACCTACTTGACATGCCTGTTTCTATTTCTGTTACTAAAATGCCAATAAAGCATGTCCCGGGCCTTCTGGTGTACTAAAGAACTTGACTAAAATGTCAATAAAGCGTTTAAAGTGAAGTCAGGCCTGCTTCTGGTGGTGTACTAAAGAACTTGACTAAAAGGTCAATAAAGCGTTTAAACTTAAAGTGAAGTCAGGCCTGCTTCTGGTGCTGTACTAAAGAACTTGACTAAAAAGTTAAACCAGAATCCCACAACTCAGAATGTCTACAGAACATTCAGAAATTCCACTTTGCATTGCATAAAATTAATATCATTAAACTAAATCTTGCAGATGATCGATTAAGATATTTCTTGAAAATGCTGACAAAAGTTCTCGCTTTGTCTCAGTTCATCTCGCTTTGTCTCAGTTTTCCCCAATCTCTCTCTCTCCCTCTTTTAAGGCTGACTGTTAAGTGTTTAAGACCCGACAGTTTATTAAGGCCAGCTTTATGTCTTATGTCATTTACGTCATACTGACTGTCAGTCAAGACAGTGGGTGGCATTCAGTAAAAAATACTGTTTATAGTCAGTCAGTTTGAATCGTTGCGGACCAATAACTTAGTAAAACACTAGAGCATTTTTTTGAATTATTGACAGCCTTGTAGCAGTAAAAACACTAGATACTCATTTGGAATAGCGCGCGCATGCACGCACGCACACATACACACACACACATATTCTCTCTCTCTCTCTGTCTGTCTGTTTGTCTGTCTGTCTGTCTGCTCCACAGTGCGTCAGCTTAGTTATGTGTACATTTTTCAAAATTCAAGTGCAACTATTTTTGAAGGAGCAAATATTGGGCCCCTTCTGATGAAAGGCCCCCAGGCACTGTACGGGCTGCAGGGGCAGTAGTTACGTCAAATGTTTGGAGAACTAAATAGTCAGCCAAATGAATAGCAGATTCATAAAAACAGTAAACAGAGAGTCATTTTGAATTTTTGCCGACCTCAGCGATCTCGTCAAATATGCGGTGAAAAATGTTCACTGATTTCAGTCAGTTATCTTTGGAGTGAAGTGGCTTGACAGTCGAATTATTATCTTCGGTGGTCCCTGGTTATCACTGAATGCAGCAACAATTCGGGACCTCTGTGCCCGTGACGTGCCTGAACTCCATTTATTTTTGTTTTTGGTATTGTGTCAGTTTACAAGCAGCATTTTTTGTTGTTGTTTTTGGTATTGTGTCAGTTTACAAGCAGCAGAGATGTCATTCTTTTTAAGGTTTTCTACCAGTTTTAAGTATTTTTTATTTTCTTCTCAGTTTTAACTCTTTTTTCATTTTCTTATCATTTTAACTCTTTTTCATTTTCTTGTCAGTTTTAACTCCTTTTTCATTTTCTTGTCAGTTTCAAGTCTTTTTCATTTTCTTGTCAGTTTTAACTCTTTTTCATTTTCTTGTCAGTTTTAACTTTTTTCATTTTCTTGTCAGTTTCAAGTCTTTTTCATTTTCGTGTTAAACTATATTTCACATTCTTGTCAGCTTAACTCTTTCACATTCTTGTCAGTTTAACTCTTTTTCATTTTCTAGTCAGTTTAACTCTTTGTACTTTTCTAGTCAGTTTAACTCTTTTTAAGTTTCTAGTCAGTTTAACTCTATTTCACATTCTTGTCAGTTTAAGTCTTTTTCATTTTCTCGTCAGGTTATATGATATTGATTCTGAGGTGATTATCATCCATGTGCGTGAATTCGTTCCATATCCATGTTATTTTACACCAAACAAATTCATTTCCACTTCTTCTCCGCACAAGTCATCTGTAACCCGTTTGGGAAGATATTATGTGCTTTTATCAGGAGACAAATTATCTAACATGTTTATAGACAAATGGCCTCAACATGACGCCCATATACTTTCTCTACCTTTAGAGATAGCTCTAGGTAACATGACGTCAAACTAATTTGTTTCGCCGCGACCTGTAGGCCAACGTTAGAGTGTGGAGTTATGTCCTAAGTAGGCTTGTGTCAAACAAACTTGGACTGCAGGTGTGTCTTTTACAAGAGGTGTTAAAACCGATTAGAAATAAGCGTGCAATCTGAACTTGAATTGTTTTTGGCTTAATTGTAAGTTTAAATGTGTCAGGAGTCAAATTAGAGACAAGCATAAGGCCGGACGCTGGATCGTATACAAATTCATTGACGTCAAACGGTCTTTTAACTGTGTCAAAATATATATGCAAGGTCAAAGAGTAAGAGCTGAAGTAGTGTCCTATACGGACTAATAACCAATGTTAATCTGAATGGTTTTGCATTAGTTAAACCGTCTGTCATAAATACAAACAAGCATTAAAGACTGAAGTTGTGTTATATAATTATGGAGTATTTGACGTGACTTCATTTTAAACACCACTATGGCGATCTTCTTTGACTTCTTCTAATGTATTATAGATCTAAATTACTTAACAGAAATTACAAAATGGCCGCTAAGAAAAAAATCTGATGCAAACTGTCTACTGTCATTGCCAAAAGAAGAAAAAGAAAATCAACAGCCATTTTGGCTTACAACTCTCATAGCGCAGTCAGTGACCCGCCATCTTGTAGATGTCACGCTATCTTGATGAACACAATGTAGGTAACGATGCTTGGCGCGAGTTGCCAGTGTGTCATTGCTAATCAACCCCGTCATGTCACAATATTTTGATACACTTAACCCGCGAAATGGGTCAGTGTTTTTAATGAATTCGTGCAACATTTGTTAGTACACAGCCGACTGGAGTCCCCCCCCCCCCAAACATCATTAATACTGTTGTTTACTTGTGGGAAGCGTTTCCGGTCTGTGCTGATTTCGCAGTGACGGTTTTGTTTTTTAAATTTTTTTAAAAAAATGTAATTTAAATGTTTTATCTTTTATAAATGTGGTATCATGTACGGGAGTGCGTGTTGTGATCTCTCACAATGGCAAAAATGCTTTCGTTAGCAGAGCTAGCATCTTGATGGGGGAGCCGTTGCTAAATGGGTAATATGTGCAGTAACTGGAACAATAGTCTCCCTTTCTTTCTTTCGAACTTGTCTTAAGTTCACTGCGCAAGCATTAGCACTTTCCATGCCTTGGTCATTTAGTTTTGACAGGGTAAAATAAATCGCAATTAGACGCAGAGGGCGAACATTTTGGACTCAATTTCAAAAGAAGAAGACGGATAACTTCAGCTTGCAAGTATTTACTATTAAAGACGGATAACTTCAGCTTGCAAGTATTTACTATTAAAGACGGATAACTTCAGCTTGCAAGTATTTACTATTAAAGACGGATAACTCCAGCTTGCAAGTATTTACTATTAAAGAAGCATGGACCGACTTTCGGACTTTTGCCTTAGTCATTCAATGTTAGACTGTATATCATTCCTCAGTCAGTCCTCATCATGGTTAGATTTTCAATCAGTCAGTGCTAGACTATACATCATACCTCACTCAGTCAGTGCTAGACTATACATCATACCTCACTCAGTCAGTGCTAGACAATGCGTCTTTCATCAGTCAGTCAGTGCTTGACTATACATCATTTCTTACTCAGTCAGTGATAGAGTATAGTATACAACTATACATCATTCCTCAGGCAGTGTACTCTTATGTTAATCTCTTTGTGACTGCCAGAACACTTTATTCTTCATGCAGTAGATGCTTTAGCAATCCCTAGAACACACATGTAAACTTTTCTGCAAGTCTTCGACCGTGGAGCATTATTCCATCACCAGTTTTTCGCTCGCAGCTCTTTGAACCATACGGATACCAAGGCAACATTAGCAGCAGTTTTTAGAAAACAGTCAGTGACAAACAGAATATACAGATCATAATATGGTTAACTGTTGCAACAGTTTTTAGAAAACAGTCAGTGACAAACAGAATATACAGATCGTAATATGGTTAACTGTAGCAACAGTTTTTAGAAAACAGTCGGTGACAAACAGAATATACAGATCGTAATATGGTTAGGAGTAGAATGTCCCACAATCTTTGATACTGACTCTGATTACGCTTTGTGAAGGTAATAAAATTTATCGAAAACCCTGGACCCGGGAGCAAACTGCAGCACATGCTTTCACATAGTTTAACCGGCAACTCAACTGTTGTCACCCTGACGACTCAAAGCCGGTAATGTTATGCAAATGCAACATATATCTCCAGCATTCTTGTTTATTTTAAGTATACAAAAATGACTGCAAGGCGGATTTTTTTCAGTTTGCAATAAAACATTCGATCACAATGTAATGAGCACAACATACATTGCTCACCAGCGGATAAACACCCAACTTTCATGGGCAAAGTTACATAAAAACCGTACAAAGTCTAAAATAACATTTTTATAGTCAGTCCAAATACGCGGCTTCGCATGCTTGGATGTAAAGAGTCTTGAAAACGTTTTTGTGTAATTATGCCCCATGCTAGCTGAGGGACTTACACTGTGCAGTTACCTCTTGGCTCTATTGTTTTACTGTGTATTGTGCTTGCTGATTTGTTATGTTTAACACTGAGTAGTTTATAAGCCGAAACATTAACCAGTACACTTTCAGGTATCGGACTCTGTACTGTGCGTGCTGATTTGTTATTTTTAAACACGAGTAGCTTACAAGCCGGTGCATTAGCCAGCACTGCTCTCAGATATTTTACTGTGTATTGTGTTTGTTGATTTATTATGTTTCACTCTCAGCAGTTTATAAACAGCCGATACATTAGCTAGCACGTTCACAGATAATAACTTTATGACAATATCAATTGCAGATGGTACTTATCTTTATATCGCAGGCAACGATATGATGCCATGGATAAGAGATAATACAGACGGTGCTCGTCATTTACCTTCTCACTCGAATGGCTCTCGTTCAATCATCACTCGAAGTGAAAACGTTACTTACACAAAATCCTAAGCTTCTCGTCATTTACCTTCTCACTCGAATGGCTCTCGTTCAATCATCACTCGAAGTGAAAACGTTACTTACACAAAATCCTAAGCTTCTCTCGTCATTTACCTTCTCAGTGAAAACGTTACTTACACAAAATCCCAAACTTCTCTCGCTGGACTTAAGCTATCTTGTCGTTCGGATGGGGTGATTTGTCGGATCCCGTTTTTTAAAGGCTCTGCATGCTATTTAAAAGAGTTGGCCATAAACTGCTGCCCATGGCAAAAATGTTATATGAAAAACTACCTAAATACATTTCTTTTTTTTTTTAATTAAAAAAAAACAAAACAAAACACACCGCAATACAAAAAAATCCAGACAAAAATTATGGAATGTAACAGCAGAATTATATTAAGTTAGAAATAGGAGCACTAGGGAACAAAACATCATCTCACCTTGAAAGCGACCTGAATAACCAGATAAAGAAAGCACAGTCTTGCCCCACTGCTACTAGCAGTGCACATTTGGGCGGCCCACACCTTTCATATCACCTTGGTTAACCCTCGAATATTCTGCTAGGGTTCCGAGGACAAAATTCACAACCGACTGTCTGACACATAACAGAAGTTGTGAGAAGAGCCAATAATAATGATGATGATGATGATGATAATGATGATAAAATGTGAATTTATATGATTAGTATTAATATTAGTCACAACACTACTACGAATTCTACTACTATTACTAGTAAGAAGACAAAGAACTGTGAAAATGCGTTGATCAAATATGTTCAAATTCATTTAAGAAAAATACCCCTAAATACTTAATGTGATTTTTTTTTAAACGAAGAAGCTACACGATAACTAAACTATATCTAGAGTGAGGTGGTGCGGAAAGTGTTAGACTTGAAAGAATAGTTATACGTGACAAAAATTCTATATAAATCCCATAATTAACTGTTCATGATTATAATCCTACTGATTTAATTTGACCATATCAAGGATCTCCGTACTTATCTGCAGTGTATTACGCATAGTACTCGATTAGATCACAAAATTCAATATGTGTAGCATCGATAGATCTGTTGCTTTAGATCACAAAATTCAACCTGTGTAGCATTAATAGGCCTTGTTCTCGATTAGATCACCAAGTTCAATCTACGTAGCATTATTTGGTCTTTTGCTTTATTAGATCACAAAGTTCAATCTCTTTAGCATTAGTTGGTCTTTTGCTTTATTAGATCACCAAGTTCATCCTCCTGTAACTCGGTCTCTGTGATAAAACACTAATACATAGATATTTTTTAATTTTTTTTCTTTTCAAATGTAGTTCATGTTTTGATTGCACAAGTTAAGAGTACAATCGGTGTTTACAATCATGTAGTGATGGAGTAGTCGAACTTTGCTTTGTGAACCACTTGAAGCTTCTGCTGGTTCCTTTTACATACTCGTGTCTCTACTGAAGGGGACGTAACCTTGCCATCCGGCACATCACCGGATGTTTCGACACGAACACCAATGGCTTGCAACCACTTCAAACAATTTGGGTGTTAGGGAGTCTGTCTCCATTGTATTATTATGTCACACATTAATTTGAAAGTTTCTCAAACAGTTCTTTACGTACTTTTATAAAGTTTATTTAACCCTTTTCAGTAATGTGTATTCTTAGTATTTTTTTAAAATTGTAATATTAGTCCATTTATATTATACATTAATGTGTTTAATTAATTCAACGCTATAGTTCCTATTTTTAGCAGTTTTCAGTTAATGCTGCAGTGCCCCGTTATGTCCTCAGGACGGCACTGTGAATAGGTTCAGCCCTGTGAATAAGGACAGCCCTTTTGATTGAGTGTAGGGGGGCGCTTCCGGCTTCCGCCGCTTTCGCGTAGGACAGCCCTTTGAACGACGGCCCTAATAAGGAGCTCTTTGAATAAGAACAGCCTTGTAAACAAGGACATCCCTGTGAATGACTGCCCAGTGAATAGGGATAGCCCTGTGAATAAGGACAGCCCTGTGAATGACGGCCCTGTGAATAAGGACAGCCCTTTTGATTGAGTGTAGGGGGGCGCTTCCGGCTTCCGCCGCTTTCGCGTAGGACAGCCCTTTGAACGACGGCCCTAATAAGGAGCTCTTTGAATAAGAACAGCCTTGTAAACAAGGACATCCCTGTGAATGACTGCCCAGTGAATAAGGATAGCCTTATGAATGACAGCCCTGTGAATGACGGCCCTGTGAATAATGATAGCCCTGTGAATAAGGACAGCCCTGTGAATAAGGTATGTATATCCGTGGTCTATAATCAGTGGACCTGACATTAAATTTCAGTGCAATCCATACCTTAAGTGGTTTATCTCGAGCGATCACACCTTGCGTGAAAAGCAACAATCACTTTACGTTATCAGACTGACATTTGAGGGGCGGCGTGGCAGTTTGTCTTAGCAAACTAAGTCAAACATCACTGGGGGGTGTTGCAAACGAAGGCGCTAGACGAGATGCCCATCACGTGACACCGGCGGCAGCTTTAGATAATTATGTAGATGGGTTATTGAACGAGTGCTTTCGTAGTGTGTTCGAATCAAGCGTGTTTTACTAATGCAGATTGATATATACCGAATTCAAAATGCATGACCCCCATCCCTCCCCCAAACTAAACTACCTGACCTTACGCCATCCTCAGCACGAATCGGCTTCGACCGGAAAGCGCTCCCCATAATCAGTCAGTAAGATGTGTACATTATTTCATCAACCTGAGTATTGAGTATACAAGAAGCAAATTATAAATTCCGATACACTTTGGGATGTGTAGCCAACAGTAACTAAATGTATCCATTTAGCGAGGAATTCACAATACGAAAGAAGAAAAAGTGCCCCCCCTTTTTTTTTTCGCTGTGACGTCACAGCTAATTTGGAGACCTTTCATGATGTGTTGTGTGAGAGTAAAATGTAAAAATAAATATAAAGCAAAGTGAACAAATGATTATAAAATAAAAGGGTGGAGTTATTTGTTCCTGACCTACCACTATCAGTCAATAAAGAGCTTGTTACTTGAATTTTCTGCAGCAAAACACACTTTTATAATTCTCCGTAATCAGCAGATAACATTATCATCATTTATTTATATAATATACGTGATGAGATTTGTTTTTTTTTTGTTCAGAAATCACAGTCTGCGTTTCATTCAATCCTACACGGATCAACAACCTGATACATCTCTCATTCTGGATCTTTTTTTGATTGTCGCCCCTTTTTTTCTTTACCTTTTCTTTTCTAACCATAAAATTATGAATGTAAAGAAAGAGTACAAAGAAAAAAACCCCCAAATTATAACTAATACTACAAACAAGAATTTGCATCTGTTTTCGTTAACGAGCGGCCCACAATATAGTGAGGGAAACCTAGAGCGTCGAGAGGTATCTTGGGTCATAAACGTCCGAAGGCGAAAGGAAGGGAGATCACAAAAGCAACACCAGCACCTACTAACAGTGTTTATTATATTCGTCAATTACTCCTTTGTGATAGCAAAAATCTGTTTCTTAGTAATGCTTTTCCTTAAATTTACATTTGTATATATATTTTAAAGTCTGTTCAAATGGAGAAATGATTTGATTATAGTGTTCTAAGTTTTTTAATTTTATTTATATTCAGAAAGTTATTATTTTTTTTTTTGCTTGTTGTAATCGTAAAGCTTGTTTCATATGAGAAGTCTACAGATAGGTAGTATTATTTACTTTAGCTTGTTTCATATCAGAAGTCTACAGATAGGTAGTATTATTTACTTTAGCTTGTTTCATATCAGAAGTCTACAGATAGGTAGTATTATTTACTTTAGCTTGTTTCATATCAGAAGTCTACAGATAGGAAGTATTATTTACTTTAGCTTGTTTCATATCAGAAGTCTACAGATAGGTAGTATTATTTACTTTAGGTAGTATTATTTACTTTAGCTTGTTTCATATCAGAAGTCTACAGATAGGTAGTATTATTTACTTTAGGTAGTATTATTTACTTTAGCTATAAGGTGCTGGTGCTGTTTTCGTTTCGTTACTTTCCCAATATCTGTAATGCATCTCTCCTGAGAATACATATAATTATGTTTGTGTGTAGTTTCAAAGCAGCTGAACTAGGAGTTTTAATGTCGGTTTAAAAAAATGCATATGTATTTTAGTTGTAAATATAAATGGGATTGTTGTTTAAAATCAGTATTTTGCATTTGTACTATATTTATAATTCAGTATTTATGTATGACCATTCCTTCCAATTTTTATTTGTAATCAGCCGCCATTGTTGTAACTTGTAGCTTCAGCCTCTTTCTGAGTTTATCATGCGACAATTTTAACAACAGTGCGATTTATCTCTGTGCATTTCGTTCACATCTCAGAAAGTGGTAACTATTCGGGGGTGGTGGGTGGGGAAGATATTCAATAATCAAGTTTTAGTATATTGTTTCCATCATCCAACTATCTACTTAACCATTGTTATAGCGTAATGTAAACAAACGGGGAAAATTGTAACTTTAATCAACACGGCACAAATTGCTAGCATCTCAGTTACTGCAGCTTCGTTCAAGGAACGCTAACTCTGGACCCAGCCCAATCGCATATGGACAACTCGTAGGACAAAATGTCATTCATTCGTGAAAACGAGTAAGTTGAACGCCGGACAGACAATTAGTCAGTCAGCCAAACAAACAAGCAAAAAATTTAATGTACAGCAGTTTGAAACCGGTTTACAGAATTGAGATGTAATGGAAATTTTTATTAAATACAACAAAACCCACGAAAAGACTGTCTGGCAGTTGAATATTAAACTATAGCGGATGCCGAAAACTGAACAACGAAGAGAGAAACGAAAGTTCAGTGGCTGATAGTGGTGTGCTACAAAATAAATAATTTTAAAAAGTCACAAACGAAATCCGTGCAGTAGCAGCAGCAGCACAGAGAGAAAGAGAGAGAGAGAGAGAGAGAGAGAGAGAGTGAGAGAGAGAGAAATGCAATCTTATTCTATGATTTGGGGAGAACATTGGAAAGAAAATGTGTATTGTAATCTCTGTCTGTCTGTCTCTCTCTCTGTGTATATATCCGTCTCTCAATTTTATGTCCACGCTAGTACGATATTTATTCACAAATGTCGTGATGTTAGCGTTTCTATCCAATGTTTCATTGTATATTCAGAAAACGCTTTGTAGTCATTGATTTTTGTACTTAAAATGCATTTTGGTCAGAAGAAGTAACAGTTCCAATACAAACATCCACAGATAGGTGTAAACTTGTCTGTACACAGTCTTATACATTTATAGAAAAATCAGGATTAGGTGTCAGTATATAAAGCACTACATTTTGCACACGACACTTGAATGTCCGTGTGAAGCAAAGAGGAAAGACTTGAGCTATTTTTAACAGGTTAGAAATGACGTGATTTATGTCGCAAGTTGTGCGTAAGTAATTCTTTAGTATTTAAAAAATCACACAAACAACTCGAATACATAAAGAACAAGTAAAATAACGTAGGGTATTTAAAGTAACTCAGGATAAAACGATAATGACATCATGACAGATACCTCACAATCAGACAATGAATTCGAGGGTGGGAAGGAGGGTTGATTACATAGCGCCCTAGCTCTGACTGAAATACTCTTGGTGTCATTGCTCTCTATTGTTTGCACACGCTGAAAGGGGCGCAAAAGCAACACTGTAGCTAACAAATTAATAATGCAGACCATGAGCCAAATAGCTAGCTACCTAGGAAGAGAGAGAGAGTTCACGCACACATAAAGGCATTTCAGTATACAGTGGCATAGAAATGGACTGTGCATTGCAATGCACAAGGGCCCCGGCGATCGGGGAAGGCAGCGAGCGGAGTCTCTGTTTTTACTTTCAGAATGTAATCAAAATATCGAAGGGGCCCACTCGAAGCTCTGCGCAAGGGTTGCCCCCCAAAAAAAACTCGCTGCGCCACTGTCAGTACACACGCAAAACGCCACGTACTGACTCTCATCTGTTAGATTAGATTTTTACATCAGCAATCAGTGTTCTTTGAAAGTTTCAGATTTGGGTATCAAACTAAAACTGTTTCTCCTGTTTTGCTCACGGTAGATGAGAAAAGGGTTATGTGTGTGTTTGAGAGAGAGAGAGTAGGCCTAGTATAAACGAAAGAAACTAATCAACAACAAAAAAAAGAGTGGATGAAACTTGCTGTCATCGACCTACATACACGAGCAGAGTGAGAATGAATTTCACGTTCAGCCTGCTTGCTTAAATTAACCTCACGGCCACCGGAGTTATTACCCCTGAGTGTGTAAATAATCCGAGGTTTTGAATTCAACAGTACTGCGATCTACATGGCTACTGACTTGTCAGGTAAGTAGGCTCTGTGACGGACTTTATTAATACCAGTCCGTGTTTGTGCATCAAGATGTGTGACATTGGAGAATACATGTAAAACTGTTAGACGTCATTGCCCTTCGTTTCGAAGGACAACTGATATACCCGAGCGTACATTATGCAACAAACAATGCAACGCGTTTATATCAGCAGCATAGCCTATTGTCGGCAACTGAAAGAAAACTATACTGATTTATACCCTATCACTGACCGCAAACCGCAAACATTATCACTAACTGAAAGAAAATTATGCTGATTTATACCGTCTCACTAACTGGAAAAATATGTTGATTTTTATTTTATCATTAATTGAATGAAAATTGTGTACTGTTTACCCTTTCACTGACTGAAAGAAAAGTGTGCTAATCTATACCGTATCACTGAAAGAAAATTGTGCTGCTTTTTACCCTCTCACTGATTAACAGAAAAGTGTGCTGATCTATAAGGTATCACTGAAAGAAAAGTGTGATGATCTATACCATGTCACTGAAAGAAAAGTGTGCCGATCTATACCATGTCACTGATTATTCTCATCGCTCTTCGTCATTATGTACAGAACTTAATAGCAAAGTTACTATTTGTCCGCAAAATAAAGCAGACGGTAAGCAAAAAACCAGGTCACTCAGTCCAACTCTTATTAGAGGATATACAATATGCGTGAATACTAGATTTGAGAGCACTAATCCAATTAATCTCGGTTCACTTATATCTGTGGCTACAAACGAAAGAGAAACCCTAAACAACTGGCTGGGAATTTAGAACTGTCAATTAAGTTCTTTCTCTGGCAATCTGGCTACTAGGAACTCCGTTTGTCTGTGAAATTCTATATTATAATTTCAGAAACAATAAAATCCAGCCCAAACCAGCCCAACACAAACAAGAAGATATAATTAAGGGAATACATAATTAACTATTATATTAAATGCAATATTTATCTATTAAACGCAAAACGTTAAACTTTCTAAGTTGTCCTGACTTTTGGACACAGTGAAATCAACACTATTTCTACTCAGGAGCCAATTTGAATCTCTAATTTTATAATTCTCTCTCACTCACACAGAAAAGCCCAAACAACACACGTTCACACGCACCCGAAAAAAGACACCATGGCCTTCAAAATAACAGAAGGACCTACACACATTGCACACACTTTTAGAAGCACATATACACACATGCTCGCAAACACACATACACGCACTCGGAGACAAAACACCCATGATCTAAATAATAGAATGACGTACACGCACACACATAAAAATTTTAGAAGTATATATACACGCATGCAAATATACGCACTTACATACTACATGGCTGTCGAAACCTCTTGTGGACCCGGGGGGGGGGGACGAACTCTGTAATGTGTTCCATCTTTTAAAATGTTTGCAATAAATGTTATATACTCTAAAAATGAAAATAGGTTTTGTCTGTCTCGTCAAGGGCCCCTGGAAACTATGGGATTTGGAAATTCAGTCCCACCAGAAAGCCCCACTCGACGGCCCTGCAAACATACACACAGGCATGCGTACGCATACATGGCATACACATATGCACGCCAAACAAGCCGATGGTCATAACAATGACTGCGAACGAACTATGATATTAAAAACAACAAAAAAACCAAACCCGCATAAGAAAATAACAAAAATTTAAACTCTAGGCTATATATAGTATAGTATTCATGTTTCGGACTAACAGGTGACCTAAATATTTTTCTCACCCCACTTATGTCACTTTAGCGTGTTTTGTTCACTATATCAATCTTATTTATTTAAATCCAAGGATAATTATAGCCTGAGTGAACACAGGACAAGTGTATTTGAAACAGAGTGACCTCCCTTAGAGTTAAGTTGTTTCAGCAGGGATAATGCCGCATGCGGACACAACTAAAAAGACATGCAGCCAGGAAGATAAACGAAATACGTGATTGTAACATGTAACTGGATTTTAACAGCTAAAAGAAATAAGTCGAGCAAAGAAAATGAAGACAACGAGGTCCATAAAACAAGAAACCCCTTGTACTTTCTCTATTAGGTTGTTGTTTTTTGTATGTGTGTGTGTGCGCTGCGAGAGAGAGAGAGAGAGAGAGAGAGAGAGAGAGAGAGAGAGAGAGAGAGAGAGAGAGAGAGAGAGAGCACGTATGCATATGCTTTCGCGTATGTCGTGAATGCGTGTTGAAATAAGGGCATGTATGTGTATGTATGAGTGCGTCTGTGATGTTATCACCGCTTACCCCCTTTTATTATATTTTTTTTTTGCCGAAGTTCTACAATTTGGGTAACTCCAATGTTCTACGCACTTTGCTGGCCTACATTTTGGCGTAAACTGAGGTATCCAATCCTTAAAAAAAGAAAATAGAATAAGAAACACAAACAAAAGTACAACAGCCATCATTAAAAGTTTTATTATTTTGCAAAAAACATCGTAACTCCTTACTTACAGGACGAAAATGCTGTATTGGCGTGGTGCCATCTACAAGTAAAAATCTATCTATCTATCTATCTGTCTGTCTATCAAACCATCCATCCATCCGTCTATCTATCTATCTATCATATGAATGTAGAGCAATAGATAGATAGATTATACACAAGCACACAGTACTTGTCATGACAAGTACTTGTGTACACGTTGCACTCAGTGGCTGAAAATGTGTTTGTGTGTGTGTGTGTGTGTGTTTACATCATAATTTAGTGCTTTAGTTGGGTTTCCAGAGCACCACCAGACAGACATCCGGCCACAATGGTGACGCTAAGCTCGTGCAGCGATGAATAGACCACACAGCGTCATATTATTCACAACTGTCTATCATTAGATGCTTGTTAAATTATCATGGGTCTGTATTTCATAAATCAGTTGTCTTGCCAATGATTGTCCGATTCTTTTCAGTGGACAGACAGCAGATTCAGGCAGAGAGACAGACGGAAAGACTAAAAACAGTCAGAAAAGACATGTAAACGGGACAAAGTGATAGACAGATATATAGATAATCGTTGATAAACAGGTAGGTTGACCGATTGATTAATTAAGTAACTGACTGATTATTTTTCAGTATACTAAGCTAACTCTTTCGATAAAACTAGCATGGTTGAGTAATACTTTTTGGAGTGGTATATGAGAAATATTTTTTGGTGTTATATATGACAATTACTAATGACACTTTCACAGCTGTTTTCAATTAATTTGTGATGGTGATGTTAACTGAGAAAGACACTTTGAGGTAATGTATAATAAAATACAACAGTGCAATCGCTCTGTCTATCTATCTACCCACCAGCCGCCCTCACTCTTCTAAGTGTATCTGTTTATCTATTTAACTAGCTATCAGGTCACTATTTGCTTCCATTTATTTGGTTTTTATGTGCAAATATCTTCGACTTCTGTCAGTGGCTGATTTATCTCTCACTTCTACTAAAATAGTGTGCTAATTATTTTCTATTCAGCCGAGTGTTTGTCAGCGGAGTAATTTTGTTTCTTGATTCGTCTATTAATATTATCTGTCACAACTAGTACTAACAGATACAAAGGAAAGGGTATTTACTTAGTCATTCAGTATTTATGTATCTGTTCACTTAATTAAAGAGGAAAACGTAGCAGTATTACGGTTTTGTTTTTGTTTTGTCTTGAAGGGAGAGAAAAAATATCTAGTTCATCTGGAAGTAAGTTACCTGGCATAATTCCAAACTGAGCTTCATTCCTTCTGTGTGGTTTTTTTTTGTTTGTTTGTTTTCTTTTTTTGTTCGTAGCCTTTGACTACCTGCGGAGCTCAACCATGTGCCTTTAGCATGCGCTGCCGAGGAGCAGCTGACAACTATAAACAAAAGCACGTGATGATTACGTCATGTCTTAAGTTTGCACCATTCAGTGCTCGATGCATCTTAAATTTAACCAATCAGCTTGCGGACCAGCATTCAACCCGCTTTTCTAGACTGTCATTTGCATGATAGGATAAACATTGCGCAGATTCACCTCGTTTCGTTGAGTACACCACGTTTTCGAATCAGAAATACAAAATGCCGTTCTTAGGACAAGACTGGCGGTCCCCAGGCGATCAGTGGGTGAGAACAACTGAAGGTTGGGAGCGCCTTCGCCTATGGCGATTGAAAGTCTTTGAAAATTTGAATGAAAATGTAGTGGCAAGGTAAGTCTATTTGGTTCGTCTGCTTTTGCTGAACTCGAGATGGAAACAGTCTCCAAAATTAAAGACTGTTAATAAATCTAAAGTAATTAATTTGTATAAAACACACTTTATTACTCATAAAACATTAACAGTAATTAGCAGTAATAAAAGCAAAAGCAAGTTTAATTTTGACCAGTTATCAGAAGTGCATGTGAATATGCAGTGGTGAAGCCTATTAGTATAGGCCTACTTATGTCCCCCCACACACAACATTTTCCTTTCTTTTTTTATGAACCTTAGATCATCATTAATAATAATAGCGAACGTCTGAAGCAAAAAGAAATAAGGGCACTTTGAAAAATAATTATTTAAAAAAACAACTTTAAAAGTTTGCTTAAATAATAACATTTTTGTTTCTCACAATCTTTGTTACTTTAACAAATATTATGTAAACGGTCTAAATATTTTGAATTTTCATGTTGCAATTGGTTTTTGGTCCCTCAGTAAAATTGTGTGCACTAATGTAATGTAGTTAGATATGATTTTCAGTGTAATTTTAAGCTTTAATTTCTTTCTGGCATAATCTTTTTTTTTCCTGTTGACTGATCTAAAATTTAATTAGAATAAAATGAATCATGATTGGTTTTTCACTTAGAATGTTAATTTGAATTTGGCTGATATAGTATATAAAGTTAAATTTATAATGTTTTACTGCATGTGATATCTATAATATCTTTCATTACCATATGCTGTCAGGCTCATTATATGATTTTCAACAATTGATGTACTTTGGTGTGGGGTTTCTTATCTTTCAAACTTATATAAATTCAGATGTAATATTTAAAACTGTTCATTGTTGATATTCTTCTAAATACTTACAAAGATTAATCCGTATGGCACTTGAAGAAACGGAACCTAGTCAGCAGACCACAGAGAGAAGGAAACCATACATTTTCTATAACAAGGGCAACACACGAGAGGTACATTTAAATAGTCTCTTAATTAGTCTTTTAGCTTACATATAAATATCATTTTACATTTTTTAGTAAACACAAATGATGTCGAGAATAGATTTTAAAAAACAGTTACATTGTGATATTTTTTGACATTTTAACTTTATGAAAGTGTTTGAAGTAAAAATACATTATTATTGAAATTGATGAACTTCCTGTTATTAGTTCTAGTCTGTGATGATACATGATAAGAAGAAGAGTTTTACACACTTTAAAAGCCAATGTTCAAAAATATAAAAGGAAATGAAAATGCAGCTTGTTTACCTTCATTAATGATATAACAAATTCAGTACTGACCGGTCCACATGGTGATTGGGACCCCAAATGTAATGAGGGGAATCAAGTCCCTCCACACGTGTCCAGGGTCCAAAAATCCTAAGGTGAAAGACTGTAAGTTCTGAGAGGAAGAAAACAACAGAATCACCACTACCACTGCTAACTTCAGTGACAATGCTGTGTTTTGGAAACCCAATGCAGCAGATTTGTTATTTCAACAAAACTTATGCAAATGTGTATCAGTCTTTAATGTCTCATTTCCAAGAGGCATATTTTCTTTCTTTCTTCTTCTTATTATTATTTACTGTCCTTTCACATGACAGTATATCTAAAGCACACTGTCTTTTCACATGGCGGTAAATCTAAAGCACAGTTCTTTCACATGGAAGTAAATCTAAAGCATACTGTTCTTTCACATGGCAGTAATCTGAACCACAATCTTTTCACATGGCTGTAAATCTAAGTACATTGTTCTTTCACATAGCAGTAAATCTAAAACGCATCTGTCTTCATGTATAAATATGAACAAAGTATAAATGCTTTATTAGTATAGAATTCTAAATTGCATGGGGTTTTTAGAATCAGATGCTTACAAGCCATCATGATTATGAAAAAAGTGTTGGAGAACTACACTAGCCATTTGTCATTTTTTGCCAAGAAAGAATTGTACGATGCAGACATTTTTTACTGACATGTTGCAGCGCAAGGAACTTGTCTCCCTTGGTGAAGCCCTGTTAAGGCTGGACATGTCAGGGGCAGTGAAGGATATTCGGCGAGCAAATTATGTCTGCAAGGTCAGTTAGCTTTAAATGTTTTTCTTATCAGTATTATTTAAGCATTTTTCTTTTGATTTATTTTAATGTTTACTTTGATCAATTTTCCTGTGAGCAAATTGTAAGGTGTCAGTGGCTGTAATTAGGACACAATGAAATCTGATAAATTCACTTATTTGAAATATCAAATATTTTTGTTAGGTGTATTATTTTTGTATATGCAGCTTTTGCAATTGGTTCTGGATGGAAAGCTAGCTAACTTAAGTGGAACAGCGCAGAAACACATTTTCCATATACTGGAGGCAACGGTTAATGAAGGTAAAATTAAAACAATAATAAAATATAATGAGAATTTATAGTGATCAAAGATTATTATAAAGTGTATTATATCTGAAAAACATTGTGATGAAATTTTATTAGAACTATATCTATAAAACTTCATTTATATTATGTTTTATCAAAAATATATTGGATTATTTTGCTCTTTTTTTTTTTTTATTATAGTCATATTTGTGCAGTTCTGATGTAAATATAATTTAACACAAATCACAAGTAATATTTCTCTGTTGAATGCATGTAAATTAAAGAAATTTTCTTTAAAAGTAACTGGGTTATCAAAAATTGATTATTTTTGCATAATTTTCAAATGAGACAAAAGAAGATTGTGAAGCATAGTCAGTGATGCCTGTAGCAATGCAAGTATTAAATTTTATTTCATCACTATCAATAGCTTTGAATTTAAAATGCTTTTCTGTTAACTGGTAAATCGTAAATCAAGCAGACTATGGATTTATGAACTGACAGTGATGCTATATATATATTTCTGCAACATTTGCACTGTTGAGATTGCAATAAATTTAAATTTGATTTCTGTTAAATGTTGAATTAGATTAGAGATAATTAAATAGGTTTTATCGTGTTACAAGTAAAAATTTACACATAACAAGTTCTAATTGAAAAACGACGATGAATTTCTGATTCCTAGCAACCTTGCTTAGTTTTGATTGAATTAAAAGCAATAATTAGTTTTGTTGTGTTTCAGCAATACGTTCTGAGTTGAACTTTGGTGTAGTGAAGAAGCTACTTCAGTCAGCAGGCTGCGCTCTGGAAGATGGCAAGAACTCACACATTGGCAGCCAGCATCTTTGGGCTCAGCACCGTCAGATCCTCAACAGATTATCAAACCGTCTTTCAGATTACCAGGTCAAAACGGTAAGATTTTAGAAATTTACAAAAAAGAAAATGAATTCTTTCCAAGCAGTATGGAAGCAGCAGCATGAATGACAGCTAGCAGTTGTAGGTTCAACACTGGTAGAGTCTTAATATATTATCTAACCATCTTTCAGTTTAATATTTTTAGTTTTGATTGATTTTTTTAATAAAAAAAGATTCTTTTATTGGAATTTGTATTAAAACTTTGAAATAAAAATTGATGCAATATTAATAGTCAGCAACTTTGGATTTTCCTCTGTCAGATTCTTAATAGATTAATAATTACCGTTTAACAGTAAATACAATTTTCAATTTTGGAAATGAAGGTTTTTTTTTGTTGATTTAAAAAAAATCATAATGAAGTTTAAATCAGAAAGACCTCAAAAGAATCAAGATTAAAAAAATCCATCTATTTGGAGAGCATATTTGTATATTTTTCTCTTAAATTAGAAATGTCAGAATGCCAAGAATGTTGGTGTCAAGTCATTCAAGGAATTAATAAAATATCTCTCTAAGAGAATTAATTGTCTTATACATTTATTTTTATTCAGATGGTTAAACTATACCATACTGAATATTTTAGTGGTTTGTGGGAGTAATAGAAGGCAGCAAACTATATTAATAAAATGTTTTTAACTTCTCAGACACTGATGGAGGATTGTAAAGATTAAAATGATAGTTTCTTCTATATGAATAATTTTCCAGAGAGAAGCAGATAGCCGTATCATGCTGTCAGATTTGCCAGAAGACTGTCTACGACGCATCCTCTCACAAATAGCTGACCACCAAGACGTGATACACACAGGTCAGACAACACATGTGCTACATGGTTTGAGTCAGGAGTCTTGTCTGTGGCGACAGCTCTGTCTTTATCATTTTACCAACCGCCAAATGCTCACATTTTTGCCAAGCAATGTCAGCATTGCTCAAGAAGTGGACAATGTTGACTGGAAGTATTTATACAAGCGATGTTACAAGTAAGAATTATACCCCTCTCTTTAAAAAATGATTCATAATTAAATTTAACTGCACTTTGCAGGTTGTCTGTGTAATTCTGAGACACAAGAGTAGTAAGAACAAAAATAGTTAGATTAACTTTTCATTGCTAAATATTATAAATTTTGAAGAAATTAATAATATTATCATATTATAATGGTATCTTAATCAGATTTACAATATTCAAAAAATTTCTATGATTGTACACATTTAACTGCTTTTATTTTAGTAAAATATATGTACTTTGATATGACTATAATTCTGGGTTGTCTAATGATATTCACTGACTTTGTACAGGTTGATTGAAAACCAGACCAGCTTGGTTGGTTATTATTCTTAATTCATATATTATATTTCAGGAGATTTGGAAAGAAAGAGACATATGCTGACAAGCTAGCTATGTGTGGTCACTGCTGTAGCATCTATTGGCAGGTGAGCATATGTAGGTGAAAAGTAGACTAACATACTTTTCATATATTATAATTATTAATTATATGTAGGTGGGTGGTTTTTTTTATTACTTGTATGTATGTACAAATTCAATAAATGCAGAAGCAAAATAAATATAGATAGAAAAATATTTTGTTAGCATAAAAAATAATTTATGCCATAATAAAATATTTTTTTGTTTTGTTGTGGTACTTTTTAGTCACTGGGCCATCCATGTATTGGGGAGAGTGAAGAAAAAGCAAGGGCACTTACTCCTGAAGAGTTCATCAAGTTATTTCCCCTGTAGATGAAAGCAGATCATCTCACCATATTGTATTAATATAAAATTTTACTTGGCAAACCAGCAAATTCAAATGAATGTTTTCATTTCATAGAACAGGTAAAAACTCCCTTTCTTTTTTGCATTTTTATTATGTGATAAAATGGACAAAGAAATTTAGCAAAGGATTAAGAATTTATCATTAATATCTATTAGGATTGATTTTTTAATACTGATATTTACAGCATAGCACTGGTTTATTATTTTACATGTGAACAGAGATCACAAAATTGAGTTATGTTTGTTTTATGTATCACTAAGTGAAACACTTTAATTTAAATTTTTTAAAATGTATCCATTCATCTCAGAACATTTTTACTCCATGACTGATTCTTTAAAAAAATATGATACACTTGTCAGCATCACTATACACTGTAATTTATGCTTCTCAGTGGGCTTGAAATATTTTTTCCAGTTTCCATCATCATGCTTACATTATGATTGATCTGTATATTTATGATCTGATATTTCTGATTTTTTTCATGCAATTCATTGAATCTCAAAAGCCAACAATAATTAAAAAAAAAAAAATCTGACAGTTCCTTATACATGGTGGAAACATACACACACACACTAAAAACATTCCTGCAAAATTCAATGCATATAATATGTGACAGTGAATTTCCTGTCAAATTGTTCTACCATTGACAGTTCTCATTAGTCAATTCAAAGCATTACGCACACCCCTCCCCTAGAAATCTAGTTGCTTTGTAGTACCAGGAACTTGAATGCAATATATAAAGATAACTTCTTCAGCAGATTGTCTCAACAAAATTTGCAATCCCCATTACTTGCTTTAATGTATATACATTTTAACTTATATACAATGAGAATGTATAATCAGTCTAAATTACATTTATTTATTTATTAATAAAGATGCAATATTGTCAAGAGGTCAGTAAAATCGGGACAGTGCAATTTGGAGGGCTCAGTGCAAAAAAAAAAAAAGTCTGGGTGGTGATGCATTATTGAATATAAATAAGCTTTAACATATAGATATTTATGAATCATTTTAAAATTGCCAAGATGCTTTCCAGATATTTGGTTCTTTTTATAATGTTATCTGCCTGAGAATAGTGACAATGCAGGTTAACTTGATAGCTGATGCTGTTGAAAAAGAACAAATAATTATACCTTGGTTGGGTTCCTAATCTGCTGCTGACAAGCAGATCCGATACTGTTATTGCAGTACAACATTAAAAAAGTTAATCTTTTATCTTCTGCTAGTTGATTTGTTTTTAGCAGCTATGACAAGTATTACTGTTTTTCTTCATGTATTCAAGTTCTAAATCATGCAAAATTTACTAACAGATTTTATTTCACAAAATGTTTAACAACAGTAACTGTGTTGTTGAAATCCTTTTATTTCCCACATCATGTAGAAAAAGATTTATTTCACCAATACTGACATCCCCATCCTAAAAATGAAAAATACTTTAGAAGTTACATTTTATTTATACATGTCTATTTGTTTGTTATGTATTTTTTAAAAATAAATTTTTACTTTTGCTTAAGTACATTTTTGGTCTACAGTATATTAGTGTTAATATCAGTCTTCACATGTACTTAAATCCTCTTGTCTGTTATTTGTTCCTGTCTTGGTGTACTGGTTTATTTTTTTTAATGCTTTTAGTGGCAGTATTGTTCATGTTGTGAACCATTTATTGATATTGAGAACATTAGAGGAGGTTTTGTGAATCAATTTTGTTTTGTGTCCCTTTGTTTGAAATGCTATGGAATGATATATTTAATAAGATATTGCATTAATTTTGCTGTTTTTGAAAACACATGATATGGCTCAACTCATTGAGATATCGCCACTCTAGATCTCAGTTCATTTAAAACAATTATTTAACATGAAACTGAAATCAATGGTGAAATTAATATTGTTCATGTGATTAAATTAAATTCAGGGGGTCCTTAGTTTTGGTGTTTTTATTAATCCATTTCCTAGCAATGTTCAAATCCAAATATTGAGGAACTATATGCAAATATTTCCTGCACTTCTGATCACCTTCAGGGACTGTGAATTCCCCCCCAAAAAAAATAGTTTGCATTTTCTAAATATCTGCCACTTTCCCCCTCTCTTCTTTTCGCATAAACATCATCTGTGCATCTTTCTTTGTGTCCTTTGTAGTGGCCACAGTTTGGTCATTCCAGATTTCAGCCATCCTGAGATGGCTTGGACTACCCATTATTGATCTGGCATCTCCAGTTTCCTCCCATTAATTATCTCACATTCTCTCTGCACACATTTGTTACTTTCCAATTCATATTAACCCCTATTTACATTTCTTATGGATGAAAATCCCAATCTTAAAAGAGATTTGCTTTAATTAGCACTTTTTTAGTTCATAATAATTGTGAATAATGGGGATGATTCCCTGTATATATTTATTGTTAGAAATATATGAACACAAAATGCTAATAACTTTTTTGATAACAAAATTGTTTACTGTCTGGAATGTTATAGTTCTTATTCTGGCTGTTGTTGCCAGTACTTATGGATTAATTGATCATGGTCTATGTGTCTGTGATAAACTTCTGAAGAAAAGAAGTGAAAAGTGAAAGAAAATTATATTTTTGTTTGTACATTTTTACTTTTCATGTACATTATATGCCTACTTGCTACATAGCCTTTTACAAAATAGTATAGAATATATAACCGAACGATATTTTTTCCTCATTGCATTGACATTTAAACTTATTGTTCTTCATTGTAAGTAGCATTGATAATAGCCACTGCATTCATTAATATCTTCCAAATAATATGTTTATAGTAGATCTTGATTAAATTGTATGTAGCATTTTGTTTCAAGAAATCAGCGGAGCTTGTATTAGTTTGCTTTTCAGGTGCAGGTGGTTTTGAGTCAAGTGATCATCAGTTTGGCATATAATTAAGGTTTTTCTCTTGTCTAGACTTGGCAATATGTCTTCACATACTCCTATGGTTGTGTGTAGAGTAAATGCACTGCAGATTAAACTTTCTTGGTGTTTTACAGTTTTCAAATCTTTCATAACTATGTCGTCTTTTATATTTCACATGCACATACTTTGTGTTTTGTTGTTAATTTGGAGAATGTCAGAATTAAAAATATTTTTTGAAACTGTATGCAAGTGACAATAAATAAATGCAAGTGACAATAAATAAAGACAAAATCAGCATCAGTTTTGAATCACATTTTTTGGACTCGTACATAACATTATTCTGTATTACCCAGCAGAGGAAGATAATTACATGTAATTCAGTTATACAAGTGACAATATGTGATAATCTAGTACTGTAAGTACAGGTGATGCAGATACATTTAACTTGGTATGATAATTAAATTAAATTACAGTGTTATCAGTTCTTCACAGTGCCCCAGTACTAATGAAAAGTACGTTGACATTCATGCATCAACAATTTTTGTCCCTAATGTTTGTGCTCATTTCTGTAAGTAGTAATAGTTTAATAGGGAACAATCAATGTCAACCGCACCAACCAACCATCTTTTGATCATGCTACGTTGTTAGTCATTAACAGGTTTCCTAGACTAATAAAAGAGGTGTATGCAATTGGTAAAATGCTCCAATGATGATGCTCCATTAAGTTTCTTAAAGCAGTTAATACAAGATTTGATAATCATTTTTGGAAACAATTTTTCTCATTCTGTTTTTTGAGCAGTTTTACAACTAATATAATGGATTAATACACTGGTACCTTGATATAATGCAGCCCTTGGGGTCCCCAAAATTTGACCACATTGTGAGTCCACATTATAATGAGGGATCCTTTATCATGTATGAACAACCCATGTCATGGGGCGTTACTGCTCATCAACTGACAATTCACCCTACTTCACCACATTTACTTTAAGCAATGTAATTTAAGCATATGTAAATAGACTGTTGGACTAAATTAGAAAATCATGTATATATAAAACATGCGGACTCTTGCAGGACACTCATTTGTTGAAATACAATTTGATAGACATTTTTGTCTCATTCCTTTAATTTTCTTCTGAGCCATTTGATTTTATACAGTGTTGTTAATTTGTAATTGTAATTTAAGAGGCTGAGCAGTAAACAACAACAAAAAAAATGGGGTCCACAGGCTGTCCACTTTATATGTGATTCTGTGATATATTGAGGCATGTAATATCGAGGCACCAGTGAATTGACAAACTTTTACTTCTTACTCCTAGCTCTCAATTTGTCATTAAAAATAAAAAATGTAGCTTTATCTAAATCTTTTTCTGTAAGGAACGTTTGGTTATTGTAATAGCTGTGTACCAGTTTTTTCAATCAGGTAAAGATAGATTATAATTCCTGCACAATTTGAATGATCACACCCCCACAGAGTTAAATTTCAGTTTTAGACAGATTCTGTTATTCTTTATTTTGCATATACAACTAAACACACATGTACTGATGATCCTTATCTTGTTTTATTTTTTATTAAAAAGTGCTGATAAAAAGAAGTTGAATGATTGGAAATGGTCTATTGAGTTGAATGAGAAACTGATGGGTAAGATGAATAGAGGGATAATGCTGGAGATCAAAACTGAATGAGAGAAAGAATAGAATATGAAGCTGTACAAGAGAACTGATAGCAAAGGGCACTATATTGTACATGAGGAAAAAGAGTGGATGAAGATATATTGTATAAAGAAAAAAAGAGTGAATGAAGCTTTATTGTGCAAGGGAAAAGAGAGAAAATGGAGCTATATTATCCAAGAGAAATGACAGAAAATGAAGCTGTGCAGAAAAATTGAAAGTAAATAGAGCTAAACAAGAGAGATAATCAAGTTATATGAGAGATAGAAAGTCAAGCTATTCGAGAGATAGAAAGTAAAGTTATTCGAGAGATAGAATCAAGTTATACAAGAGATAGAAAGTCAAGCTATATGAGAGAGAATCAAGTTATACGAGAGATAGAAAGTCAAGCTACCTGAGAGATAGAATCAAGTTATACAAGAGATAGAAAGTCAAGCTATTTGAGAGATAGAATCAAGTCATATGAGAGATAGAAAGTCAAGCTACTCTAGAGATAGAATCAAGTTATACAAGAGAGAGAAAGTAAAGTTATACAAAAGAATCAAGTTATATGAGAGATGGACAATCAATCTGCACAAGAGAAAGTAAGTTGTACATGATTATGATGAAAAGACAATGAATGAATGTGTTATTGTGGAAATGAAAAGTAAATAAGTATTAAATTTTATATATTGTAACTCAAGAGCAAGTTTGAATTTAAACAACATTTTTTTAAAATACAATTTTATGCATTTAATTAATTATTGTTTTTATTTTATATGCTTATTCCATGACTTCTATTTTTAATGGAGTTAATATTAATTCAACGTAAGGTAGGATTTTCATGATGGGCAGTTAATATTTAGTCTTGAACTAAATAAGGTATGCCACAGAAACAAAACAGATTTGGATATATTTTGTGAAAAGTGATATTTAGCCTGTGAATTGTATCTCAAAGGTATTTTAGTCTGTGATGTGAGTGATCAGTGTTTATTCACAGCTGATGAAACTTGTAAGGGATGCCAGTGAAAGAAAAGTTTGTGATAGATTGATTTTAATGTCTTAGTGTAATTTTTCCTTTCTTTGTTTAAATAAATTTTAAAATAAATCTGAGCATTTGTTTCTTGTGTGAATTTCAGAGAATAGTATTTACTCCATATTCTAGAACTCAAAGTGAAACTGTACATGGTGATGCTCATATTACTGCAAAGAATTCTGAATGTAAAATCTGTACATATATAGTCTTCCAGTTTATGATTTCTTGTTGTTCACTGCTTTACAGCTTTCAATTCTGTATTAGATTATGTGTTCTTTGTTTTATTTTAGATATATACATAGAGAGAGAGAGAGAGAGAGAGAGAGAGAGAGAGAGAGAGAGAGAGAGAGAGAGAGAGAGAGAGAGAGAGAGAGAGAGAGAGAGAGAGAGAGTATTTTATTTTCTAAGCAATGTTATGTCTGGAAGCATGTATATTAACAAAATTACAATAATATATATATATATAGCATGAATTCACAGGCAAACTGACAAAATATTTACACAAAAGAAACATAAATAAAAATGAATTTACATATGTACAGATAGAAGAACTATGACACAAAAGAGACATTACTATTTTTGCTAAAGCAAAACATGCATCTTAAGAGTCAGCCATCTCGAATATGACCAGGGTCTCTTTGTGTCTCAGCTCAAACTGCAGTGAATTCTAGCTAGGAGAATTCTTGATAAGCAAAGGAACACTTCCACAATTTCTACTTTGCTTTCCAAATGTTAAAAATGTGCATGTCTGATAACTAACAAAGGCCAGCAGGAGTGTGTGTACACATGTGAGGTCAGAGGTATTTAGGGCTGTAACCAGTCAGTGAAGCAAAACAAAGAAGAGAAGAAATCTTGTGTTACATTCTTATGAAGACAAGGAGCCAATGAAGTCTGTGGATAAATTTTTGGATCTCTGACTGACTAGCTGCAATGCTTTTAAATCTGAAATTTCTTCACAAGACCAAGCAGTACACTAGATATAAGAGAGTTACAATAATTAAGATTAGAGATAGAGCATCAACAATTAGTACAATTAGTGGCTGACATATCACAGGTCCAGACAGTGACAAACCTACAAACAGGGCTGACATGTCACAGTCCAGACAGTGATAAACCTACAAATAGGGCTGACATGTCAGTCCAGACAGTGAGAAACCTACAAACAGGGCTGACATGTCACAGTCCAGACAGTAAGAAACCTACAAACAGGGCTGACATGTCACAGTCCAGACAGTGAGAAATTTACAAATAGGGCTGGCATGTCACAGTCCAGACAGTGAGAAATTTACAAATAGGGCTGGCATGTCACAGCTCTAGACAATGAAAAAATTACAAATGCAGCTGACATATCACAACTAAATAGGGCTGACTTGTCACAGTTCCATACATGAGGAAAGAGAACTTCAAGAAGTGTACCCGTATTTCTAAGTGAATGATTAAAAGCAATGAGAGCGTCACCAGTATTTACACTCTGGCAGAGGTAAGGACTTATAGGAGCAACTTAAACTCTTATAGGAGCAACAAGCATAATCAGTTTTGTCAACATGCTTATTACTCATCAAGACTTGGCATCAGACAAGTCTCACAACTTAGGGTGGTGGAAGAAATTTCATTAGGGCATTTTTATCTGAATAGTTAAGTATCATTATCATACAACTGGTGTCACAGAATAGCAACATTTTATACTGAATACAGGCTGCTTAGACATAATAAAAGAACTGGTTCAAGAACTGTCTGAACTGGAATGTTTACCATTCAGTGAAACAATTTGTTGTCTTTCAGCCAGATTGGATTTGAACCAAGAGGAAGAAGTAACCTGGATCCCCCTCCCCTCCACACACACAAACATAAATAAATAAAATGCTAATACACCTTCAAGAACTGAAATCTTTCCATCATTCAGATTGAAATCATTAGCAAAATATGTGATAGGGAAGATAAACTGACTGAAAAGCACTGTTATGAGTACACTAATTCAGGTGTGAGACTAACTACTTATGTGCTGAATTTGTGTATCCATTATTCTATTTATATGTTAGAAAGACAAGTAAAACATATTTACAATGAAAGAGCATCAACTCACAAACAAAAGTATAACTAGACAGTGAACCCTTCCTTCAAGAGATCATTAATAAATAAAATATGTCAGTAATTTATGTAGTTATTTATTGCTATACATATTGGATCTTTTTTCCTGCAAGAAAGGTATATAATCTGCTATACAAATGTGTAGATTTAAATAAATGAAAGCAGTAATTCTGGGTATAAAAAAACAACAGTATATATATTTATTATTAAGACAAGAATAAACATATATTCAAATGGTGATTTGGGGGATAACATGTTCTGTTGTCTGCGACTCTTCAGCCTTTGCTTTTTCTAAGCGACGTAGTCTGTAAAGCATCCTCTTATGATTTCTGCTGTTGAGATGTGCTGAAAAACAGAAATAAATTTCAGGTGTGTGTATAGTGTCAGCTATATAATTACGAACAAAGCATGACAATTTAAACTACATTTACAGATAAGATTATAAAAATACGGGCATGATTTGTAATTAGCTTGGCATTTACTAACTTGAAAAGTCAAGCATGCAAACTCTCCTTCCATGGCAATAATAAATGTGTGCAACTGATGTAATGCTAATTTCAGCACATGTGAATACACTTTCGGACACCCCAACCCAAACCAATGGAGGGCGGTTGAGGTGTGCACCAAAATAGGTGTGACCTGTTTTCCCCTCTTCCACCAGCCCTCCTCCATCTTAGATGCACCGCGAGGCTGTGGGGATACCCCAGAAGCAGACCAAGACCGAGAACATCATGAAGATGAAAGGTCTATTGCGGCTTGTGGGGTGAGTGTAAGCGACACACACACACATGAATACAAAGTTGGATTTTCAGGACTGCAACAACTAGTATATAGTATAAAAGACTATAGTGATATGGCAGTAATATGTGATAGTTACAATGTTCTTATAACTGAACAAATATTGTGAGCATATGTGTGTATATATTAAGCTGTTTCAATTATTTGACTGTCCTACTGGCTGCCATATTGCTGCCCCAATTCCCAAATAAAACAAAAATGCATGAAATTAACCAATGCAACACAGAACATGCATACAGAGTGAAATCATGAATATGAAGTCTATGAATACTGTGGGTTCACTGTAAAACAATTGTAGACCATAACAGATAGAGACTATAACAGAAAAAAGCAAAGCAGCAATGGCAAGATCTATAATAGCTATGAAATGACTGTAGATTGTAAAACTGCTGTAGACAATAACATCTGTAGATTATAACAGTAAACACCTAAAATAAATATTTAAAAATTATAGGCTTTTTGAAAAGTAATCATACCTTGCCAATCTTGTAGTGTGACAAAGATGCGTTCACCACAAGTGTGGCAAACATTGTGTACATGAATTGTGGTTTTCTCTTGATCAGGCAATAAGGGATTCAATACAGGTTTTTCACCCTACAAGAAAAAATAAAATAAAAATAGTAATAATAATATATGACTGGACTGTAGTTTTATGTAAGTACTACCTCAAATTAAACATGGGATGTATTCCAGTAAAATCTAGGTGTGTCTCAAATTCACTTATTATAAACCTTGACTGTCCCACAAGGCAACTGCTTTAATTGGAGATATGTTCATGAAGGACAAAAAGCAAATGATATATAACATTATTTAAACTAAAACCAAACTAATTAAGCAGACCTACAATAAGTGAAACAGAAAAAAAAGTATTCTACTTATAGATAGGAATGATCAGAAAATAATATGAATATTCAGCCATAGCTTTCAGTTAATCTTAAAGGTGGTTATTACCTTGAAAAGCAAAAATACTCCTTTCAATCAAGTATAGTTTTACTGTTTAGACACTGAAAAGATGAAGAACAGTGAGTGAATTTTTCAGTATCATGATCTGTTGTCTACCCGAAGAGAGCTGGGGAAAGAACTCGGAAGACCTCAAAATGGTTAGTCAGGTGCATGTAATGTGATATGTGCAAATGGCGTCTGATGTCAAAGGTCATTTAACTAAGAAATACTATACCATGACTTATATCAAATTAATTAGGCATGTGTAACTGTCACTTTGGTCTGAGTTGTTATTAAGTCCTATGATGTGATAAATTAATTAGGCATGTGTAACTGTCACTTTGGTCTGAGTTGTTATTAAGTCCTATGATGTGATAAATTAATTAGGCATGTGTAACTGTCACTTTGGTCTGAGTTGTTAAATTATTACATACCGTGAGTTAAGAAAACTCTACAGCAAGAGCAGTTTACTGACTTTGCTTGTAGGTTAAATATTAATGTACAAGAGTTAAAAAAACTCTACAGTGAGAGAGCAATTTACTGACATGAGTTGTGTACTAGAGTTATAAAAACTAGTTAGATATCAGTGTACTGACTTGGTTTGTAGGTTAAATTATTAATACACTAGACAAAAGAATACTTTACAGAGAGAGAGAAAGAGCATTTTACAAAAAAAATATACATATTAACAATCCTTGAAAACAAGGTAGCAGTGGTTGATTTATAGGTTAGGTAAAATGTTTTATAAGTACTGCTATTATCATGTTTAAAAAAGAAATAATAAAACTGAATATTTCTTATTTTCCGACAAAGATATAGTTAGATCTTTATTGTTTACCTGGACCTATTATTATATATTTGATGTTATCAGTCGTCGTCATCAGACCCCTCCAACGTTATTCTTTCACTAGTGAGCTGTCATAATGAATTGCGAGTTACTCATGGCTACAATTTTCAAGGGTTGCACATGAATATTTATCCTACTATAAGAAAATGAAACACAATAGTATGATGTTAAGTATAACATTGCTAAATTCTAAATGTGAAGGTGAACTCTGAAAACGGGTGGAATGATAAAGTGATAGGTATAACGCAGACTTTAAATAACAACATCAAAACCAAACATGATGAAATTTGTTGTTGTTTCTAACAAGAATCAAGATGACCAGATGGTATTTAATCTCTATGAATATTCAGAAGCACACCCTTAAAATGGAAAGATTTATATAATCTTCATTTAATACATAATTGCCATTAACTTGAAATGATATTTGCATCACAATGTGTTTCTAATTTGTGATGGCATTAAGATCTCTTTTAAGAATGATTTTTTCACTTAGCAAACAGAAATAGCAAATTGTTTCAATGGATTATCAATATAAACAAGAGAAATAGCAACATTCTTAATGGTCTATCATCAGAGAAATGTAATTGTGATATTTTTCAAAAGCTCGCCACAACAGAAACATAAATAATGTCTAATTACCAGAACATCAAAAAAAATATTTCTTTAAGATCTTAAGACTACTGTAACAGAAATAGGAAATTTAAAAGCTTATCTCTAGAACAGAAAGAGTGATTTTTTAAAAAAGGTTTAATAAGTCAAAGAGCAATTTTTTTATCAAACAATTTTCAGCAGCAGAAACAAGTGGTTCACAATATTGTATTAATGGACTGGCTAGAAAGAGTTATTTAAATTTTTCCCCAAGCACTCTCAAGGCATTAAAAAAGAACTGTACCTTTATTGCTAATTAATTCTGATATTAAACAGAACAGTCTGTTTTTAATACCTTTATTACTGATTCAACAACATTTATGGCTGGTTGCAACACCTGGGGTGACCACAGGGATGGATCTGTTGAGTCCAGTCCAAATATTGGTAGTATCTGGGTGCCTGGGCCTACAATTAAATTACATTATATATGGAAAAACAGATTTTACAAAACACAAGTGTAAAACAATTTTTACATTATATAAAGGCAAGAAAAATCTTATATTGTATAAAAGTAAGAATGATTTTACATTATTTTAAATAAATAAAGATTTTACATTACACAGGGGTAAAATTTGCACTACAGTATATTTACTATATAACAGTAAGAAAGATTTTTATTATTTTATTTATTTATATTATTACATTATGTACAAGCAAATAGACATTACATTATATTTTATAAGGGGGAGAATTAAGGTAAGGAAAATTTGACATTACATAAGGTTTAAAGACATCTCATTTTGTTATGGTGACAAAGACTTTACATAAGGATAAGACAGGCTTTCATCAGTACATAAGGATCTCGTAACATCATAGATGATGTTTTGCCAGAGTAGTCAATTTGAAGAATATTATGACTCCCAGCCCTCACGGAGTAAGCACATTACAAGAGTGATGCATATTTTGTGAATATTGGTCAAAAGGGAAAGAACTGCACATAAAATGAGTAATTCTCTCTGTGTCTGATGACTGTAAGCATGGTGGAAAAAGAATTGGCCATGATAGCATACTAACACTGGGTCTGGTAACTGTAAACATAGTGGAAATGAATTGGCTATGATACCACACTAACAATGGGTCTGGTGACTGTAAACATAGAAAATGAGTTGGCTATGTTAGTACACTAAGACTGGGTCTGGTCAGAATTTATTTAATTTCTCGAGAAATGGGAGAAGATATGGTTCATGGCTGCTGTTAGTTAACTCTTGCAAGCACAAGATTAGCACAGCAGAGCACTATTTTTACCACAAAAAAAATCAGTATATCTTGATAACTGAAGAAAAATTATGGGCCACAACAAAGAATTAGTGTCTTTTGAGTTGTAAAGAGAAATTATGGACCATATCAAAAATATCAGTGTCTTTTGATCAGTAAAGAAAAATTATAGAACAAAAACATCAGAATCTCTCGATCAGTGAAGAAAAAAATAGGGACCACAACAAAAACATCAGTGTCTCTTGATTAAGGAAGAAAAACCATGTGCTGTTAAATGATTCCATTCCATTTTCCTCTATTTGAGAAACAGCACAACAGGGAGCTAACCTACATGTCTCTGTGTGGGAAACAGCATTGCTGGGAGGTAGGCTACATTGCCTCAATGTGGGAAACAGCATAGCATGGAGCTAACCTACATGCCTCTGTGGGAAACAGCTTTGCTGGGAGGTAGGCTACATTGCCTCTATTTGGGAAACAGCATAGCAGGGAGCAAGTCTACATGTCTCTATGTGAGAAACAGCATAGAAAGGAGCTAGGCTACTTGCCTTTTATATGGAAATGATGAGCCCTTTTTTTCCCCCAGAATCATTCGCCACTGTCTGATTTGTCATGTCACTTATAAAGTTTAACAATTCTCCTTTGGAAAAGAGGACAGAAGTGGATTTACTCCTTTACTCCTAATCTCTGGGTTAAGGATGGGTTTACAACTGTTCTCCGGGAATGCCGTACTGATCTTAATTCATTAAGACCACAGTATAGGATGCAAAATTCCAGATGGCTCAATCCCCTTTCATACAAGTCTGGGTCTAGTGTGGATTCTGTATATACTGGTTGCCATGAGGAGACAGATTTGATAGAAATGATGACATAGACAAGCAAAATTGTTATGTAATTTATGCAAAACTGACATGACAGACAGAGCTTAAATGCTCTGGACAATAATCCCTTTTAGAAGATTTCAGAGACAAACTTCAGTACAAGTAGATCGCATGATGACAGAAGACTAAGTTGTTAGAATATTTTGACTGAAATACCTCTCACAGCAGGTGTTTCAAAAGTTTAATAAGCTAAATATATCCTCACACAAAGATCTGTCAGATCTCATGGTCAATATGGAATGAGAAATGTCCAAACAGGTATCTTTTATCTTGCATAGGACTTGGGAGCTGAGCCAAACTATTTTAAAATCTGACCTCTAAGAATCACTGTAAATTACAGTTTAAAACCATGTCTTTTAAAACCCTTATTCCAGTGGCTTTATCTTCAGCAAGAAAACTCAGTGAAATATGTCCTTTGTTTGAGAATCCCTCTAATTATTTCTCTTAGACGGATCACTTATATTAGTAATGAGTCCATTTTTACTGGCAAAGAATAACCTTGATAAGGGTGTTCAATCAGTCATTATCTCCCCTTGGTAAATACTAAGATAGTGCCTCTTCCATGTAGGAAGGTGTTAAAAATTTATAGATCAGATGTAGATCAGATTCTTGCAAAGGGAATAAATCTAGGCTCTTTCTGTTCATCTCAGAGTTAGGGTTATCTATAACTGCACTCGGCTATAGCATGTCAACAAACATTCTTTTCATGCATGCCTACAATCAGTTAAAGCTCATGATATTATTAAAACAGGGGTGTCTATGTGCAGCCTGCTAAGTTCTGTTCTGTTCAAGTTCTTGGCCTGCCCAAACCATATTAGGCAATAGTGGAATAGTCTATTTAGAATAAATCCACACACCCAACTACTTTGCTTTAAGTATGGGTTTGAGGTAGAGGGTGTGATTGCAGCCACAGGAGGGAGGGAGACTCTCACCAGAGACATTTGAAGTCACTGTGAGATGGTGAAGTGTTAGATAAGATGCTGAATCAAAGAATGATGCGATTTTAAAGGGGACATAAAAACCCAACCAAAGAGCCAGTCAGATATCAACTTAAGCAATCCATTTTGCCTGATGATCTCCCTTTGAGGGGCGAAGGCTTGATATTGGATTCCTCTAAATTACTGTTGGGAGTTTGGGGTGGTGGTGGGATGTTTAGTGCCTGTTAATACTGACCTAACTACAAGCCAGAAGCCACTGTTGTCTGTCTTGGCTGTTCAATGTTGTCATACATACCTACAATCTTAAAAGCTCAATCACAATATATGTTTAAAGCTCAAGATATAAGAGGAATTTCAATCACACATGCCCACAATTTGTTAAAGCTCAAGGTATTAGGAATTTCAATCATACATGCCCACAATTTGTTAAAGCTCAAGATATGAGGAATTTCAATCACACATGCCCACAATTTGTTAAAGCTCAAAGGTATTAGATCAAATTTCAATCATGCATTCCCACAATTTGTTCAAGTTTAAGGTATTAGAGCAAATTTCAGATATGAATACTGACAAATCTCCACTTTCCACAAGAAGCAATGTCAGATTCTCTCGGAATAAAATAAAATATACTCAAACACATTTGTCGTAAATAAGATAAATAATTTTGGTTGTTGTGTGAAAGCGCCATAAGTGCGTATGTGATCAAATAATAATAGCATTTATAATATGAAAAAGTCACAAGTCAAGTCTTTTTTGCACATTTCTTTAAACTTCAATGAAAATAAATTTTAATATATTTTTAAAAAAACAACTATAAACTAAACTTACGATTGAGAAATCTATTTTTAATCCATCTCAGTTGTTTGCGAACATACTGACGAGTTGCTAGTTTTAGAGATTCTACTCCTGCACAAAATAAAAAGAATAAATTATAGCAAAGACTTTCTCTTAAAAAAGTACTGAATAAAATTAGTCTTACAAAATGCTAAGTATTACAATGAACTCTATCTAACATCAGATTTGAAATTGGTTTTATATATTTTAAAGATAATTAATGTTTGGTTAAAGTGATTTCATCAGGAAATACAAAGTAGAAGTAGATGAAAAATCAAAATACCTAGTTAAAAAAAAAGAATAAAAGTCTACCAGCTGATGTTGATTGCTTTGAAATGAAATAAATATTTTTGGAATCTTAATAATCAAAAAGTGCTGTTGCTTCTTTAAAGAACCTATAGGTATATACTGCCTATCTGTTTATATATTAATTGTTTTGAAGTATAGAATCAACAAGTCAACTACTGATTTTGTATTTTATATACAGAGAAGCAAGTTTTGAATCTGATTTAATTTAAACAAGTATCTTCTTTTATTATACATTTAATGTAAGATATTGAAGACTGCCAATATAATGTCAGAAATAGTTATTGTTGGTGCATTGCTGACATGGATGATTGTATGTAAATTAAAAAAATATATAAAAATATATATATGAAAATTATATTCAGTAACTGCTAACAATGAATGCATAATTAATAACTCTGTAGTTATTTCTGATACATACAGTTCCTTATCATTTGTACTAACTACTAACGAAACAATGAACAACTAACTATAGAGTTATTTCTGAAAAACAAAATTTCTGGAAAACAATGAATGTACAATTAACTAACTATATAGTTATTTCAGGAAAATAATGAATGTGCAATTAAATAACTTTTTGAACTTACCTTTTTGAAGGCATTCCCTCCCTTCTAATGTGTCTCTCTTTTCAATTGGCAGAATGAGATATTCGTGGAATTCTTTGAGTCCTATACTCTGAAAAATACCCAAGCTGTAGTCTCCCTCACTGTAGAAGAAAGAAAAAACTATCAACAATATTATGGATTTTATTTGAACATACTTTAAAAGAAAAGTTATTTGAAAATACAACAATAATATTATGGATTTAGTTGAACATACTTTATAAGAAAGGTTATGCGAAGAAACACCAAAATATTGTGGATTTTATTGTGCATACTTTAAAAGAAACAACAAGAATATTATGGATTTTACTGTGCATAATTAAAAGAAAAGCCATGTGAAAACACAACAATAACATTATGGAGCTTATTATATGTACTTTAAAAGAAAGATCATGTGTAAAAAAAGCAGTATGATTAAGTCCAACTTGAATGAATGGGTGAATGGGAGGTGAGAATACAAGTGATTCTTGGAAGTGTGGGGAATTTGTATGCAGGCATGCATTTGTATGTGCATGTAGTATACAAGTCAAAATCTGGAACATTTGTTGACCTATTCCTGTGAAAAATTTGTTTTTCCTCTCATAGTTTATATTTCCAGTTAATCATTTTTTCTCTATTATGTTTTATGTTATTTCTGTAGTGAATGTCCTCCCAGAAATAATAAAATGACTGTAAAACAAATGTATAACATCAGCAAACATATTAATTTTATGTGGGTACTGAAATAGCCTGGCTTCTACATTGGTTCTATTTTCGATTGTTGGAATTTTAAAGTTAAGTTCTAGTATGATTTTCTGACATTTCTTGAATAATTCTTCAAAAGTAACTGAGCTTACTTTAGAGATTAACCTAGTCAAAGTAATAAAATTTAGAGTCAAAATGGTTGCTGCCCCAAACAAGCCAATATGTCTGGAATAATTACTATAAATTATATTTATCATGCTAAATATCTGAAACATGGAGATCATATTTAAAGCAACTGACCGAAATTAATCTTTAATGCTCTGATGTATGCTTAATTAGTAATCTAGTCCACTTGACTCAATTACAGAAAATGCATATACAATTTTTACAAAACAAAATAGCAATAACAAAAGACCCAAAACAAAATAACAACAGAATTCTTTAGCCAAGACCACACATAGGAGAAATTCTGAGTAATCATAACTGGTGGACCTTTTTTGAAATCTCTTCTGAGGTTAATTATTAAGTTAAAATATGAAGCGTGCATTTTCTACAAATACACAGAGTGTTTCTAGGTTCACTTACTTGAGGCACTGCAGAAGCACTCACCCATTCTGTGCTGCCTGACTAGACAGATAGAGTTTGTGAAAATCGTGCAATTCTTCAACCAGTCCTCGTTTCATCATATCTTCCACACGCTGATCTAGACGTTCATCTAGCACTAAAAATGTGCAGAAAACACTAAATGCATTGAATAAATATATTGTGTAATTCATCTTTCCTTAAAATTTACAGCATAAGACAGATAAAAAAAGGATATAATATTTAATAAGCTGAATGAAACAAATTATGATAAGCATAATGTGTTTTTAATAAACACACTAAATTTAGTAATAAGAAGTCTACACTCTTCAACCTAGTAATATCCAAAATTAGACTAAAAAATTAAATAAAGAATGCTGAATTCCATATTGTTACAATCCTGAATGATTACAAGGGAACTAACTATCAAAAATAATATCTAGTTATTGTTCTGTAACTTAGGGGGATTCTTTGTTGTTATTATCCGAGTTGAGGAAGTGATTACAAGGGAACTAATTATAAAAAAGAATAAAATCAAAAGCCACCATTATGTTTGTAATTTTGCTTTTTTTTAATTTTATTATTTTAATCAATCAGTGATTACACAAGAGAACTAATTATCAAAAAGAATAATATCAAAAACCAATGTTATTTTCTGTAACTCAGCTTTGTTTTTGTTTTTATTATCCTCACCAAGAATTGATTACAAGACCTAATTATCAAAAAGAATAATATCAAAAGTCATCATTGTGAAACTTAGCTTTATTTCTGTTGTTATTATCCTGATCCAGCAGTGATTACAAGGGAACTAATTATCAAAAAAAAAAAGAATAAAATCATCCATTGTTATGTTCTGTAAATGAGCTTTGTTTTTGTTGTTATTGTCCCGATCAAATAGCAGTTACAGGGGAACTAATCATTATAAAGAATAATGTCACCAACATTACATTCCTAACTTAGCTTTGTTACTATGAGAAGGAAAGATTTAAAATGTAAAAAATGCCACAAATCTCACTTGACACAGAAAATGAGTAAAGAGCATATTTCAGTCAGCAGAAACTGGAACATTTTAAGCATAAGAACAAACATCACAACCATAAGTTAAGTAAGTTTAAATATACTGAACAAACATAAGCTGGGTAAGTTTTACTATTGTGCAAACATAAGCTGGGTAAGTTTCACTATTGTGCAAACATAAGCTGGGTAAGTTTTACTATTGTGCAAACATAAGCTGGGTAAGTTTTACTATTGTGCAAACATAAGCTGGGTAAGTTTTACTATTGTGCAAACATAAGCTGGGTAAGTTTTACTATTGTGCAAACATAAGCTGGCTAAGTTTTACTATTGTGCAAACATAAGCTGGCTAAGTTTTACTATTGTGCAAACCTAAGCTGGCTAAGTTTTACTATTGTGCAAACCTAAGCTGGCTAAGTTTCAATAAGTTAAGTTGTCCAAGGGATAAATACTAAATCAGGTATAAATAAGTGCAAAACACAGATGATGAAATCAATGAACAGATGAGTAAGAGTTATTGATGAACAAAAAATAGTGTCCCTTAATGAATTCTCAATGCCAAGATGAAAGAATGAAAATGGGGACAGGGAAGAATAGTCACGATGATTAGTTTTAAGGAATCTATGTAAAAGACTACCTTTCAGATCACATTGCATCCAAAAGACACAGCAATTTGGAAATCGGAGATCACCACTGAGACCTGGAGTATTGGCTACGGCATGCTGTGTCTTGTGAATGGCACTCATTGGCACTCCACAGTCATCATACACTTGAAGTGCTCTGCAGTAAATAAAATTTGTCATACACTTGAAGTGCTCTGCAGTAAATAAAGTTTGTCATACACTTGAAGTGCTCTGCAGTAAAAAAAGTTTGTCATACACTCGAAGTGCTCTGCAGTAAAAAAAGTTTGTCATACACTCAATGTGCTCTGCAGTAAATAAAGTTTGTCATACACTTGAAGTGCTCTGCAGTAAAAAAAGTTTGTCATACACTCGAAGTGCTCTGCAGTAAATAAAGTTTGTACCTCAATGCTCAGCTAAGTATTCACTGTGTCCATTATTTCTTAATAACTTCTGTGCCAATCTTTTAGAACAAATGCTTCCTCTCAGAGAATTTTTTAGGGTTGTTATATTAATATATTATTGACTTTAAATCAGATTAGAAATTTAGAAGAGATTTATTTCAATAACTTTTATCTCTGACAGAACAGAGATTTATCTCTCTCTATATATATCCCTTGACTACCATATACTGCCCTCAAAATATAGTAGTGAAGAGGTTAAGTTTGAACTCATTGACAACTGAATGTTGCTTTTCTAACAAAAACATCTTAATAAAATTGCTAAATATTTCTTTCTGGTGTGTTAGCCTTAATTAAGGTTCAATATTTTACTGATCAGAACTACTTTCCTTTCTTCTCATCTTTTTCATCATTTTCTTTTTTAATCCTATCCAGTCTCTTTACCATTAGCTTTTCTATCCTGTTATTTCTTTTCTTTTTAATAATTTTTGAATACAGCATAGTGGAAAGGAAATTTACACATGCTGCTCCAACCATGACTCTTCATTCAATACAATTCACTAAAATTATTTTGCTCCAATCAATTCACCACAACTACTTTCTCAACAAATTTATAGATTCAGAGGCAGACAACTCACGAACAGTCTAGAGTGCATTCAAACAAGCCTCAAGTATTCTCAAAAACATTCAATAACTTATTTTATCTCCTTCATCTGGATAGTGCCTTCCTCTTACTGTTAAATTTAATCTATTTGCTAATTTATTTGATAACCATACCTTACAATTTTCCGTCGGTCCTTGGGGTGCAATAACTTGGCTGACTCAGGATCCACTTTCTGTAGCAGGCAGTATAAATCTTTTGATGCAAAATCAGCATATCTTCCCTGCTTTTCCCTTTTTGCTTCACTACATTCTCCTTCTACAGTCAGGTCATTTTCATGATGTGAATGAAAGTGCCTTTCATAGTCTGAAAGATCACTGACTGATGTTGGTGGGGTTGCAGTTTCTCTGTCATCATGTTGTGTGGATAAAGTTGCAAGAGACTTGGAATATTTGGGGCATGGGGTCTCTGGATGGTGGACATGTTTACAGCATACACCAGCTTCCTGATTTTGTTCACATGGACTCATATTTCGTTTTGTGACTTCAAAGTTTTGGTTAGGAAGCTGGATTTTATTGAGATCTATTTGATCTTCACTAAAATCCTCATGAGAACCTGCCTTCTGCTTAGTTATTTCAATAATCTAAAAGAATATAAAAGACTGTTTCATGTCCAAAGACCATTGAGGGCCAAAAGAAAGTGATTTATTTATTTGTGCAAACAAAAAATATTTGTTTTGGGATACACTGTCTTACAAATATGTTAATTAAGTAATATATTTATATGAAAACACAAGATAACAAAAGACAAGTGTATGATTAAAAGAATATTCCATAAATTGTTGTCATTATAAGCAAAGAAGCAATATGCAGAATACAGTATTATTCATTTAAACATATTCTTACATAACAGAAGTCACTGATTGACTGGATTATTTTATGTCTGTATACAACGTATGAATGTAAAAGCATGTGGAGGAACACAGGAAAGAGTGTGTGTGTGTGGGGGGGGGGGAGGAAACAATTTCTTTACCTCTGTGTCAATGAGAAACTTCCACAGCAAAGACTCAATGTAGTAGTTTGTACCACCAGTTATAATTGGCAGTTTCTTTTCATCCAACAACTTCTCAACCTGCTAATGGTCAAGGTTAGAATTACACAACATTCTGTAATACTTCATAATAATTTGTATATTTATAGCTTCGCAACACAATCACAACTTGTAATACTATGTTTAAGTACACTGATTCCTGTTATTATGAAGACTCGACATTCAGTTACACAATTCCCTGCATTTTCATTATAATAAAATAGTTCTTAAAAAAAATTCTTAAACAAAAATTTCCAAAAACTCTCATTGTGTTTTGCCCCAAAATAATATTTCTTAAATTTTACAGTTGTAAGTTGCATATTAAATATAAATGACTTTATAAAAGCAAACTGAAATGATTATGTTATTAAGTCACAGGATTTTAGTGCATTGAAAACTATGAATAAACAAATACAAGATACATTACTGACTTCATATAATCAAAGTACACATTTCCATGTATACAATGAAGGATCAAGTTAGAGGCTATTTTCATCACACTGGTATAAAGTAAATGTGAATAAATGTGTTACATTCTTCAGCACTACAAAAGTAAATGAATAAATATAATTTAGAATCTACCTGCAAGCAAGGCTGTTATAGTTATGAGAAACAGGGGTCAAACTGATATTAGCAAGACTGTTTTCGATATGGGAAGTAGCGGATTAAACTGGTACTAGAAAAACTGTTTTAGATATGGGAAGTAGGGGATCAAACTGGTACCAGCAAAACTGTTTTAGATATGGGAAGTAGGGGATCAAACTGGTACTAGCAAAACTGTTTTAGATATGGGAAGTAGGGGATCAAACTGGTACCAGCAAAACTGTTTTAGAAATGGGAAGTAGGGGATCAAACTGGTACTAGCAAAACTGTTTTAGATATGGGAAGTAGGGGATCAAACTGGTACTAGCAAAACTGTTTTAGATGTCAGAAATAGGGGATCAAACTGGTGCTGGCAAGACTAAGACAAATATTAGAAAAATTGGGAAGTAGGGGGTCAAACTGACAATGGCAAGACTGTTGTGGATATGGGAAATAGGTGTTCAAACTGGTTTTGGCAAGACTGCTATGGATATGGGAAATAGGTGTTCAAACTGGTTTTGGCAAAACTGTTGTAGATATGGGTAGTAGAGGGTCAAACTGTTACTAGCAAGACTGTTGTAGATAATTAAAGTAAATGGGAAGTAAGGGTATCAAAATGACCATGGCTACGGCTACACTCATCAAAGCTTAATTAAAATATTTTTTCACTGGTGTAATTTTACCAACAACTGCATTTGATTTAATGATAACATTACAAAGCACAAACATAAATAAGCATACTTTTTTATAATTTTAACTTGACAATACATTTATAGGTGATAATTTTTTTTAAAAGTCAGTGATGGTGCTCCTAAACTAGCGATTAATAAAGGTTTCAATCTAAGAGCAGTATACCATAGTGTGCATTACAAAAACGGGTATTATTTTTTTTTACGAGTACAAAACAGCACTAAGTAAAGTGTGCAATCATGGGGATTAGCTATTTTATTGTATTAACAAAAAAACAAAAAAAAAAAAGCTGGATGCCACAAAGTAACCACAACCTAAGGCAAATGAAGAGGAGCTGTTATTGGAATCAATGAGGTCTTACACAGCCCTGCTTGCTGTTGCATCACTTTGATGTAAAGATAAAACAATTAAAATTTAAAAAATCAACATTCGTTTTGAAACAGTAAAACTTTAAATTAAGATTTCATGCCCACCCCTCAATATGAGGAACATATTTGCAGTATCTGGTTGTGAAATCCATGGTCAATGCTTTAACTACAATTACAGAACAAACATGAAAGTTTAAAAGTAATGAAACTATATAATCACAATAATAACATCACAATCCTTGAAAGTAACTTCTACCTCTCGCAACAATAATGAAAGAACATCACAAAACAGGTCTCATCTCCCAAGGATACAAGTGGCAAAGCAGCGTTACGAAAATTGAACACATTATTGTTCTTGCTGAGTGGACTGAATACACTCAGAAGATGGTGGGGGCAGGAAGCCTGCTCATCCTGAGTGACTTTATTGCTGATGATATCCAGTCCTTTATATATCTGTGAAAAAAAAACCCACTAGGTCTAAATATATTTTGCACATTTGTCAAAAAGGATTAGAATTGTACTAGGAAACAATACAAAACTGTTTTTAAAATTGTAATTTTGTTAAAATATAATGCAATGAGAACAAATAATTAACAAAAATTATATTAATGAAAGAGTTGAATCAAGTAGGAGTCTATTTCTTTTTGCATATAACAGAATATGCACTACATAAAGGATACTAAGCAATAAGTATCTATGCATTTACTTAAATCTTGATGCTTTGCAAATAATTAAGGTAGACAAGTCATTGACCTTTCTAATTCTATATAGCTAACTTGAGTAATGTTCAGGAGACCATAAAATTTGTTATATCATTACATAATATTCCAGTTAAGTCTAAATGCTTTGTTAAGCTGAGAATAATTATGTTGAAATTTGATGGAACTAAAACATCTCAACTCCAGTTTTCCTCACATAGGAAATGTAAATAAAGATAAATTTTAAAATGCCACTTGGTTGGGTTTCATTCAGGCTGTTTAAGAGTTTGATTCTGGTCAAATAATGGAAACCCAGAATAAAAATAAATGTATATTAATCTTTTATTCAATCAAGAAAATGTGGGCTATTTTATTAATTAAAATGCATTTTATTTCAGATCAGATATGTCTCTTCTTTTGAATAAGTATATACACTTACTTCTTCTATTACCAAATAGATATGTATTCATGAAGTCATAGGTGACAGAATTGAGAAATAAATATACAGTGTTGCCAGGTCAGTAGGTTTCCTGCCCAATTGGGCTACTTTGAGATCTGTTCCACTGGAAATTTTGGCTGGTTGTGGCTTGTTGATTTTTTGGTCTAGTTCAATCCATCTGTAGTTTTTGGGCTATGGCAGTTGACAGTCTGCTTGCACTTTGGCCTGCAATCTGCATGGTAGGTGGCTGCACCTTGTCTCAAGGACTACATTCCACATTCTGAGCCTTCCATGTTGTTCTGTAGACATGATGTCACTATTGGCACATTGGCAAAATCTGAACAGCAAGCAGGCATAAATTTCACATTCATAGACTACTCAAGTGTTGAGTTGTTGTGTGTAGGATATAGTCAGTCATAGGCCTGTGTAAAATTCAATTTGTTCTAATCTAACAGAATCTGTTTTGTTTAATATAGTAATGATGATTTTGACTTCTGATTTTTAATTTTTTATGACTGCTTTGCTGGTTAATACTGCTGCTAATAACCTTATTTTAATGATTTTGATTCTTCTTGCATAGCTATACAACAAGTATTATAACTGTTTTATTTATTTTATTATGGTCTCATGTGATTTATTTAGGTCTATATAGTATGCATAACTATTAAGTATAGAACTAAGATTATTTAGCTAGCTGACGTCAAAGCTCTGGGAGCACGGTTGTGGGAGGGCGACTTAGTAAGTAACAATTGTGAACCATTTAGGCTACTTTTGGGATAATTTCAGGTAGCCATTGGGAGAATTTTGTCGGATCGACCTGGCAACACTGTAAATATGTGTCAATCTTTCTCAATCTGGTCATGCTATGGGGGTTGGGGAGGGGGAGTTACACTTTGAACAGCAACAGACTGACAAATATTTATAATATGAAAAATTAAGGAGATAGTACTTATCACAAGTAAATTCTCTCATCAGTTCATCCGCTATTTGATCGTGATCACTTAATGGAAACGTCTTGCAAGTAATCTGTACTAATACATACACATATTTGTAATTTATTTTTGTTTGATTAATACAAAGAACTGACTTAAATTCTCAGATTAATATTTTACGATTCTATATTTTAGCGTGGAAAAACAAACAAAAATGTAAATAATAAAATCAAAACTAAAAAAAAGGCGACCAATTTTTGTCAACATTTCTACACAGTTGGTAGCTACTGGAATTTGTTGCACCTTGCATTTGTTTACCTGCATTGAATCAGCATTTATAATTTCACCATTAAAATATCGAGCAAGCTCAATTGCAAGTTTAGATTTTCCCGTTCCTGTTGCTCCTAAAACAACCACAACAGGGATCCTCTTAGCAGCTGCCATCATGTTTGACATCGAAAGGGAAATGATCGTAGATTCGTCCAGAGTGATTCCATCTTTCCCGCGGAGATTTTGATTTAAGGTTGTTGCTGTTGGCATTTTAGAATAATTATGTTCGCTTTTAAACTGAAAAAGTTTGTATTTGAACTGCTCATAATATACATGGAAAATTTAATAAACGTGAACATTAAGGCATACAGATAATATGTATAATATTGTTTCTACCATAAATGATAGTGGCTACGGCATTAAACCAAATGATGTCCGTGCCATTTGAAACTCCGAAACGTGAAATTCGTGATGCACAGAAATTTGTTTGTATGTGGATTTTCGTATTGAAAGAGTTAACATTTTGTACATGCTGATATCATGGGTACTAAAAGTGAGCAGCAGTCAAAACTGTAGTTTCAGAATTTAATACCACTCAAGTGTCCCTCGAATCAGTTCAGGATTAAACAATTTAAAATATAATAAAGTTCTTGTTGTGATATAGTGATTGAAAAAGGAGGAAAAAAGGAAAGGGGGCGTTTTGTAAAAAAAAAAAAAATAATAATATTTTTAAAATGACGTCATTTTTCAAAGAGTCTAAGGAAGCGATTTCTCCCTGAAGAAAATTATCTTTAATCTTTGAAACAGATTTATATATAAAATCAAAAGAAAATTTAATTATCAGTACCAACATTTGGTTATACATTTGAAATATTTTACTTAAATTTCTAAGCTATTTTAAATTTGACATTATTTTGGATAATTAGTAACCGAAATATATTTATTTTTACTTTAACACAAAAGCCAGCTATGATTAATTTTTTTTTCTATTTTCAATTGGATCTGGATTTCAACAAGTAAACATACAATGAAAAAGGTTAAGCACAATTTTTATTGTTACGTGTATCCAAATTTCTATAAACACACAAATGTGAAAAATATTCATAAGCACACACCAGAACTGAATAGAGAAAAGTATTATTAATTCAAGTGCTTTTATTTTAATAAATCAGTAGGACTTTTTGCACTACATTTCATTAGCCAGTTTTTAGCAGTTGAGCGACTAAAATTATATTCTCATTTGTTAGCAATCCTCAAGATGCCCATCTGTAAGTCAAGATCTATATTTTGACTTTATTATGTTCATCATTAAAATCAGTTCACCTAGATCAATGAAATCGAATTAATATTTATTGTGTACACTGTAGATTCCAAAAATTATCATCTGTTGCCGTTGATTTGAGAACAATATCATTTTGAAGGTCCAAAATCTTGAGTTTTACTTCTCTTCTTACTTGAATGAGACTTGCAGTTGATTAGCCATTTTAACCTTAGTTGGCAAGTAAAAGGATTTCCAAGTAAGGTAATCACAGACTCTGTGATGATGAACTGTTGAAATATCTTTGCAAACTGCAACTGAGGTTTTTGAATGTAGTGACGAGTTAAAATCACTGTCCATGATACAACACCACCCTAGTTATTGGTTATGATTATTATTATTAATAATTCATAACTAATTACAAGTGATGAGAATCTTAATTTTTATGTTATTAATTAATAATTCTCTAGAAGACACCACTCATCTCTCTCACTTGGTGGATATACAGGCGCTGTAAATATTTTCTTCTTGCACAACATTAAAGACAAACATTTACTGTCACACACAATATTTCCATATGTGGAGAATTTCTTACCATAGGAGAAGATAAATCTGTCTTTAATCTTATTTAGTGAGCCTCCCATCCACCCATTATCTCTCCAGATTATGGTTATCAGTATGTATAAGAAGGTCAAATTTATTAAATCAATAAATATGCATATAACAAATTAAATGAAAAGATTATTTGACATCAGTATTTTCATGAAACCATGTTTGAATAATTTCAATGCCTATACACAATTCAGCAGATTAATGTCAATATATATATATATATATATCACAGGACAATTCTAATCTGAGAACATAAATGGAGTTAGAGAGAGATAAGTGATAATAGTTTGTACATAATTGCTGCAATAGTCTTTCATGACAATGTCACAAGTCTATTGGTTACAATAGAATTGTTAGTTTTTATGTATTCCTCTAGCACGCTGTAGAATATTTCATAAGCTGCTGTTCTCTCAAGACTAATCTGGGCACTCCTTCATTGTATTAATTCTCTCCAGCAAAAAAAAAACAATGTAGCAATTTCCAGTAACTTCCTTATACCAGAAATTCCATGATGTGGTCAAGCACATTTTGCCACCATACACCAACAGAGTCCAGTGTACCCTTACATTTACGCAAAGGGGTAAAGACTTCTTGAATCTACCATGGTTATAGCAGTTTATAAATCAATAAACTGGGAGATTCTAAAAAAAGAAGGCTGCTTCTTCTCATTAAGCTGATGCCACATTTCATGACTGGACTTTTTCCACACCAAATTCAAAGTGATTAGAAAATAGAATTATTTTAGAAGGTAAACTTTGATCTCAGCCCATTGGCTGGTCTCGTTCTTGTAAATCATAACCATTGGATAATAGAACTACTCATCTACTTGGAACTGGTTTAGATTACATCAGCGAATTCTAGCATGTTCTTTATCTGAGTTGTTTACTCCAACTCAGACACAAAAAGTACCATCATAAGCAGTGCCCAAGGTTGGGTCATGTTCACATTTAACAATTTATATAACAGATAAGTTTAGAAATAGGGATAGGCAAATTTACTCTGCCACACTGTCAAATATAATTTTCTTAATATTTGAAAAATGTACAAGAGGCTTCATCTGTGACTTACTTCCATATGATCAGCCTGCTTTGAGTGATTTTACAGAATCTAAAATGAGTGAGGTTGGATGGAACAACCTACATTTACACTACTTTTCACACCTTACCATGGGCACATGTATATGCCTCAAAGGGTGCCTGGAGCCTGCAGGCATTTGTGTTGGGAACCACTAGTGTGTCCATGGTCTCAAGTAAATAATAATGACTTCACACTTGAGGCCAGTTCCAACTGATCCAGGTCTCTGATTCATTCGGTTGGCTGGTAAAATCTTTTAGTAAACAAAACTGTTTCTTCATACACCACTAGTTGGATTCAATTATCACATATTTTCCTTACAACCTATCACAATATTTAAACTATTAATAATATTTTTAAATGATATCTTAATAGAGTGCTTATTCTTCTGAAAGTTCTAAATGCTTTAAAATATTTATATTGTGAGAAATACACATCTTTACACAGCATACTGAAGACATGTAAAGCTCAATACTGTAACAGACAAAATGATGAATCCACATGCAAAATGACAATAACATTACAAATAAATGTTTTACAAAAATCAACAATAATAGAGTTGCAAATGTACAGTTTACAGAAGACAGAGCTATACTAGCTAATGAAAAAGTTATCTTTTTGTGTTTCAGCCCAAATGGCAGCACAGAATATTCCATGGTTGATGGACCCTGCTCAGCAATTGAACATTAACAATATGATTTCTACTTTGCTTTGTGAATGTTGAAACTATTTATGTTTGATACTTCCTGCAGGTATACTGATTTGTGAGATCAGACCTGTGTTTAGTACTGACAGTGAATTAAGTAAATAGAGAGAGGAGATCTTGTCATATTCTGCTGTAAACAGGTCAGCCAATGACTGCTAGGGAGAAGTAGTGTCACATGATTAGTTCTTGGTGCTCTGAGAATAATTCTAGCTGCAGTGTTCTGAAGTTTCTTCATAAGATCAATGGTAGACCAGAGAGAAGAGAGTAATGATGAAAACGTGAGCTTTTGTTGCATCAACAGTGAGAAGAAACTTGTGAACAGAGCTAACTCATCTCAGCTCTAGAAATGCTTCTTGACATGTAATGAAGATAAGTTTATGCAACCAGATGTAAGTGTCTGACTAAATTTAATGGGCATGACACCGATATTCATTGATTTTGGCACTGGTAGGTATTTAGAAAGGACTAACAGGTGTATCATTTGTTTGTAACATGTTACTGATCATCCAAAATTTAGCATCAAAACATTTCTCTGCATTTTTGCCATTGAAAGTGAGTTCATCTGGACAACTGTGTACTTGTAAATGTCCTTAACAATCGGCTGGATTTGGGCTATATATACACAATGAAATAAAAAGGTCATTTAGCAACAATACTTTGATCAATACAAATTTAATGTAAGAACCTTATGCAGTAAAAACGATTGTGGAAATGAGTGAGTGGATGGTCTGGCAAATTAATTTAATATTAACTCTAGTTAAAGTAATTAAATTTTCATTAATTTTGTTTAGCTTAAAAGATTACAAGTCGATATCAATAACATACTTGGTTTTGCTTAACTTTTGTGATATGGAATCATGTCTCTGAGTTAAATACTAGCTTCACAAGGTGAACATGAGATATACTATATATGGTGCTTTGCAACATTATATGCAGTGCCATACAAGATTAAGCTTAGACTGATATAAACAACTCAGAACATAAACATCCTGTGCAAAATAACATAGGGATATTCAGTGATCTCCCTAGCAGAATGACATTAAATATTAAAATTATACAAAATTGTTATTGAAACTATTTTTTTGCAGAGAAATTAAGGTATAAATGCTTTTTTAATAAAATATTTGAAAATACAAACGAATAAAAGTAGTATTTTGCTGTGTAAGATAATTTTGTGTAAATCTTTTATTCTTTTTGATGGCTTCCATATGCTTCATTTGAAATTATAGTTGATATAATTTGTAGATTCACAGATCTTGTAGATTGATTCAGTGAAGTGAGATGTAAAATACATATATTTAAAACAGTGTAAGGTGCTTGTATTAACTAGAAGATTACTGAAAAAGTAGATACTTCGCACAGATTCAAACAAGAAAAACAACCATGGGGTAGCTACATAGAGTAATTTGTAAGACTCGATAGCTTCCCTTGGATCACAAAGTTTAAATATAAACTCGTGGGCAAGAGGGTTGCAAACGTATACGAGATATCGTACTGTTTATCACATCATGCTTTTGCTTGAAACTATAACTATCAACTGTTTAATATGTGTTGAATTAGCATTCACTCCATTGTAGGGAAAATTAAAGTTTAGAAAAGGGAGAGCGAGGCATTACATATCCCAGCGCCATCGTCTAACTTTTTGAATTTTAAAAATAGATCTATGCAGGTTTATTCTAAGTGAGATAACTCTACTTTTTAAGGTGTGACGATTCTTTTCTTGCCCTCCCCTCCCACCCCATTAACACTTGGAATTTCATGCAGCAGAATATGACTAATGCAATGACCTCATAAATACGTCTCCGATAGCGAAACGCTTCAGTGCCTTACAGAATCGTGGGTGCTCTTCAGATATGAAAACTGATCAGTTTATTCTCTAATTAACTGCATATTTTAATAAAGAAAACTTACAATTGATCCAAATAGATGTTACTGCATTTAATCTCCTATTGTATGAATTTCTCTTTGACTTTCATTCAAGAAACATTTTTAAAAGTAAAACTAAGGTAGTATCGATATAACACTTCTGAAGCTTTAGTAAGATTCATGAATTGGACAATTTACTTAGAAAAAAAAAAAAGGGACACTTTACCAAGTACAAATCCATCTCCCACACCCGATGCTATGTAAGATTCATAAATTGGACATTTTAGTTTTTATAAAAAAAAAAAAAGGGACACTTTACCAAGTATAAATCTCTCCAGATCTATGGTAAAACTTGAAATATATCTCAAATAGGCTACAATGGCAACACACATTACAGTTAATAAGCAGATTAAAGATAATGGTTATAACTACCAAGATAGATATCAGCATCATCCTGCTAGCATCCCAACTCCTGTAGCAAACAAAAGTCTCAAATGTTACACCCATTTTCTTCATTAGTACTAATAAATCTTAAAAGAACAATGCTCTAAAGGTAGCAACACCCTAGATTGCATGTGAAAACTAAGTCATAGGAAGTGAAAATGCCAGTTGCTTTTCTTTTGCAGAGCATAGAATGGCTGTTAGCAAAATCCTGATTAGCATATGCATGAAATTTGCTTTGCATATATATCATGTGAACTGAAAAACTTATATTTAACCCATCAAACAACCATTTTTTCTGATTTCTAGTATTTATTGTTTTAAAAAATGTTTCAATCCCATCTGCAGTAGCAACATCATGCACCATTCATCCACATCTTTAAATCACATCATTTATACAAGAACATAAGTATGAAATGCTCACACAAATGAAATTTGTTTAAGATTTAATGTTGAATTCAAAATTTTTAAAAAATAAATAAAAATGAAGTGCTCAGTGTTTCACAGACTTGCAATAATGCAACTGAAATATTTAAACCAAGCAGCAGTGATCAGTAATATAATCCCATTGCTATCAAAATCAGAGAAAAAAAACAAAACAGGCAGAATGAACAGGGACAAGTACACTGGAAACTTGGTTACATTATAAACTGTATGGACTTTTAGTTGTATTGCATGGATAACTGAAATTATTTCTACAACTAAAAGGGAAATCAACTTTAAAACAAAACTTTCTCAGTAACTAAAGTCTGCAAGTTAAAGAAAAAAGTGCTCTATAACATCCTTGCTGTAAATAATAGCATTTATAAGTAAACCAGCCATCTGCAATCATACTTGACTGTTGTACAATATACAAGTGCCTCAGTACCTTTACAGGACTTACTTTACTCTAAAGCATCTGAAAAAGAAAAGATCTTTTACTGGAGAGAGAAATGTAACATCATTACTCAATAAATGACCAATGTAATACATTAAATAGTATCAGTACCCTGTGCATATACATTATATAAAATCAAAATCATATGCAGTGAATATTCAGATGTAACAGAATTACATATATAAATAAATATAAAAGTGGAAGCACATAGCTATAAATTTGACTTGCACAGATGTGTAATGGAAAATAAAATGATGATATCAAATCACACAAGGCAGCAGTCTGTGTACCAAAAGTTTAAAAAAAAATTCTCGGTTTATTTTAATCAACTTGTCAACCAAAAGGCACTAAGATTGAATGAATATATATGCAGATCATTGCAATCAACAGTTATGTACTGATACTCTATATTTTGTTATTTAAAATAATAGCAAGTTGTTCAGGAGCACAAATCTATTTGCATTAAATTAAAATCTAAAACAATACAAAAACCAATGGAAATTTTAACACAAAGTAATAATAAAAATACATTGACAACAAAATGGTAAATTATATAACTATTGCTTATCAGTTTTATACTGAAAATTCAATGCTAACAGAGCAATGTAACTATTAAACATTTAGTACAAATTTAAATGAGCTGTCACCCATAATTCATTCAAACATTGACAAAAGAGAAGTGTCTATCTAATAAACTATTGATATAAAACTGCTTTTAAAACTGTAATACTCTGTAAAGGTCATAAAGTGTAGTATCGCTTTTGAGAATTCTGCAAACATATGATTGAAAAAAAAAGTTAACTTAAAAGATTAGGATGTTGATGAAGGGGATTTAAGGGGAGAAAAGGGTCTGAAGCTAGTCAATTATTATCTCCTGCAACATCCACATCAGCATTAGATTATGTTTTATATACATTGATGTCAGTGTGTCCTCAACCTATATTTACAAGTGAAATTTAAACTAATGTATTTAACATACAGTGTAACAGCAAACCACACAATAATCAGCTATATTCCATGCAAATTGAATAACAATTTTCCTTCTCACATTCAACTATAAGCTTCAGTGTAAATTGCCAAATGAAAGTCTACGGATATGTAATGTGACAGATGACGCTATATAAAGTACTGCCATTCAAGGCACACAGTACATAAGACAGAATGGTAACAATGTCACAAATGTCTAAGATGTCCATTAGCTTTCCTTCACCCACCATCCCAGAACTAGGTTAAAATCATCAATAATGTGATAGTACTTCAGTAAAAAAAAGATAAATTAAAATGCAGATTTCTCAAACTATATAAAAATAAAATTGCTGACAAAAATAATGTGGTCTTGTTATACCAAAACAAATTCAGAAACTGTTAACAAGGAAAAAAAAACAATTCACATAAATGCAAACTGGCTGAATTATATATATAAAAAAAAAAATTCAAGCATGTGATAACTCTTGAAACTTTTGTTTTAAAGAGAACTAAATTGAAATGCTTTCATCATTAAACATCAAATGATACTTATAAAATTTCTCTAATGGATAAGAAAATGCCTCAAAGAATTTTGGGGATATTGATGATAAATGCAAGATAGCAATTACCAGTCTTTATCTTCTAAAATAAAATGTATAAAACAAAATGACTTCTTTCCTCAAGAAGGGACCTCTTCTCTTTGAAGTCATGATCACTAAAATGAACAAAACCCAAAAGAACATGTCCTTGCTACCAGAGGATTTATAACAAACATATTTTAAAACCCAATGGCTGTAAAATCATATTATAAAACAAGACTGGAAATAATTCAATAAAGTTGAGTAAATTCCATGAGAAAAAAGAATGTTGATAATAGACAATTTTGCTTGGCAATGTATCTGCAACAATAGTTTTAAGCACAGCAGACTTTAAACTTAATGCTATACAGTTGATAAGGAAAACACAGCACTCTAAAAGTCTCATGTTTATATTAAATATGTATAAGAAACATGTTAGGTGCAAATGCATAAATGAACTGAGCACATTGGAAAGAAGCAAAATTTGCACACTGTGATAGATATATGAAAACTGAAGATGTAAATGGAACACATTTTTATGTATCCAGAGGGCTCCAAGAAAACTATTCCAGTGCTCTGCTGTAGTCCAGGTAGTGTGTTTTCATAAGAAAAAATGTCTACTATATACACAAATCTTGCAACTAAATGCACATGTCTTGAACACAACAGCCTACTTGTTTAAAGTAGCAAGCCTTCGCTTTAATGCCTCATGCCGCTCTTTTAGGATTTTGTACTCTTTTGTTAACTGTGTTTCACGTTTTCTTTGTCCAAGAATATGTTCCTCTGCCTTATTCAGAATCAGCACTTTAGATGCCTTTTCCTTGTGTGCTAAATCTGGAACCTGGTCTCTGAGCACTAAAAAACTGTATTTTAAATCATTCCTTCGCTTTCGTTCCAGCACATTGTGCTGATTTCTGCGATCACCACAGTCTTCATTGTCTGAAGAATTACGACTACTGTAGCCACTGCGACGTGTGATATTTGTCTTTTGCATTGGCTCACTGATAAGTCGTTTTAAACATTTTGATACGGGTGACCCCTGCCTTGAGCAGGGCGTCGAACGAGTCCTTTTAAGCAGATGTGTAGAAGATGGTGTTGCTGCCACTGGAGCCAAACTGTAATTATGATGCAAAGTTGTAGAGTCAACAACCACGGACTGAGGCTGCTGCTGTATTTGTTTAGTCCGAGTTTTAACTGTGACAGCTGTTATATTTTGCTGCTGAGGTGAGGGGCATGAGCATTTGTTGCTGCCTGGGGACAAAATCTGTGGCTTTATCTCAATGTCTGGAGGAGATGAGGCATTAGATGCTCGCTTGGCAGTAACAAGTAGTCGGATTTCCTCAGCACTGACATTCAAACCAGAGGATTTTCTGTCCGTGTCTTCAGTGGTCACAACATCAATTTCCTCCTCTGAAAACAAAGAGTGTATTTATATTAGAACTATTGGTGATTAAAGACATAAAATATCCACATAATGAAAACAAAGATCATACCAGATACCTACAGTACATTTACAGTAAAAAGTAAACTAAATACCCACACCCCTCTCACCACCAGTTATAAGGGGAGATAACCTGTGACGTGTTTCTGTTATTTCAGCATAGTTGCTTCCCTTAAATGCATTCTGATAAAACATTGGTGTGTATAACCAGGCTGATCAACCTAAAACTGTCAAACTTCTGCCTTTACTATGTATGTAAAACATTTAAGATCATAACCAGATTTGGCCCCAATATCCACACATTCAAAATCAGTCTAGATGAGGATCCAATACGGAACAAGATATGCACAATGCTACATAACGAAAATACACTCTATATATATATATATATATAAATATACACAATATATTCAGGACTATACAAAAATAATAAAATTTATTTTTAAATGTACAGCATACATTGCAAGGTAATATGAATGCAAATTTCAAAATCAAGAGTTTTGAACGACCTCCATTTTTAAACCACCGAAGGATAAAACAATAGGAACAAGTTTTAAAAAAAGCTATTCACAAACTGGAAAGAAAAGAACACAAGTGGGACAATATATGGGTTCACACCTGAATCTGAAGGGGTTTCGCTTCCAAGAATATGCATGCGATCAGCATGTGAAGTGCTGCAGGTGGCACCATTGTGGAACATGGGGAATGGCAGAACATCAGAGAGGAGTGCTGCTGACAATGCACTGTCCCAGACTTGTGGCTCTTTTTTCACTGGAGATAAGTCTCTGATACAACTTCCAGACCACATGCAGTCTCCACGCATCATCACTCTTGATTCATCGTCTTTGTCAAAGGTGTAAACACGACTCAACAGTGAGTCAGCTAATCTGACTGGCTGCTCATCTGGAGAAAAATCCTCTACTTTGGTAGTTCTGGAACTATATACATCATCTATCATCAGCTTGTTGTAATCTGCCTTCTGCTGGTCCTCCCAATCTTTCTCTTCTTTAATATACACATCTAACTCCAGAGTTTGGTCATCCATTTTCTGGAGCACAGACTTGTACATATCCAGACTGTCCTTCTCATACTCTAAGAGCAAATCCTGGTTCTCATGCTGTGGGGATCGCGGTGGTGTTGGCAGAAGTTCAAATTTCTTCCAGATGTCTTCACTGGGAACATGAGTTGGAGTCGGCATACTGCTATCATCGAGCTCGAATCCAAACTCGTCGGTATAGAATGAAGACAACGACATTGCCATGAACGGGTCTTTCTCCCGGACCCGGGGCCGTGAAGAATCCTGCATAAATACATTAAAAATAATCAGGACATAAGTAGAAATCACAGGAAAGAAGTGCATGGTTGAAAAATACACCACAAATTAAAGTTAATTAAACATTTTTTAAATGAAAATTAATCAAACAGAACTGATCATGATTAAGGAAAATCCACGTAACGCGCAGAAGGTAAGGTCGCATAACTTCGCTACAATGTCCGTGACCCAAAACCGGCGACACGCCTCCTACCATGTTTTGCTAAAAGAAGTAGACAGTACGCAATAAAAATAAACAAAATGCACATATGCTGATAATATGACACATAATCTTTATTATTTTAACATTTACGTGTCACCAGACATCAAGAATTTAGTAAGAAATGTGCTTGTCTGGTCCGTGATCAAAACCGGCTGCCACGCTCCGTCCTCCAATCTATGCCCACGTGAAAGTCACGTTGTACAAGCCGGCTTGACAGACTGTATGCAATTTCTAAGAAACCACAATATTTACAATGAAAGGGACATGGACAGTATAAGAAGGTTATAGAACATATTCGGTCAAATGGTTTTGAAGATAGAATATGGCTCCTCTTAGCTAGTTTTAACATTAAACGCATTTTCTCATCATACTCGGCACCTCCCACATAAACTATTGGAGCACTGGCAATGGCGGTAGTTCGAAGCACCACTACAGTGCAATGCGTTAGTTCGTACTTTAGAATACGTGGACAGAATAATCCAAAGATAAGTACAAAAGTTAAAAGAACTTACCATATTTTTTCCTACTGAGGCTGAATGTCTGATATCCATAAACCGAGTAGCAAGTTTTCCTGGCATTTGCCTGAGTAGCGCGTTCGTGGCAAGTAATGCAATGACGGCCGTGGCGCTACATTAAACGAAGCCGTCTCACTCCAAACTTACAAGCCTATATTCCTCCGCGTGAGTCACCTTCTGTCAAGGTCAAAATTACGCATTTGTAATTTAGTTGTAATTTGCTCCTAATATTTATGTTTTAGTGTACAGCTGATCGTCTCTTGTCAAAATAAAACTTTGATTTAAACTCTATGTTTTTCTCCAATTAAACAACAATAATTCCTTAAACTATTTTTTAAAGGCGTAACGTTTTGGATCAAGGCGTTAATGGTCAATGGCGGGAAAGTAAAAGGAGGAGCATGAATATAATTATTTTGCGAATAACCAATGGAATGTTTAGTTTCAATGTCTAGCTATGTCACTGGCCTGCAAGTAAAGTTTATACTTGTAAAGTTGTAGTAGAGTACATTCATTGATGCGGGGAGCAAGAGAGAAAGGCGCAGCTGGAGTAAGCGAAAGAAGAATGAAATTAAATACTTTTCCTTACTGTGAAGCTATATTGGGGTACGTCCGAGACTACGCAATAACTGCTGTTTTAAAAATTGAAACGACAACGCAAACACCATCATAAACCGGACTTAGATTTCAAGAATTTGTTTTTCAGTAGCTCCGACAGACAGTATACTCGGCGACATTTCAAGGGATTATGCAAGATTGGGAGAGTGCGGGATAACCAGGCTGATCAACCCAACCTGTTGTATTAGCTTTTAATATCGTTCTGTGAAAACAAAACTCTACGGGGGAATCAGCCATTTCCAAACCGTTAAGTTGGTTACCAGCCCATTAATTTACGTAAAACCATTTTGTCTTATTGAACATTTATTTTAACTCATTCAATAGATGGGGATAACCAAGCTCGACCCCTGTCAGTTAATCAACTCGAGCAGAGCTGATGTATCAACTTAATATCGATCTGTGAAAAATCAGCTATTTTCAAACCGTTAAGCTGATTACCTGTACTAATTTACGTAAGACCCTAGTTTCTTTTAATCGAAAAGAAACTCAACTGAGCGTAGAACTCTTTCAATAGATGACACCCCCCCCCGGGACCCTATTCCCTCCACTCCCATTTGTAGTTCATCAAGTTTACTAAGACTCGCCCTGAAAGGAATAGTTCTGAGCCCGCTTTCTCGTGTCTATCAACGGAGACGTGTGGGGAAAGAGGGGAGAAAAGAAAGGGGGATCACCCTGCCAGACACTCCAGCTTCGATAACAACCTGTCCTACTTCCCCCACCTCTCCGTGCCGTTCCCTATACCTTGCTAGCTAAGCCTAAGCCGCGAATTTTCTCTCCCTTCCTTCTCAGCCCCGCGCGCGAAATGCTTTGTTACGCAATTATGGTATTGCCTCATTTCCTGTCAACTCGATTGGTCGCGTACTCGGGTGCTAACCCCCCTACTTCTTTTTAAAACTCTTGCAATTTTTATTTGTATTTTGTTTTCCAAATTCCAGGGAGGGAACAAGTAGATGATATTTGTGATGAGACTGACAGTTTCTTTTTCATCCTGTTATGATTTAATTTGCCAGTTGCCTTTTCAACCTTTGTATCATTCATCTTATAAAATTGTACTCCTTTAACATAATATTAACGGTGTGAAAATAGATTTAGAAAACTGCTATTGTAACCCTATCATTTGCATGAATCTGTTAGAATGATTGAACTTGACACATATTGACTATTTCTAATCTGCATCGATTTAACCTGACACAAATATCTAGGAGTTGACTGATTTCTAGTCTGCGTCGATTTAACCTGACACGAATAACAAGGGTTTAATTGATTTCTACTTAATATTCACAACATTCGTCGATTTCGCAGATCTAGACGAACACAAAGTTATGTAACTTGTCATGAGCAATGTTTCACACTTCCAAGTGGACTGAAAACCGTCGGAATTGGTTATCATTGAAAGCTAGTCATACAACGTCATCATGTTGAATAGAGTTGATCCTTTTAAATTACAAGTGTGAATTCATCATTAAGACTGATACGATTTGTTGGCTGTCAGGCAAAAACTGACAATAGCAAGAGGATAGTTATTACTCGTTGACAGCATCGATATTGTTCAGGGCATTGAGCTACTGTCAATTGTGCATATCTACAACAAACAACCCATCTAATTTCAATCGTGCATATCTATCTACAACAAACAGCCCATCTAATGTCAATTGTGCATATCTATCTACAACAAACAGCCCATCTAATGTCAATTGTGCATATCTATCTACAACAAACAGCCCATCTAATGTCAATTGTGCATATCTATCTACAACAAACAACCCAACTAATGTCAATTGTGCATATCTATCTACAACAAACAGCCCATCTAATGTCAATTGTGCATATCTATCTACAACAAACAGCCCATCTAATGTCAATTGTGCATATCTATCTACAACAAACAACCCACCTAATTTCAATTGTGCATATCTATCTGCAACAAACAACCGAACTAGTGTCAGATCTACACTTTACAACGTATTAGACAAAATTGATTGAAACACATTATTTCAAAATGTTTAGTTTTGATGGTTTGTACAATGGTTTGACGTAAGTTTGAGAAAAGACCCCAGACAGAGGAGAGTATCACGCTCGAATCTATTAGATAATGGCCATGATGTTAAATCAGTGCACAGAAGACTCGCCCGAAAAATCTGACGAATTGTAACTGTGGTTCGCAGGTTACGTAGGCAGAGTTTAGACTAGTTAAATAACTTAACAAATCATCAAAATTGGGCCACCTTCTTCGGTAACATTTTATCCATCTATTATGTCTAGAGAATAGTTAAATTTAATAGAATGTGAAATTTAAAATGCGTTAATTTCGTCAGGCCTAAGCCGAGCACACACGCAAACAAGTAATTTTATCGACTTGTTTAATAAACTGTGTAATTATGCACTAAACACGAATCTGACAAGGTCTGTGAGTTGTCTTAATCCAACTAGCTAGTTTTCATGTATTGAACAAGTGGAAATGTAGTCTTACTTAGCTAACTTATTTCTTGGTATTTAACAATATCCATGTAGTATCTTCTTTCAAACTAGTTAGTTTTTTGGTATTTAACAATATCCATGTAGTGTCTTCTTTCAAACTAGTTAGTTTTTTGGTATTTAACAATATCCATGTAGTGTCTTCTTTCAAACTAGTTAGTTTTTTGGTATTTAACAATATCCATGTAATGTCTTCTTTCAAACTAGTTAGTTTTTTGGTATTTAACAATATCCATGTAGTGTCTTCTTTCAAACTAGTTAGTTTTTTGGTATTTAACAATATCCATGTAGTGTCTTCTTTCAAACTAGTTAGTTTTTTGGTATTTAACAATATCCATGTAGTGTCTTCTTTCAAACTAGTTAGTTTTTTGGTATTTAATGAGTAGTGCGACACGACACAAAATTAGTGCGTTGACTTCTCACACCACGTAGACAAGATCTCTTACACCACTAAGGAAGTTCTCTCGCACTACCTATATAAAGCTCCGTACACCACCAAAACAATTTCTTTCGCACTACCTATATAAAGCTCCGTACAACACCAAAACAATTTCTTTCGCACTACCTATATAAAGCTCCGTACACCACCAAAACAATTCTCTCGCAATACCTAGATAAAAGCTCCATACACCACCAAGAAAAGTTCTCTCGCACTGCTTAGATAAAGCACTACCTGGATAAGGCTTCATACACCACCCAAAACAAGTTCTCTCGCACTTCTAAGCCATCACACTCTAGCAACACAAGTCGTCAGATTCTTACTAGACAAGCCTTCACGTAATTCCAAAGCAAGTCATCACCCAACCCACTCAATAGACAAGTCCTCACACAGTCTAGAACTCTAGATAATCCTCACACACTAACAAAAGAAGTGGCCATCGTGTGACAACAGTAAAGTGTCTGTTAAATTCACTCACCAATAGGCACTAAGACAACACTGTCAGTGAAGCACCGAGGTTGTTTTTTTTTTTTTGTTTTTTTTTTTTTTTTTTTTTTTGGGGGACCAGTGGCCATCGAATTCGTCATACTAACGTAGGCCGAGATGACAAAGGAATGCTACATTTTGGTAAGCATATCAAAGTATGAAATTATTGGGAAAGAGAGGAGTGGTACTGGTGTTGGGGTAAATGAATAAGACATTTATTAAAAAAAAAAAAAAATAACAATACACTTAGTTTTGTCATATCTCCAGTAACAATTACAAAAAATTTCGGCAACAATTGACCAAGCAAATTACCGACGTACAAACATCTTTTAGTTAAAATGTGTTTGAAGAAAAGAAATAATTGTCGAAATCCAGGAAAATGTAACAAAGTGAAAATTGATGGCGTTGTCGACAGCGAAACAAATAACAGACAAATTTTAGTTAAAATGTGTTGAATAACAGAAATAATTATAGAAATCCAGTAAAATGTAATTAACTGAAAATTAAAGGCGATGTCACCAACGAAACAAATAACAGACAAATTTTAGTTAAATATGTTAAAGAAAAGAAATAATTATCGGAATCCAGTAAAATGTACAAAGAAAAAAATTAAAGGCGCTGTCGCCAACGAAATGATCACGACTTTGCAGTTGTTGTGTAAAAAAAAACCAAACAATGCATATATGATAATAAATTGCGTGCTGGCTTTATTTTATCCAGACGTCCAAATGCCACTAACAAAAGTTTGAAAACTGTATGCTCTCAATCTAATATTCCCAGTGAACCGGTTTGGGACCGCAGAAACATATTTATTGTCTTGAGCTTTCATCATATTATATTGGTTGGTGCGGATTAGATTAAGCAAACTGTGATTGTGGGAGAGCTGCTGAACAAATACTGAAATGTGTTGTGTGTGTGTGTGTGAACTGCTGTACATATAATGAAGATGTGCGGCTCATTCACTCTGGCAGAAAGAAAGATTTATCAACTCATATTAAAGGCGGTAACTTTAGTTTTATTATCGTTCATTTGTAATTTATTACTCATCATCGAAGGACTTTACATCAGAAACTCTCGTCTCGACAATGTGGACGATGAAAACAATATAATTAAGACAGCTTGGTTGGTACAGTTGAGTACATCAGCATACAGTTGATGGGTCACAGATCAAGAGCTGTGCTGACCAGCTAAAAATGAATTTGTCCAACACGGCGCCCTGTAGGTAACATAACAAAGATTGTGTTTACATGTTACCATGGGTGCAAACATGCAGGGAAATGGTGGAGCAAAACATATGACGGAGAAGGACGTGTTTATTTAACAAGACTTGACTGAAGGAAGTTAAAAAAAATTCTATAATTGTAACTATTTGATTTAAATTATTGTAAGTAACGTTTAATCTCATTAATATTTTATCTAAACTGTCTTATAAGCTAGTTCAAGGACAACCATTCAAATCTCCGTGCTTTTCTGTGATTGACGTTTATTGTTAACTAGTCGGGTAGTAATTTGTTAATTTGGCATTCCTAAGTGACCGTAAACTACTAGTCCGAATGACGTGTGGCTATTCTTTCAGGCTTATCAAAGTTGGGACGTGAGTCGGACAGATCGTAAGCTTTTTACCCACCGACGGAAGGTGGTTGAGGGTGTGCTACCTGTTTCATCCCGTTCCGTCAGCCCTCCTGCCCTCCACCTCAGACGCCCCGCGAGGCTGTGGGAATCCCCCAGAAGCAGACCAGGACTGAGAACTTCGTGAAGATGAAAGGTTTAATGCGGCTTCTGGGGAAAAGATAGCGGGAGGGGGGTGGGGGAATCTTAAGCTTACCTTGACAAGGCTTAGAATGCAAAAGCGTAGCCGCGTAGGGCGCAAGGTCACGGAAAAAAGATTACAGTTAAGACTTTTAGTTTTTATCGCAAGTGCGAAGTACATACTTAGGGGTTGCAAAGAACTACAAGATTTGCCGACCTACTTTGATGCTTTTTTTAAAAATCAGACTTAGGACGGGTCACTTATACTTATGTCTCATCCTTTGAAATTTGGAACACTATGATCACTATGATAAAATAGGACAGTATAGTTTCTTCTCCCTATCGGGAATCGAACCACGAACGTTTTCAGCAAAAGGATGTATCTACATCAGCATAGCCCAACAGCAGGCCTGCGGGGCCAAATGTGGCCCGCGTAAAATTGTTTTGTAGCCTACACTCATGAAAAAGATATTTCTTTATTCCTATAGTATAATTACATTTTTTTTTTGTATCATGAATTGTCCACGAACTTTACACTTTTGGTTTATGTGGTCCTCGGGCTTGAATAAGTTGGATCACTCCATCTCCATCATCTCTTTACATTCACTGGGCTGAAATGCTCACTAGTACTGAAATATGCACTAGTACTGAAATACGCACAAGTACTGAAATACGCACTAGTACTGAAATACGCACAAATACGTAGAAGTTTAAACATCCAGAAAAAGAAAACAATTTTCAGGCGTCATACGTAATTTATTATGAAAGAAAGTGTAAATTAAATGATACGTTTTAAGCTGTCCAGTGAAATATAAACATTGATAAATACATTTTTGACGTATACAAACATGGCGATACTCTTTGATGTTTCAATTCAGCCAGGAACATCAGCTAATACAGTTCTTCAAACTCGCCGAATGAGAGGCATACAAGAACAACACTTTTCATGTCGCAATGGGTTTCCAGTTTTTTTCTCGTCCCGCACTCTGAACGGAATTCAAATCAGGAACTTCTTGAGCAGGAAGCTCACGTCTGCGCCCTCTCGGTTCCAGTTACCATTACTCACTCTGTACTACATGTGTTTAATGACGTTCAATGCAGACGACACGTTTTGATGTTGCTCAACATTTTAAAAATATAAATAAATCTTTGAATTTAATTGACAACCACGAGCATATCCATGTACACTGCTTGTACACTCTCTCTCTCACTCACTCACTCTCTCTCTCTCTCACACACACACACACACACACACACACACACACACACACACACACAAGTGACTATATCTGGCATATATTATGTATTTACACCTGATTTAAATTATTTTTTCACCTGCTTTTTTCACTTCCTGTGATTTTCTTACCGATCGATGATTTTGTTTCTTTTTCTTCCCATTGTGCTTATTTTCTTTTATTTATTTATTTTTTTGGGGTTTTTTTTTGGGGGGGGATTGAGTGGGTGGTGCTTTATTTTCTTTTCTGATTTGATACTTTATTCTACTCCATTATAATCAAATTTGACAACGTTGCAGCACAATTTCTTTTACGACCTTGAAGTGACTTTCTTAGGCAACTGGAAGACGGAACTACGTCACGCAATGGATCTCTGCTTGACGAGAAAGGTTACGAGACACTTGTAGTCTGGAGAACTATGTTACAAAATAGGTCTTTGCTTGACGGGAAAGGGTAAGAAACACTTTTCTGTAGACCGGAGAACAACGTCACAAAATAGGTCTCTGCTTGACGCGAAGGGATAAGAAACATTTATCTGTAGTCTGGATAATCTGGAGAACTTACCCGTACACTGAGTTACCTTGACTGGAATTCACACAACATTTTCTTGACAGGCATTCCATTGACAAACGACAAAGTAGCCGTTTAGAAAGATGCTACAGGGTCGCTAGTTTAATTACAGATTCGTGAACAAATGTCCACATTTTAATAATAACTTTAAACATTTAAAACAATAATATATCGGCATGAAAATATTTAAATCAAATATTCGAATACAAAAAAAAAAAGTTAAATGGAATTCCTAGTGAAACAATCAAATTTCAGGATTGTGAAGAAAGCTTAAGTTGCGCGCGTTTAGAATGCGGAACCTTTATTTTCGTTTTCACTAAGACACGGAGTGACGCCTTTTCATTTGACACTGACTTAAACGTTTCCTTCTTGATTCATTCTTGTGGGATAGATTTTAAAAGTGGACATTTTTTTTTTGTTCGTGCGGCTGTTACCAAACCGATTACGTTAGGCTTAATTCTGCAAAAATGCACACGTGCTTTTGCTGAAGCAAATTAAAGGTAGAGTTGTTTTTTTTAAATGTAAATTGGTTCTTGTTCTGATAGTAATATTATTGCATAATTTTTTTTTTTAAGTTTTATTTACATTAATTAAAGTGTACAGGTAGTGTTAGGGTAATAATTGGATCAGTTAAAGTGGAATTCTGAAATAAACTTTAATAAATGAACTTTATTACAGTGTAAACGATTCTCTTAGAGGAAGTAGAGTCAGTAATGTAGCTTTATACTAAAATTCACTTCCTTTCTACATTTTAAAAGAATACAAAGCATACATGTATTTATTTCTAAAAAGATAGCGAATAAAGCCAAGGTGGAAGTGAAATCAGTATGACATTTAGTTGTGATCTGATGAATTCGGCTGAAAAAATAATGTTGTTGTATTCTGCTGAACTTGGCTAACATTTTGTGTGTGTGTGTGTGTGTGTGTGTGTGTGTACTGCTGTACTTGGCTAACATTTTTTTGTGTGTGTGTACTGCTGAACTCGACTGACGAAATTCTGGAAAAAGTGCAGTTGATGTCTTTATTACTGATCGACTTACTTTAGCCTGCATAAAATCTTGAATTTATACTTTCCTCGTTTAAATATTTCCTTGCTAATTTGTCCTTGTATTATATATAGGCTTACAATCAAAATATTTTTAATTTTGCTGACTCACCAATAGTATAGAGTTCTATCATTGCGATTATTTGAGGCAGTGATTCGTTCACGGTTGGCTGAACAGCCAAAAGAAGTTATGTAGTCACTGAAAACGACCTCAACAATTTATCATTATACAAAAAGACACAATTGTGAACTATATTTAATTATTTAGTGTTACAGTGAGAGGGAACTACAAATTGGTAGACTGAAATAAATCATGTTACAGAGATGGTAAGTCAGGGATCACTACAAATACGTCCACTGAAATAAATCATGTTACAGAGATGGTAAGTCAGGGATCACTACAAATACGTCCACTGAAATAACTCATGTTACAGAGATGGTAAGTCAGGGATCACTACAAATACGTCCTCTGAAATAACTCATGTTACAGAGATGGTAAGTCAGGGATCACTACAAATACGTCCACTGAAATAACTCATGTTACAATGACGGTCATCATACAAATCTATATATTAAAATAAATACATGTTACACTGAAGGGTAAGTCGGTCATCACTACAAATCATTAAAATATGTTGTGTTACAGTGATGGGTAAGCTGGTCACCACTGTCATATAATGGTTTATGTAGCCTACACCCACCCTCCCCTAAAAATAGACTACAAGCAAACCTACTTTCTAGAATGACTGACCTTTATGCCCAGGCTGGAAACATACCTGAATATTCCAGACACTTATTCTAATGATCCAATCAGAGTGCCACTCAGCTGCATGCAAACGAATATACTAGAACTCACCTAAAATTTATTAGTCGACTGCAAGCTAACCATAGAGGTGAAAGTATTTTGGCTTCCAGGAGAGCAGGAAATCATCCTCTCTCTCTCTCTCTATTTCTGCCAAAGGTATGTGGTCATGCTTGCCTAACTAATATTAGATTCATGTTTACCTCTTAACAGTAACTATAATTTATATTGTTATATTTTACTTATGATGTTAAAATGTATGATGACCATGTAAGTGAGAGTGTTCTACATCAGAGAACACATGAATTCAAAGCCACGTATGTTTTACTGGCAGATTGGCACCTTATTGAAGACTTTGAATTCGACCTGCACAGAGTCATGAGGCATCACCAGAGCAGAATAACCCATGGTCCACGTGGATGGCGTATATTTATAATGACATGTCAGGCAACCCCTATGCTAAGGGATCTTAAAACCAACAAGCTGAACAGCTTCAGTCAAGATTAAATCATATCCAATTGAACTTTAAGTAATCAAACTTCAAACAAATTCAATCAAAATCTGTCAGAGTTCACTCAGAAACATTTAGCATTCTCTTATAAACTCATTATTAATTCAATCATTTGAACGTAACCAAGTAACTACTATAGAATGTCATAGGACTAAAACTGAACATTCTCTTAGTACACTACATGGTCGAAATTATGAACTATAAATAACCATTTATATTCTCTAATTGTAACTGTTGGGTTATTTCCTATATGTAAACATGCTGTCTTACATTATTTCTCGCAGAATACATTGATACTTAGACCACTTGTGTTCAGCGTAACTTACTTACATGTTGTAGTTTGTCACCAGTATTTACTTACTATCCTGGCTGTATGTATCAGGAGGCTCGAGCCATCTTCTAGAACTATCACTCTTCTATTCTACATTAACTATCTTCCATCTGTGGCTATCCAGAAGGTGTATTTTGGGGATTAGTTTAAGGTTACTTGCGTACCAGGGCAGTGGAGAATTAACATCTTGCCCATCTCTCAGCAAAACTTCAGTCACTATAAATCTATACATTAAAATAAATCGTGTTACAGTGATGGGTATGTTGGTCGTAACTACAAATCTATACATTAAATAAAATAAGTTATGTTACAATGGTGGGTAAGTCGTTCACAACTACAAATCTATACATTAAAATAAGTCATGTTACAATGGTGGGTAAGTCGGTCAATCTATACATTAAATCAGGTTGGTCGTCACAACAAATCTATACACTGAAATAAATCGTGTTACAATGAGGAGTAAGCCGGTCGTCACTACAAATCTATATATTAAAATAAATTGTGTGGGTAAGTCGGTCGTCACAACAAATCTGTGCACTGGAATTAAAGAGACAATTTAAAGTCCCCAAGCCAAATTAAATTCGAATTCCAAACGGCGCGTTAGTAACCATCAGCAGAAGTGAGATTTTATGCTGATCCAGCGAAACTTATCCTGGGCCTTAGTGTTGGTATTAAGTAACTGACCCACTAGCAGACTGTGCCGTGATCAAGTTCCTTGTCCGCATACTTCACGAATGGCCTAAGGCCGCACCCAGTACAAACTATGGGGTCGTGGGCGTACTTAGAACTCGCACAACAGTCTTTTTTTTTTTTTTTTAAAAGTATTTGCTTGTTTGTGCGTGTGTGTGTGTGTGTGAATATGCTTCTGATCGTACATATTGTATATTGTCCGCATACTAATGCACGCGACTTGTACATTTTAATTCTCTAGTCTCTAGAGTCAGAGGTACTATTAGCCCATGGCAGACAACCCAGACCATTTTAAGCGAATAATTTTTCTTTTTTTAAAGCAAACACTAAAGGTACGCAACAGCACAGACAATCACTAATGCACTTTTAGCTCCGACACAGTGCTGCCTGTCAATAGCTTGACATTAGGAAATCATTCCCATTATATTTGTTTTAAATTCTAATAATGACCAGCATTTCCAAAACATATTTTCTAGAAATATGCAGCGCATTTTTAGAATGTTAATTGTGACGCACAAATTTAGTCTTCCTAAAACTCGAAGCGCATTTCAAGAGTGCTAATAATGGCGCACAAATTTAGTCTTCCTATAACTCGAAGCACATTTAAGAGTGCTAATAATGGCGCACAAATTTAGTCTTCCTATAACGCGAAGCGCATTTAAGAGCGCTAATAATGGCGCACAAATTTAGTCTTCCTATAACGCGAAGCGCATTTTAATGATGTTAATAAAGGCGCACAGAATTATTATTTCTATAACGCGCAGCGCATTTCTAGAAACGTACAACTTACTGGTTCTTTGACTCAGTTTCGTTTGAAACTATACTACTGGTTTACTGTATGATTTACTTTGTTGTGAGTACAAAGAAGTGCCAGTCAAGTAAAACTACTGGCTTACAGTATGACTTACTTTGGTTTGATTACAAAGACGTACCAATGAAGCTATGACTACTGGTTTACTGTATGACTTACTTTGTTGTGAGTATAAAAGACGTACCAATCAAACTATGACTACTGGTTTACTGTAAGACTTACTTTGTTGTGAGTATAAAAGGCGTACCAATCTAACTATGGCTACTGGTTTACTGTATGACTTATTTTGGTTTGATTACAAAGACGTACTGGTCAGGCTATATAAGTAAAGTTAAATTTGACGATAAGTATGTAATATTTATTTTTTTAAAAACTAATTAAAACAGATTGCTATCTATCTTCGCAAACTATACTGAATAAGCTTGAATAAATGGTTTCATACTCTGTTCTTGTAGCAATCAATACTGATTCATCTTAAAGTACTGATTTCGTACTCTGTACTCGTAGTGGCTTGGTTACGATTGCGAATTATTTTTCCTTATTTAAATATATTTATTTAATTACTAACTTAAAAAACAAACAACATATAGAGCAGCTTTTATAAGGATGAGTCACTTCGGAATGGTGACACTCAGTGACTCAGAAAATCCGGGTCTCGAGTATGATATCCCGACACTGGAGTATGAATCTCGACTCACAAGTGTGATATATCGAGTCTGATATCTCTGCACTTAAGCTGCAAACAGCTCGCTTCTGAGTACAGGAGTGCCCGTACATCGACACTTCGGTTGCACTCGTGTTATCTACAAGCAGATTAAATATTAGTGGTCTTCTTATGAAATGCGTGTAGATGTAATTGAAATGAATGGTAGCTGCGTTGCCCGTGACGTAATTGAATTGAATGGTAGCTGCGTTGCCCGTGACGTAATTGAATTGAATGGTAGTTGCGTTGCCCGTGACGTAATTGAAATGAACGGTAGCTGCGTTGCCCGTGACGTAATTGAAATGAATGGTAGCTGCGTTGCCCGTGACGTAATTGCAATACTCTTGTCAAACATTTACAAATAGAGTATTAAGGAATAGATGCATTTATTTTTTAAAATTTATTTATAAATGGAAGTGTTAGTGAGATTATTTACTCTAAGACTGATCTGACTTGACGCACTTTTAATGGTAGGGCTGGCATAAAGTTAAGGACTCGTAGATCGTCACCATTAATGTTAAGCCAGCCGTCATCAGAAACGCGGAAGTGTTATTGAAATGACATGTGAGTGACTCGAGTACATATTAGTACTTATCAAGGGTTTCTTAGCACATCGATATCCAACTGATATCTATCCAGTTCCAAAGTGTACCGAATTTTAAAAAGAAATAAATCAAAGCATGACCATTAAACTTGAAATCAAGCCTTCAACCCCACCCCACAAAATAAACTTCTCGTAGCGCACCTCGGTTACTCTTTTCATCCGGGTACTTGCGGTTACATTTCATAATCAGTTAATAATGCTTCTCCCGCTCTATCTATCTATCTATCTATCTATCTTGCCGTTCCTTGTCTTGTGAATTCATGTATTTCCATGGAAACGAGTAAAGTGGACATGCTAAAGAATGTGCTAGAAATACACGGCGTACTTTGGGAAGTGGCGCGCAAATTCAGAATCTAATCATGCACGAAACGGCGGTGGCTCAGATATAAACGAACGATGTGCATTAAATGCAAACAGAAAATGTATATAAATATGTCATGCATATGTGTATACGTGTGTGTGTGTGTGTGTGTGTGTGTGTGTGTGTGTGTGTGTGTGTGTGTGTAAGAAAGTGGGGTCCACCAGGAACTTGCTAAATTTCAAGTACTTGTGTAGTTTTGTTCCTTTGTGTATATCTCTGAAACACTACATCGCGTGTGCCTCAAGCAATGAATCCAAGGCCCTACTAGTACAATAAGATACTTTGCCATTATATGCACACTGGAAACTCAAATGTATGTAGGCTTAAGTTATTTGCTTTTGCCTTGAGAAAAACAACAACAAACTAGCCCTTACTGACTTCAAAGAGAAGCCATCTTGAAAGAATATTTTTTTAAAAATAACATTAAAAAAAATCATGTATATCACTATTAGAGGCATTAGGAATACACGAAATGGGACCGTGTTATCGCTGCAACCCACCACACTCTACCGCAACTCACACCTGTATTTAGGTAGACTACATGCAAGTCACACCAGTATTTAGGTAGACTACATGCAAGTCACACCTGTATTCAGGTAGACTACATGCAAGTCACACCTGTATTCAGGTAGACTACATGCAAGTCACACCTGTATTCAGGTAGACCACATGCAAGTCACAAGAAACGCCAGCGCATTAAACGCTCGATGCAACAATGAGTGTCTCATTTATGTAACCTCTGACCTTAACTATCATTATCATAAAACATCTCGTCATTTAAACCTTTCCACTGACACTTCATTTTGTTAGTATTCATCAATGAAAACAGCCTTCACATCTTCTCATTTCATTTACTTAGCGAAAGTTGAACAAGCTTCTATACTGTTACCCTCTGATACCCACATTCTAATTATAGTTACAAATTACTATCCGATTGATAAGATAATATTGCCATCTAATTAAACCACATTCTATTTACAGTTACAACTTACTACCCGAGTTGATAAGATAGGAGGTAAGTTGACGGTAAATAAACCTGAGCGTTTATATTACTGTCGTTTTAGCACCAGCAATAGAAATAAAATAAATATACTGGCTTCGTAAATCAAAGGGACGTGACGTACTATTAATTTATACTTAACATTTATTTTAAGCAACGTGTTGTTAACTTGGGGGGCGAGGCGCACTTCCGGCTTCCGCCAATTTAGCGCTATGTAGTTATGTGATCTATATAGATGGGGTAAGAAGTAATGGGATGTCGTGGGTTGCGGTGAAAAGACGTTCCAAAATTACTGACGTAGTCTTACCTGCATAGAACTAAGATTCAGTTCCTGGACGAATTCTTGCAAGGTGTCCACCTTGGACTTCTGAAAACACACAGCACTTTTGTCTTGGGAATCTAACAGGCACTGCATGCTTGCATCAATACGACACTAGGAACAAGGACTCCATTTCATTCTGTTCTTGATTTCAACGTTAACCTCACCCTAGCAATGCACTGTAATATAATAAGTCTCGGATACTCATCAAGACGGAATAGGACTCATTCGAAGTACTGGAAACTGAGGGACTGGAAAATGACATCAGAACATGATTACATTACACTTCATTAAGACCACACTGGACTTATTTTTCCAGCTACCCCCCTTTTTTTTTTAACAATACCCCACAAGTGAGAAAAATGTCCAGGCAATATTCACTGTAGTTATTACATGTGATTTAGTTCCGGTTGCAAATTGAATGCAATTTTACTTGCGAACAAAACCCGTTTTTGTGTGTTGTGGTATGGTTGAAGGACAGCTCCTCTTTAAATGCACATGAATTAAAAGCGAAAAGGTCAATAAAGGAAAGAAACGCTTGAATAAAAATAGTGGTAAACCCAAGTTAAACGGACAAAGAATTACCCCCTCCACACCCAAACCTATTTTCGTTTGACTAGTACGTTTAACATATTTCTGTTTCAGAGAAGGAAAAAGAAACCCTATATTATTTATTTTGCGAGAACCTGTTTCATTTAATTTTATTTTCAGAGAACTTTCTTTGTGTGACTTTACTTTTTATTGCTTTCTTCTTTTTTTATTTTATTTTAAATTTTACGTATTGATTGATGCTCGCCCTCGTGAACTTCACTTCAATATTTAAGTGCGTTATTTTCAAAGATTCTGTCAGTCTGTCCTTTCTCTTGTTTCAAATCACTGGGTGGATGGGACAAAGTATTGCCTAGAGGGGTGAAGAGCACGTTAAGTAATCTCTGCTGCCCTTCCACCCGCCGCCACCAGTGTTCACTCGAAGTCCACAGCAGGAAAGGAGCTGGACCAGAGAAAAGTACTTGTAGCCTGATTGCAGAGGTAAGAACACAATAGGGCTGAGCAAGTGGCATCCCACCCCTATCACCTCCGACCAATATTACGCAAGCTTGGTCCCGCCGATTACGTCAGGAAAAGCCTAGTGTCAGGGTGTCACTTCACGAGGGTGCCTGAAACTACCGGCTCTTGAAAAGGGGGGTGGGATGGGTGAAGATTTGCTGTTTGTTGTTAGACCTTTTAAGTTAAAAGCTTGCCAGTGCCTGCAGGGTACCAACCACCCGCATGGAGTTGTGCGTTCACTTCGTGGTTTTGAGATTACAGGTCATGGCTTAATGTATACACGTACATATGTTGGTGACTTGGGGTTGAACTACAAACCCAGAAAGTACTTGTAGGTTAGTGTTCTCACGTCATGATTTTGAGTGTACAGGTCATGGCTTAATGTGTACACGTACATACGCTGGTGACTTGAGGTTGAACTACTGACCCAGAAAGTACATATACGTTAGTGTGTTCACGTCATGGTTTTGAGAGTACACATCATGGTTTCATGTGTATACATACCTACGCTGGCTGATTCGGGGTTGTACGAGCGCCTCACAAGGTTGTTGATTCTCCAAAAGTACATATGCGTTAGAGTGCCCTCATTATGTTTTGGAGGGTATACCTCAGGTAACAATATTATGCATCTTTATGGACTCTACTGTTGTTTATGAAACAAGAGCAAGGCCACAAAAGGTTAACAAAATTATCAATATATAAATATTTTTTTCATGCAAAAGCTTTCACATGCTACCTATGTACTAGTCATACCCACATTATCCTATAGACAGTGTGCATTACGCTATAGACACAGTGGGCATCATCCTATAGACACAGTGGGCATTATCTTATAGGCAGAATGGGCATTATCCTATAGACACAATGGGCATTATCCTATAGACACAGTGGGCATTATGCTATAGACCCAGTGGGCATTATCCTACCGACACTGGGCATTATGCTATAGGGACATTTGCGTTATCCTATAGACACAGTGGGCATTATGTTTTAGACACAGTGGGCATTATGCTATAGACACAGTGGACATTATGCTATAGACGCAGTGGGCATCATCCTATCGACACACTGGGCATTATCCTATAGATACACTGGACATCATCCTATACTATAGACAGTGGAGATAGGCGGTATAGGCACTGAGCAAAGGTTCTACGGGGAAAATATTAAATTTGACCAAGGTTTTTATGGAACTAAAAAAAAGTACTACATATATTATAAAGGAAATGCTCATAGTGAAAGCTTCCCTTGAGAGTGAAGGGAAATAAAAGAAAATAAACGCTCGTTTCGGCTTGTTAAATTGGCAAAATAGTTCCTAGGGTCTAGTTGTACTTTAATATGTAACTATTACTATTGCTCAAAATTACACAAGTACAATACCCATTGTTTCGATACTCCTAAATACTCCGCAAAAGTAGCTAAAACTGCAAATCTTATCCCTAGTTTTAGTTGCATGAAGGTCAAGGCCCTTGTTTCTGACAATTTAAAAAAAAAAGATGACTGTCGGAACGCCATTCGTAAAAGTTGTATTATTATAGAGAACTTTAAAGGTGTCAGTAAACTTACCCCTAACACGGGCCACCCTTCTCTTTCTCTTTCATATCCCCCCCCCGTCCCCCGTAAAGTCAGAGTAGTTAGTAGATAAATGATTGTCAAATAATTGCACAGGTGTCAGAAGGTCAAGGTGAAGCAGCAAACGTTTCTTAATGAAATAGGTGTTGCTTTGATCAGTTTAATGGAACTCGAAACACCAGCACCACCTTAAAAACAACAACAACAGGGTGAAGAATTGTGAACAGTTCATCAAACAGCCGGGACACCATTCCAAGAACTGAATGACAGTCATTACGGTTACCTAGACAACTGTCGAAAAATTTGACCGTGCCGTTGATAAAACTATGTACTCAGGTTTGACCTAGTGTTTCGTTTACCTTTCAAACAGTTACCACATAGATTAATCCGCAATGTGACCCCGGTTACTCTATTTCACACAAAATTTAATAGGAAAATATCAACTACTCTGTCTCTCTTCTTGCCTCTGCCGTTTCCTTCTCGATGTCTCAGTCTCTCTCGATGTCTCAGTCTAGACTCTAGAGTCTCTCTCTCTCACACACACTGACGCGCATAAACACGTTAAATTGTTCTAAAGCATTTCATACACTTTAGTATATCTATCTAGTTTATTTTAAATACAGGAAATGTATTTCATTAAACAAAAGATTATAAGATACTAACAATTTTACGCTTTTAAAATAAAAGTGTGTGTGTGTGTGTGTGTGTGCCATATTCCAAGATAAAATATTGGGGAAGGAAGAATCAAAGAGAAAGTCACTCTGGAAATTAACCGTAGACTGGTGTCAATGCCTTAATTAGTTACATTTTTGGGGGGTTACGTTTTCCTTTCCAGTAACATTTATTATTTAGCATTTAGCTTACATCCAGTGGCGTATTTAGCTATAGGAGCAGGGGTGAGAGGGAAGGGGTAGGCCATTTTTCAGTACAGAACCAAAGTTTCTACTGTCCTACTCTCCCCTAGGTCGGTGTCATGAGAATGTAGTTAAATCAGTTGAACAAAACTGAAGTAGAAAAAAAACTCATCTTGACTCTGACATTTGTACTATGTTGCAGTTTCCTAGAGTTTGCGACAGTGTAAAGCAACAGGGAATTACGTCACAAAATGCGACAATTCTTCCGTCAGGGCTTGCAACACTGCCAAAAATTAATATGCAATATGTAGATTTGAGAAACTGGCTGACAAAAGTCAAAACTTCGAAAAATAATAAAATGAAAAAAAAGAAAAAGAAATCGATCAGATAACTTGAAGTGTTGCAGATCGGAAGAGATTATAATCATACGTATGTTCATTATCTGATGGTAGAAATGTACACATATTGCTATTTGCACTGTGCACTTTTGTACACAAATGAAAGAAACGACGAAGACCTTGCTGCACTCTATCAGGACACTAAAAACTTGAAATGAAACATACAGTCAAACCTCGCTATACCGCGATAATTGGGGTCCACAAAATCGGATCGCGTTAATAGTGGGGTCGCGTTAATACATTATGCGCGAATAAATATACGAAATATCGGGAGCCATACCACGACCGCGTTATATCCTAATTCGCGTTATCGCGGGGTTCCACAGTATGTGTGATCTAATTGACGTCTCTTTGCACAGGCCGGATTGTGTACCCACACACTGCTCAAACTGACGGGACAGAAACGGTCGTAACAGGAACTATCCCCCCCCCAGCCCCCCATTATGCATGTATGTTTATTCAAAGGAGATGTTTCAGTACTTCGACTTTGAAATTTGCTCTAGACTGTAGAGAGAATACCCAGCATTCATCATCGAGTTGACCTAGATTCAACGTCCACGTTACTCCGCAACCACTTCCTTCGGGGTGGGGATATTGCGGAAAGAAGTTTGGGCAGAGAAGGAAAAGTAGGGGACCTCAGGTAAACGACTTTCCACAGAAGGTGGAGCGAGGAGAAGATTATCGCCGCTGCCGATGCCATTATGACGTCATCGTTTTCTTCCTCAATCCAACCACCACAATCCCTCGCCCAACTTAACCTGGTCATTTATGGACACAGTGAAGACCCGATACGTTTTCATTCAGCTGACCTGCCATCTAGTCATACAATAATTGACATCCATTTAACAGTGACGTCACCTGGCGCAATTAAGAAAAGAATACTTCTATATTGATGCGAACATTCGCGCCCGCGAGAGCGCGAGTGAGTGTGTGTGTGTGTGTGTGTGTGTGTGTGTGTGTGTGTGTGTGTGTGTGTGTGATCTCGTTAGAGTGCGACGGTATTTAGGAAAATTTGCGGATTTTGAAAATTATCGTCAAGCACCCCCCATCCCTTCACAACAGGAAAAAAAAAAAAAAAAAGGAATGTCGCACCGAGAAGCTTCATTCACACTTTGTATTACGTCATGGTTTGGTACGACATACTGTGCACAATCAGATTATTAAGTCAGACTTTGTCGGTAAACGCCGTGCTTAACTGTGTTTAAGTGTGTGCACACAGCCATTCTCCCTCCCTCCCGCTCTCCCCCCCCACACACACAAACGCGCACGCTGGTGTGTATATGCTTCCTACTTTTGAGTGTGCACATCATGCTGACGTCATTACAGACCGCTGTAAACAATGCAACATTAAAACAAAAATCAATCAAATTAAAAGACAGACAAAATAATATCGAGTATGCGAGAGCACCGTTTATAGAAGAAAAAGAAAAAAACTTCATAAGGCAGAGGACAAATTGATGATGCTTTTCCAAACGAGGTCTATCACAATAAAAAAAATAATAATATTTATTACAACTTTTAATAATATGAAAGGTACACTATAGGCTTCTGCTTTTAGTTGTCATCTATTATACACACACGCAAGCACGCACACACACACACACACACAAAGTCCGACATCGTCCACTCGATTGTAATATCGAATAGCACATACTGGATAGCGCAACCACAGACCAGAAGTGGTCCACGGACAACAGGTTGGAACCCACTGGTCTAGGTGACGTAACTTGGTACATAGTGTGGGCGGCAGTAGCCTTGACCGACTAAATATTACCAATTTAGCCTTTTTTCCTGAGAGAAAAGAAACTAAATAAGTTGGTGCATCACATGTCTATATACTTTATATATAAAAGGGTGGCTGTACTCTCTATATAAAAGGGTGGCTGTACTGAGTGTACTCTATATATAAAAGGGTGGCTGTACTCTATATATATATAAAAGGGTGGCTGTACTCTCTCTCTCTATATATATATATAAGGGTGGCTGTACTCTCTCTATATATAAAAGGGTGGCTGTACTCTATATATATATATAAAAGGGTGGCTGTACTCTATATATATATAAAAGGGTGGCTGTACTCTATATATATATATAAGGGTGGCTGTACTCTCTCTATATATATATAAAAGGGTGGCTGTTGAATTACTATCTGCTAACGGGTGGAAATGAAATAGATACAGTCGAGTCCACTTATTTCGGCCTCGGTTAACTTGCCAACCCTAGTAAGTCGACATTTTTGAAGTGGAACCGCCAAATTCCCTCTTTGTCTTAGCATTTTCTCATCGGTTACGTCGATTCTTTTATGTTGCCGAACCCTAGTATCTCGGGCACAAAAGAGTGCCAAAATCGCCACTTAAGTTGGTTATCTCGACCCTACTGCTGACTAATCACTAACAATAAATGACCATGTCTTGTTAAAAACTGCAGCTTAAACTTAAGAAGGACATTGTTTTCTTGGTGTTTGCCACGGGCAAAATAGGCACACTGTTTGTTGCCCTTCAACTGGTTCAGAACTTATGTTAGCCCACTTTTGAAGTAACCGCTTGTCCGCTTGTAGGATATTTTCAGAGGCGGCTTCGGCCCCCTCCCCCCCCCCACTGACGGAGAGCTGTTGAGGGTGTGCGCCTAATAGGTGCGATCTGTTTTACCCCCTTCCTCCTGCCCTCCACCTTAGACGCACCGGGAGGCAAGCAGCAAATCAAGACGAGAACATCATGAAGATGAAAGGTCTATTGCGGCTTTTGATGTGTGTGAGTGAAACACACACACACACACACACACACACACACACACACACACACACAGACACACACACACATACAAAATGACTCGCGAATTTAATTTTGATACTGGTTAGCTTTTTGTAAAAACGAACTTTGACACCCTGCAGATTTTTTTGATTTTGTGAGCAATCTTTGTGTTTGCAATGTTGGAGAATACATGTATCGAGAATGGACGGTGGACCAACTTCCCTCTTTGTTAACATTTTCTTATCAGTAATGGCGATTCTTTTATGTTGCCGAACACTAATACAATGTCTGTTTGTTTGTTTGTTTCTTTCTTTGTAATGTACTGTCTAGCACAAAAGAGGACCCGAATCACCACTTAAAATCAGTTCTTCGTCGGCTTTTGAAAATGTTAGTTACCGATGCCACTTCGCCATCTCGCTAACAATAAAGGGCAAACTAGGCACACTGTTGCTCTTCAACTGGCTTACACCTCTTAAAGTTACCTTTGAAGTAACCGCTTGTACCATTCGACACCCCCCTTCCTCCTGCCCTCCACCTTAGACGCACACACGCACACAAAATGACTCGCAACTTTAATTTTGATACTTCGTTAGCTTTTTGTAAAAAAAAAAAACGAACTACACGTACACCACACAGATTCTTTTGATTTTGTGAGCAATCTTTGTGTTTGCAACGTTGGAGAATACATGTATCGAGAATGGACGGTGGACCAACTTCCCTCTTTGTTTTTTTTTTTAGCTTGCCGATCGCGTCATCAAACAAATTGCGGCAACGCTGTTGTGTAAAAAATCACCAAACACGTGCATATACATTGTACATTCTCATTCATTAACGCACATCATGTACATAAAGAAATTTCAAGCACGTTATATGTAATATTGAAGCATTTGTTTTCAAGTAGAATGTTAAAGGCAAAAAGCAACAAAGCAGTTTAGACTTTGTACAGAAACCATATTTACCGCGTGTACATAAACCTTTTGTTGTTAGCAAACACGTACATATATGTACATTTTTATAGTATGCCGATCGCGTCATCAAACAAATTGCGGCAACGCTGTTGTGTAAAAAAATCACCAAACTCGTGCATGTACATTCTCATTCATTAACACACATCATGTACATAAAGAAATGTCAAGCGCATGTTATAGTACTGTAATATATTGCCGCCATATTGGTTTTCTGTAATCTCGATCTTTAGTTATCTCGACACTTTTTGGCAAACCCCTAGGCCCTCGACATATCCGGACTTGACTGTACTATCTAAGATTCAACCCCTAGACCTTTACACAAATAAAAACTAAGCAGTTTGATCAATAGTTTCCTTTCTTCTGGACATGCAACGCCGACTAGAGGTTCATCAGACTTACAAGACGGTGACCACAAAAGGGATTAAACGAAATCAATTATTTATTTCATAGTAAAAGTTTACTTAATTAATAAAAGTTTATTAGTATAAACTCACACCTAATAGGTATGCTTGCGGTTTAAAGGCCATAGCAAGAATAACAGTATTCAAATTCTATTATGAAGCTCATATGATAACACTGTCCTTTTATAAATTAAAAGTTACAAGAAATATTATGGATTACAATCGCTATATTTGTCCTCTATTTAATGTCATGTCAACAGTCTATAGTTTATAATAGCTTAGCTTATAACAAACTTCTCAGAAGTTACAGTGTATTTATAATGTAAGAAATAATCTATAAATAGGATATTTTTAGTAGATTTATAATGTAGAAAAACGTAGATCAGTAATAGTGTATTTACACTCTCAGATATAAACAGCTCGACAACAACTTATTTACAGAATAGTAAACCATTCGATTCGACAACAACTTACGAAACACCACAGTAAGCCATTCAATTCCAAAACAACAGCTCGATAACTTACAAAACACAACAATAAGCCATTCGATTCCAAGACAACAGCTCTACAACAACTTACGAGACACAACAGTAAGTCTTTTGATTTCAAGACAACAGTTCGACAACAACGTATTGACACAACAGTAAGCCATTCGATTCCAAGACAACAGCTCGACATCGACAACAACTGTCATATCCATTTCATCCACACTCTCTTGTCTCTTCTGTTCAACGGAACTTATCTTTCTTTCTCATTCCTAAATTCTCAATAGATTTTGCATCAATCAATCAACCAATCAGTCAGTCAACCAACCAATCAATCAATCAATCATTCAACCAATAAGTCAATCGATCAATCAATCAATCAATCAATCAATCAATCAGGCATGGATAAGAGAGCAAAGCATGTGACGCTAACAGTGAGAATATTAAAGAGACCAATAATTTTGTCTCTCTTTTCAAGAGAACCAATAGTTTCTGCTTTCTGTTGATTGTGGGGGTGGTGGGTGGTAATACTTCCTGTAGATCTCTCTTGGTCTTTTAGTTCAAGTAAGGATCATCCGGGATGTGTGTGTGTGTGTGTGTGTGTGAGAGAGAGAGAGAGAGAGAGAGAGAGAGAGAGAGAGAGAGAGAGAGAGAGAGAGAGAGAATGTGTGTGGGGAATGGGGAGCTGTTACATAATTCTGGTCGGTAGGTTTAATCACTTACCGTTTACAAGCTCCTGACATCCGCAAAGGTTTTACGTCATAACTAGACACCCACCCACTCCCTTGCGAATCACGCTTAAGCAAAATCGTCTGTTCGGCAGAACTGTTTGTGATTTCTAAGATATATAACATGGATTTGTGAGATGCAAAACACTAATTGTTTATATAGTGTTTTCTTCTTTGGCTTTTGGGTTAAAAAAAAACACCCCGTTAAATAAGCATATTATTCTCGCTTTATGTATAAACAAGCAATTATTTAATTACGTATGTCTGACGTGCTTCCATCAAGCCCCTTACCACTAGGCTCAGGAAATGATGACGTCACATGTACATAGCCAAGTACAAATAGTACCCAAGCTAAAACTGGTTGAAGTATTTTACTGCAAATGGCATGGGTATGTGTTTTAGTTTTTTGTGTTTTTTAATGTTTAATGTTTTTTTAATTTAATGTTTTAAAAATGATAGTAAGAATACATTAGAAAGAAGAAATTTAAATAGAGAGGGAGAGAGGCAGACATACAGACAGAGAAAGACCTGTAGTCATTTGTGGCTAGAGTGAACTGGTAGTAAAAGTGACCTTCAGACAGCAGCATGTGACAGCTGTTATGATGCTCCAGCTATGCACTCCAGCGTATTAAGCCAAGGATTGCACCCTGGGCTTGCACTACTGCCAAGTTCACTGTGGCCATTGTGTATGCTGATATCCAGCCTGTCAAATGCGAACTGAAGAGGAGGCTTGATCTCTACTACAACTAAGACAAAGTGGCAACCATGCTGCCGTCACTGAAGTAATTGACTATATTTTAACAAGAACATTTTTTAATTCCGTGCCAGGTCATCTGGATGGTTAATAGCAAAGTCACATTCATGTATCATAATTAGACTACCAATCATTACCACACTTTCAGCTAATGTTTATTCGTTAATAAATAGTTGCCGCTAGAAAACCACAGAGTAGCTTATTTTATCAACATCTTCTGTCTTCTAAATAACAGGGATTATAGAGTGGCTGGGGGGCTACAGTTGTTAGACTTGTCTTATATATATTATCTATAGTTACTCTGCAGTCCAATCCTGGAATATGGACTCTACCTGTAATTTTAATTAATGCAGGGAAGGGAGCATTCACACTAACTACCGTTTATCGTGACCACATACTCCACCATACGTCACATGTACGTACAATAATAGCTGTAAACAAGGTCGACACGCAAGAGGTCATTGCCACTGCATGCGTTTCACAACTTGCTTTGTTGACACTCAACGACAACATCACCATTATGAGCTCAACCGTTTGCTATGGTGATTGGCAGCTTACACCCACACCCTCGCAGGCTTACGTTGCCATGCGTAGGTCCACCCGGCAAAATAATGGGGTGGAAGTAAAGAGCTGCTATCAGTGCAGGCCAATGATTCCCAAAGCCAGAGAACTATTTATGTTGAGACGATGGGGTCAGCGACTTTTCACTCTATCACGCCCTTATCATATGCCCGCTCGTCGATTGTTGACGACACTGTTTCCCCCTCCCCCCGACTTAAGGAAGTCGCACGCACTTACACGCGCATACATAAAAACGCACACGAAGACGCACCTACACACTTTAGTTCAGCATTGTACATCTCAATTCTCAATCACTTCCAATAGTCTGACAACAGTAAATGAGAGGTGAGCTGTATGCACTTATACACACTCCAGTATATAAACAACAGCAAAAGAGGAAACTGCTCTAGACAACAGCAGAGAGAGAGAGAGAGAGAGAGAGAGAGAGAGAGAGAGAGAGAGAGAGAGAGAGAGAGAGTGTGTGTGATTACTCTAACTAGGCTGTCTTCTGCAGATATCCCTATGTGAATCTGTTGAGGTAGAAGAGAGGAAGCAATTAGAATAAATAAAAGCATAGAAATTGTAATTTAAAATGGAATGATGAAAAAATAAAACCAGGAGAAACAAATAAATCAATTGTACACATGTCATAAGTTATAAGCAATAAGCTCTGTGTGTGTGTGTGTGTGTGTGTGTGTGTGTGTGTGTGTGTGTGTGTGTGTGTCTGTATGTGTGTTGTGTGTTTGTATGTGAGTACTGAAACCAGAAATAAAATATAATATCCAAACTGCTGTCTGTCTATCCACAACATGATTGCAGTTACAACTGACGGAACATATATTACACAGCCGTTCAATCACAAATGTAAAATGCGAGAAGTAACTGTATGTCAGGTGTGGTGTGTAGTGCAACACTTTACCGAAACCTGTCATCTGCTTCTACATGCATGACCATCTTGTCACAACATGAATGTTATTAATTACTAGAGTTACCGCCCATCTCACCACACACAAGAAACGAAATGGGATTTTAGCTTATAGTGATAGTCGCTGCGTGGTCTAAACTTAAGTCTGTTATTTTTTGTTATCAGAGAGAACAAATTCGCCAAATTGCTTGCAACAAGTACAAGTGCATGCTTGTTAGGGCGTCATCGAAAACCGGAATGCGGTGGTAAGCAGAGTGCGATGACAGATTATTTTGTCACTTCTGCTACCTCAACCGTTTGCTGACGTGTACGTTTCATTGTTTCGGAGGCTTGATTTTAAATAAATTAGTATCATTTAGCTCCAGTTTAAAAAAAAATAATATAGCTGTATTTTGTTGTCACCGTCTCCCTCCTCCCTCAAAAAGTAAATTAATAATACCACCACCCCAGTTTAAGAAACCCTTCCCTTCTCTTCCCTCCCACCCCCCACCCCCCGCCACGGCCCTTATTATGATATAAGAAGTGCGCATAATTATAATTTGCGTTTGCAGCACACTTCCTCTCTACTCTTACCCCCGGGCGATTGTGACAGCTTATTGCTTTGAACAATAATGACGAAAGTGAAGCATAAAGTGGCAAATTGTGAGAACTGCACCGTGCATAATCGTCAGTTCACGCCGTTTCTTTATTTAATTTAAAAAAAAAAAAAACATATAAATTATCTCTCGCGGCATTCAGTGATGTGGCTGGGAAATAAAATAAGAGACGTCATGATCAAGTTTCGTATTCTCTGGATTTTAAAGTTAAGGTACAATATATGATCTATTATAATCAAAGACTTTAAGGCACAATGCATGTAATAATCAAGGACTTTAAGGCACAATGCATGTAATAATCAAGGACTTTAAGGCACAATGCATGATCTATTATAATCAAGGACTTTAAGGCACAATGTATGATCTATAATAATCAAGGACTTTAAGGCACAATGTATGTAATAATCAAAGAGTTTAAGACACAATGTATGATCTGTAATAATCAAGGACTTTAAGGCACAATGCATGTAATAATCAAAGAGTTTGAGACACAGTGTATGATCTGTAATAATCAAGGACTTTAAGGCACAATGTATGTAATAATCAAAGAGTTTAAGACACAATGTATGATCTGTAATAATCAAGGACTTTAAGGCACAATGTATGTAATAATCAAAGAGTTTAAGACACAATGTATGATCTGTAATAATCAAGGACTTTAAGGCACAATGTATGCAATAATCAAAGAGTTTAAGACACAATGTATGATCTGTAATAATCAAAGACTTTAAGGCATCATGTATGATCTATAATAATCAAGGACTTGAAGGCATCATGTATGATCTATAATAATCAAGGACTTTAAGGCACAAGTTATGACATATAAAAAGGGCCTCAAAACAACAGCTCTCCACCGCATTCCATTCTGGGCAGCCCTTTTCGGTTCACCCCACGATAGGTTGCAGCCCTTCATTTCCTCTTCGCAGGATCATCTCCAGGTGGTCTTAGGGCGACCGACCGGTCTCTTTCCCTGGGGGTTCCATTGCAAAGACTGCTGGGTGATGTCTTGTGGAGGTTTCCGCAGGGTGTGTCCTATCCATCACCATTTACGCCTGGCAATCTGCTGATTGATGGGATCTTGGTTATGTCCGCTGCCACAAATCAGTGTGTTCTTTAGTTTGTCTATCCACCTGATCTTCAGTATGTTGCGAAGGCAGCCGTTGACAAATACTTGGAGTTTGTTGGTTAGGGTGTTGGTGACTCTCAAGGTCTCTGAGCCATAGAGGAGGACAGACTTAACGTTGCTGTTGAAAATTCTAGTTTGTTGCGGACAGATAGGGATGTTGACCTCCAGATGGTCTCAGGGTAATAAAGGCCTATCTAGCTTTTCCGATTCTGGTTTTGATGTCGTCAGAATCAACTGTTCTGATACAATGCTGCCCCGTTAGGTGAAAGAGGTGACTTCTTTCAGCTCGCTGTCTCCAAGGGTAATTGGTTTCTGCTGCTTTTTTAAAACAGGTCATGGTTGATCTGCAGTCCAGTCTTGGATGCTTCTTGGGCCAGGTCAATTAATAATTATGGGTATTTATTTGCTTTAATATCCCAAGAGCTTTAAGTCTTCAAATCATGGCTGCTAATTTCAGCTTTCAGGAGCTAGGAAGGATTGAGGATCGATGAAGAAAAATCCTAATCACCGTAGCAGGCTTGAACCATTGATCTTTCGTGTGCGAGGTTAAGCACCTTACCTCACCACAACCACACTTCACACACACACACACACACACACACACACACACACACACACACACACACACACACACACACACACACACACACACACACACACACACACACACACACACATTATCTATCTATCTAATTTTGGTGGAGTAAATTTGCCTATCCCTATTTCTAAACTTAATAATTATAAAGTTGTTGCCAACATTAAAGTGACTGGATCTTGGGAACTGCTTATGACGATATTTTTGTAAGTGCCAGATTTGGAGTAAACATGGAGAATATGTTAGAACTTGCTGATGCAATCCAAACCAGTTCCAAGCAGATGAGTAGTTTTTCTGACTAATAGTCTCAAACATCTTCATGAAATTTCATCCAATGGGATGGACTTGAAAGTTATTTTGTTGAAGAAAGTTTTATATTCTAATAGTTTTGATTTTGACAGCTTGAGTCCAGTCATAAAGAGATCATTAGCTTATGGTAAGTTAACTGATTGATAAAGAAGGAATGGGCTTAAAATTATTTCGTATGTGTTTGCTATTGATCTAATATTTGAATAAGAGAATGCTTATGTAATTGAACCATTATTTCTATGTTCACTAATTTGATTACGTTGTACATTATACTTGTGAATTTTGATCGATGCTATATTTCTTATGCTGTGTGTGTATTGGGCTAATGAATATTGTTGCAGGATTTGTGTTGAGAATGTGTGTAAGGGAGAAAGAAGTTTAGAGATGAAATATGTTAAAATTTAGCACTGCCTTAATTTGACTTTTGCACAAAGGAGGTGTCATTTTTTGTTTCATAGTCTTGTACCTGCTTCAGACTACAGTTATTACTGTACTCTACCAGATCATTTTGGTGTGTATATATCCAACGATGTCATTGATCTTATCAGCAAAACGTGTTGCCCTAAGTTGATTCCTATGAATTCTGTTTGAGAGCCAATATGGCGAAAAATTGAGGCTTGAGTTTGGTCTGGAGAATTCAAAAGATTATTTTGGACATTCCTAGTGCTATGCTTGAGAAGCACACTTGAAAGTTCTGGAACACTCCTCGTGATGTGCTATTATAGTGCATATGAAGTTCTGGATGATTCTCCATGGTGTGCTTTGTGAGCACATCGAAGATTCTGGAATAGGTGTGTAATGTGCCTAGAAGGGGTATGTTGGATCATCAGCTAAATAAGAAAGACAGTGTTTTGTTGCAAACTGTGTGATTATAAACATGTGCTAGTGACAGCTGCCATCATTGGAAAGTTATGCACATTGACTATAATTCTCTCTCTGAAACTCCACTCCCATTTCCATGATGAAATCATATCTATGAACTTGATTATATATACATGTTAATTTGACTGCTGATGTCTATGCTATGATAACTGATCTAGTGTCTAACGTTTAATCAAACATTGTTGTCAAATGATGTAAATGTCAATGCACTTTTGATTATATTGATATGTTTTATATTTGATTGTTGATTTAATAAATTTATTGTTAAATTTATTAACCTTATGTTGGAGTAATAGTGGGTGGCTCGTTAAGTATAAATAAAAGATGGATTTTTATTACTCAGAAATTTCCAACTGCACAAATATTATACGAGAGTAAAACGTCTCATTATTGTGTAAGAGTAGGGTTTTACGATACCCTTATAATCCGCCAATTGAGAGAACTGTTGGTCTTGTGGGAGAATTATTAATAACTATAAATTAAGATTCTCATCATTTGTAATGTAGTTTTGTTATTAGTTATTACAATAATCATAACGAGTGAAGTGTTATCTATCTATCTATCTATCTATCTATCTATCTATCTATCTATCTATCTATCTATCTATCTATCTATCTATCTATCTATCTATCTATCTATCTATCTATCATTTTGAGAGATAGAAAATTTAGAGAGGATTTGCAAATGAATAAATATAAAGGACGAAAGGATATAAAATTTCGTAAAACTATCTGTCATTACACGCCCGCTGCTTCGTGTTCTAGCCTGTCGGAAAATATGAAAATATTTGAATGCAAACTTCAGAATTGAAAGACGTAAACAAGCTCCAATGACCTATTAAACAATCGTTCCGTGCTGGGTTGTATTGCTGCTTGCGGGCAGAAATTTAAAAACATGTACATGCAATATCAACAGAATCCAAGGGTATTGTTAGCACGAATGTACTATTATGAAAACCAACGCTGCTTTGAAAATTCGATCTGAATGCAAAACAAGTACAACAATAACACCTCCCTGCCCTCCATCTACA
>CM054178.1:116798057-116843057 GCA_028829895.1 Sinotaia quadrata
ATTACGTCACCCCCTGTGTGCATGCTGAACCTTTTGCTCTAAACATTAACATAAATAGCAACATGGTTTTTATCGTGATCATGTGCCATATTAATAACGCAGCCCGGAAAAATAACTCGTAATGCACTATCGGGATTCAGTCGCCAGTTACATTTTTTCTAGATCTAAATTATTTGGTAATACTATTTATAAAAATATAAATTAATTAAAATAAAATAATACATTATAATAATATGCAAATATATTATGGAGTCCACTGGAAGACTTCCAGCCTGAGAGTTCTGCTGCCAAGTGGACAAATTCATCTGGCAGGCCTAGAAAGTTACAATACACTGAGTGGCCGGATGTTCTGATCCCAGCAGATGATGATGATGATGATTGATTATTGATAACTTTATCAGATTAAGTTGAAAGTAAAAATAAAAACATCACTGTAAAACAACACAAAATTGAGCTTTCGTTGTAAAAGACCTTCTTCAGAAAATTAAAAAAAATTCAAACTGAAAATATCATAGATGAAATCACACATTGATTTGTATAACACTGACATCATTCGCTCTCTTTCTCTCTCTCTCAAACTTCACCCCCCCCCCAAATTATCTTAATAATACCTAGCTACTACTTTTATTAATAAAATTGACACGTTACTATAGCTAATAACCACATGACCACCCAGATTACCTGAACAAAACAGTATTTTTTTATGTTAGGTTATTTTGATTGTCTAGAAAAAAAATAAATTGGCTAGTAAAAATTTTAGTTTGGCTAGTAAAATTTTTAGTTTGGCTAGTAAAATTTTTAAGTTACTAGCCAAAGGCTAGTGGGACTTTTTTTTCATTTTCAGGCCTGAATTGGAGCATTCTCGATCAAATTTGAGGCAATAATATCTTCTCTATACTAAAGTGAGATTTCCTCATCAAGAAGGCATCACTACCACCTAAATCCAACTCACTATCAGGCTCATAATCAGAATCAAATTAATTAGAACGATTTTCTTGAATAGTGTAAATCCATAATTCATGAAAAATTCAAGATGGCGGTCAAGGACGCATCCGTTGTTTACGTTTTTTAATGTGAGATTATGAGCATGAAATGACCAAATATAAGTTCTAAAAAGATTAGTAATGTAAATTAACGTCTAATTTTGATGTACAACTAGCTTTTAAAGTAAAATATTTACAAAATCGACGCGATCAACGTGATCGATTTTTCTCTGTTGCCGTTTGAAGATAGTAAGGAGTTCTCTGCCGTGTATAGTTCTGGAGGGTTCTGGGGTCCGACCACCATGTGGACTATTCTTAGAATTGTGGATATTGGAGTGCTTTTGATTTAAAAAAAAAACAAACCCAAGGGAGATAATGTCTTTGCAAAATCGCCAGCTACACAGGAGCCTCAGTGTGGATCCTGTACTCAAATTCCTAGTTTTTCCTTTGTAATTTAAAAAAAATCATATATGGGAGCAAACAAGGAACACAACTTAATGCTTAACAAAAATAATTAATCACTCACTGATATTCCTTTTGAAAGAAACTGTACATAACTTGTTTGGTTTATTAAATCTCTGGAATAAATTTTCAGTACTTTGTTTCTTTATTAAGCCTCTTGATTCAATTTTCAGCAACTTGTTTATTTGTTAAACAGAAATACTGTTACAAGTACCTTTTCTAATACCAAAAGATGGTCTGAACATCGAATCATAACAACCATTTTCCTTTGCTGAGCAGAAGAATATAACAGAAAGAAGGAAACTGATAAATTTATTTACACAACCATATTTTGATTTATTATTATTTATTATTAACTCAATCGATCCAATTTTAATTGCAGTTGAGGTCAAGCTAACAACAACAACAACAACAACAAAATTAAAAGTCATCAACATAAATCCAGGCAACAAGAACAGGAACAACAACAAAATAATAAATAATTACATATATAATTAACGTCCCACTGATGACAAAATGGAAACGTGCGTTAAATGATTACCCCAGGAAAGTTGTGTGAAAATATGGTAAGGATAATTCCAATGCTTCACTGTGCTGCCTATGCTGTCATTTTGAATAGTATTTTTGTCTAGACACAAGCGGTCAAGATAAAAAAAAGACAATAAAGCAATAATTATCAGTCAGCCAACCAGCCTTCCAGCTAACCAGCTTTTCAGAATATGGTAGACTGAAAAATTGTTCACCAGTCTAAGTTTCACTCTCCCCCTCTCCCATCACTATAATCAATTAACAACCAGATAACATTAATAATTAAAGGTGAAAAAAAAACAACAGTTAACAAACAGACAACACATGTAGCCTCGAGGTGTAATCCCTCCCCCCCCCTCCCCCCCGAACTTAGAACGGAACCAATTTTTTTTCAAAGCAAATTGTGTCCTGCTGTGACGTAATACGCTTTAACCATCGTAATGCGTGCATGTGTTTGTGCGTTTCTATATATCTACTTATGCCCGTGTGCGTGCATGTTGCAGCTAGTCTGTGCCATTACGCACGTATAGGTCTAATAATTATACATTATTGTCGAGAGCATTTGCTTGTCTTTGGAGCTTGAAACGCTTCCTGTCAGTCTTGTTTACCTTTGAGCTCCAGTTTCAGCCAGTTGGGCCGCACCAAGTCTCGGCAATTATATTTCAATACGCTTTAGAAACATATCTGGGACAATAAAGACAACATACCGACAAGGGAGACGATTCGGTGAGTGCCGTCTACCTTTGAAACGAATCATCAAAATTAAAGCAAACGCGTTTGAACGTATCGTATGTTGAATTACATTTTATTATTTTCAAAGACATGTACGTATTGTGTGTGTGCGTGCGTGCGATTGCGACTGTGCGCGAGTGTTAATGATATCAGTTCGGTTACTGGCCTAGAAATAAAGCCATTGAGTGACAGGTCATGGTTCAGAAAATAAAGGAAATTGACGAGCTCCTTTTATTCTAAAACCAAAATTATATTACAAACCTTGGACTGAAGGCATAAGTTCAAATTGCATTGAATTAAAAAAAAATTGACAAACAATTAAATAAAGCCAAAATTAAATTACAAACCTTGGACTGTAGGAATTTAATCATACCGTCAAAAGGCATTGAACTAACAGACAAACTAACAATTCAGCAAATTAAAAAAATTAACAAAGCAGGCAAAATCAGAAAGAAACAGCACGGATACAAATCCAAACAAAACAAACAAGACAATGCAGGCCAACAACTAATTACAACACAATTGGGAACAGAAGTAAAAACGCCGTCAACAATAAAACCAAGTAAAATACAAAAGGCTAACAGAATAAACACAACAAAAACATCAGATCACAAATCCCAACTCTAATTTAATCATACACAAGTCACAACACTAAACTCAAATAAATAAAACTAAAAACACTGACAAATAACGAGCAAACCCCCCCCACAAACACATACAATAAACAAAATAAACACAAGCAGAAACAATAAGCACTAGCACAAAGAATAAAAAAAACTAAGCACAAACAGTAAACAAAATAAGCACAAGCACCTCAGTAAGCAAAATAAACACAAGCACAAACAATAAACAAAATAAACACAAGCACAAACAATAAACAAAATAAACACAAGCACAAACAGTAAACAAAATAAACACAAGCACAAACAATAAACAAAATAAACACAAGCACAAACAGTAAACAAAATAAACACAAGCACAAACAATAAACAAAATAAGCGCAAGCACAAACAGTAAACAGTAAACAAAATAAACACAAGCACAAACAATAAACAAAATATACACAAGCACAAATCAATAAATGATGCAGTGAAACAAAACTCAATCAAAGTCAAAGAATCACTGCCCTATTTGTAATTACTTATCACACATCTGAAGTTTTTGTCCAGCATTTACTTACCACGAAGTCAGAACCGGACATACTCACGACAACGAAGTCATCACTACATATTTACCCAACCCATACGCGCAGTTATCTACCCAACCCATACGCGAAGTTATCTACCATACTCTCGCGAAGAGGAACGGCTTTGATCTCGACGAACAAAAGCAATCTACAGTTAACGTTATTCACAATTCTATGTTAGACGTACGTTCAAGGTATCTAGATTCTAAAGCTGCCGTTCTCAACGTTTTTTTTTGTCGTGGGGAAACCCTTGGAATAATTTTCAGATCTCAGGAAACCCCGGCATACAAATGACTATGTGTACGATGTTTACTTTTTCAACCACGATCTCACGGGGAAGCAATAGCGTGGTTCTAGACTCTTGAAGATGTAAAGTCAGCTGAAGAGAACCGTTTGGTGCTTTCAACAAGATGGGATGATTCTCTCTCTCTTTTTTGAATGGACGTTCGGGGGAGTGCCTAAATTATTTAACACCCAGGGAGTAATTTGTTTGGTTTTTTTGACACCCGGAACGGATCCTTCCTTTGGCACTATTACTCTCAAGATAATTTTCAAGTGTAAACCCACGGGAAAATGTTATGGTTGGCTGCCATCAGGGGCGGACCGGCCTCATCGCACTCCACTTAGTACACCCTTGTGAACTTTGGCCTTCAGATGTATGAATATAATCAATGCCTTCGACTGAGATCTGAAAAACAGAGACTAAAATTTAAAATAAGTGCAAAGTGAAGTAGTCAAATAACAATATTGTAATTTAAATTAGGGTTAAAGGTTAAATGTTCTGTCAGTATAAGTTTGCAAGCGAAGGAATGGAGGATTGCTTATTTCCTTTTCCAGATAATATTCCGCTAGAGATTAAAATAGTCCAAGGTTAAATTTTATTTTGAAATGATAATTCAATCCGCATTATTTTCCGGAAGAGATTAAAGCAGTCCGCGATTAAATCTTCTTTTTTTTTTTTTTTTAGTTTGAAATGGTGATTTTATACATATCAAGTCTAGCTAGAGCTAAAGTAGTTCAAGATAGGTTCTTAGTTTGAAGAGGTGGGTTGTCGTTCGATTGTATTGCTAGAGACTGAAATAATCCACAAATTCTTGGTTTGAAAAAATTTCCCCAGATTAATATTCAGCAGGAGTATAAAATGGTCCTCGATCAATTCTTAGTTTGAAAAGGTGATTTTATCCAGATTATATTCAGTTTAAGATTGAAACAATATTTTAAGCATTAGTATTGCTTCCATACAGTTTTAGTGGACAGTTTAAAAACAAATTTTATTATTTCGACTAAACCTAGTCATTCCCTTATGAATGAATGACAAACGCACTTCGTGAATTAAAATAGATTTACTTTGCGGACTTTGCCAAACATGTGATTGTTGATTTCTGAGAGAGTTTTCCGGAAATACACATAAACAAGCGACGTCGGCTGGATACAACAAAATCTAAATACTCTGTAGTGCTAGCCAGCGAAATAAAGCGGAAGTGGCAATGACTGACTAGTGAAATCGCGATCTACTGTTAAAAAAAATGGGGGGAGTAAGTCCGTATCTGTACGAGTTTGAGAAACTGAAAGTGAAAGTGACGTAGAAGGGTGCATCCAAACACTTAAACAGCCCGCGTTGACAGCATGGAATTACAACCACGATTAACTCTTGGCAAGTAGAGTTGTCCTTTGCTATAACAATTATTAATATTTATTATTAAACCTGTGCGAGTACTACTTGCAGAAAAAAAAAAGAAAATTTACTGATTAATATTTCTACAACATGAAAGTGTTTCACTTGTGTGACTAATACAGATTGTGATTATTATTTGTACAACATGAAAGTGTTTCACTTGTGTGACTAATACAGATTGTGATTATTATTTGTACAACATGAAAGTGTTTCACTTGTGTGACTAATACAGAGTGTGATTGTTAAAACTTTATTGTTATTATCAGCTCCAAGTAAACCGAGCAGTCGTTTCTTGATTTATTAAGTGCCTATGTTGTAAGTCAGTGTATTTAAGGCATCACATTTTGTTGTTTATATTATGTTGTCTTGAACTCGCAATACTAAACAAATTTAACAACAACAACAAAATAAATTTAAAAAGTAATTATAAAGCACTTACTAAGCACATAAATGAAAGTAGTAAAAGCATAATTTATACTTCAGTAAAGATGAGAAAAGGAAACATGACGCCCAAACAAACTGTAATCACTGAATACAGGGGATTTGCTGGTGCCTGTATTAAGTGGTGTTTGGTGAATAATTGCTATATTTATAAATAATTTTGTATTCGTTTAAAACAATTAAAAGTTGTCTTACGAATAGAAATAAAACTAACGCGAAAGTATTAATTATTAAAAGAATTAATTATTGTTACTTCTCATTTAGTAAAAGTTTAAATTTTTATCGACATAGCTTCTTGATCAATTTCCAGCATTTATTCTTTTTTTCAAGCGACGTTGTACATTTCCAAGACTTCGGTCACTAGTCTTCGATCGGGACGTGAGAGAAGCTGTTTCTTTAAACACCGACGGAATACTGTCTTCCGATAATCGTAAATGTGCTACAAAACTCATTTCGTGGGCAAGGTAAGTGTGAAAATATGTCTTTTGCCACTCTGTAGAATTTGAGGTCGTGTGCTGAAATTTTTTTCGCTATTCTTGTCGATCAGGGTCTTGCAAAAATGCACATAAAGTACTGCCTTATAAAAGTCAGTATATTTACAGTTCGCAGTGGCTCAATATTTTGTCGTTTTATATAAAATAATTATTTAACCTTCCGAGAGATGAAAAACAGCCTAAAGACATGAAACATAAACTATAAAGCAAAGCTCTACTAAGGATAGCTGCATTATCGCTCTTTTGACCTAGTATGCACGAGGTCAAAGCTCTATATTTAGAATTTCTAAGAGATCAATTGGCTTGCATGTTTTGTGCAATCGAACAAAAACGAGCTGAAGAGTTGATTTTATTCAAATTTTTAACAGACAAATATTGTACAAGCTGGGTTTATTTGAGTAGTTTATTTACGCTTGATTACAGGATTTCATGTAAAATGAACTGAAAAGGTTTTGAGAAAACAATACTTAACACTTTAAGTCTCAATTGAAATTGTGATTTTCTCTAGATGATATTTAACTACTGGTCGAAACAACCACGAATTTAATCAGAATTGGAAAAAGTGGCGTATAAACAATTTGAATCCAGTGATATTCAAAATGTAAATAGGAGATATCTGAATTCATTGAAATACTGTGTGGAGAAATCAGTATCTAGTTAAATGTGCGTGTTTACATGAGACAAAATTTTGAATCTAGTCAAAAGATGTTTGTATGTAAATGAGGCAGTCAAAAGATGTTGTATGTACATGAGACAAAGTAAAACCCAGTCAACATAATATATAAATTTGAAAGTTGTCAAATGCTGTGCGTATGTATAAAATCGATTGCTGTATGTATGAGTGTGTGTGTGTGTGTGTGTGTGTGTGTGTGTGTGTGTGTATGTGTGTGTGTGTGTGAGAGAGAGAGAGAGAGAGAGAGAGTAAATCTTAATCCAGTCAAATTCTGTGTATACTTAGAGCAAGTCTTAGTGCATTCAAGTGCTGTTTATACTTAGAGTAAGTCTTAGTGCAGTCAAGTGCTGTTTATACTTAGAGTAAGTCTTAGTGCAGTCAAGTGCTGTTTATACTACTTAGAGTAAGTCTTAGTGCAGTCAAGTGCTGTTTATACTTCGAGTAAGTCTTAGTGCAGTCAAGTGCTGTTTATACTTCGAGTAAGTCTTAGTGCAGTCAAGTGCTGTTTATACTTGGAGCAAATCTTAGTGCAGTCAAGTGCTGTTTATATTACTTAGAGTAAGTCTTAGTGCAGTCAAGTGCTGTTTATACTTAGAGTAAGTCTTAGTGCAGTCAAGTGCTGTTTATACTTAGAGTAAGTCTTAGTGCAGTCAAGTGCTGTTTATACTTAGAGTAAGTCTTAGTGCAGTCAAGTGCTGTGTATACTTAGAGCAGGTTTTAGTCCAGTCAATTGTGTATACTTAGAGTAAATATTAATCTAGTCTTTCTCTAAGTATACAGAGCGTTTTTGCACTGAAAATTCACATTATCCACATAGACACAGCATTTAACTGGATTTAGACAGAGCAAATTTGAATCCAGTCATATGCTGGGTACGTGGACGAGGTGGATTTTCAATGCAAAAATGAGACCTGAGTTGATGACTATGGACATTTTATTCCCGCATATTCCACAGGAACGTTTTAGCAATGACCTTTCACAAATGTTATTTATATCAATGGAACGTTTTAGCAATGGCCTTTCACAAATGTTATTTATATCAATGGAACGTTTTAGCAATGACCTTTCACAAATGTTATTTATATCAATGGAACGTTTTAGCAATGACCTTTCACAAATGTTATTTATATCAATGGAACGTTTTAGCAATGACCTTTCACAAATGTTATTTATATCAATGGAACGTTTTAGCAATGACCTTTCACAAATGTTATTTATATCAATGGCGCGTAGACCACTCCATCGTGTCGTTAATTACATGAATGCTAATTTACAATTGTGCAGCTTACTCATCTCTGAACACATTTACAATTATGCAACTTACTCATCTCTGAACACATTTCTGATTTACATTCACGTGCTTACTCGACCCTGCAGACTAGTTAGTGCACAGTGAACAGATCTCTGTTATACCCGTGTCCTACAATACCCAGCAGTTAGAAACGCACCCAGAGCAACAAGTACACGTCATTCCATGACAACCTGACGATCTGGCCTTGACCTCCTGGCGTGGGAGTACAGACTTCGTTCTAGTAGTTCAAACCAAGAACAGTGGCGCGCACATTGACCTCGACCCCTAATAGTGAAGCCACTGGTGAAAGGATTGCAATTAGGTGGTGGAGTTGCGCGTCACGTGCGTGTTTCAATTGTTCGTGCGTTACTTGGTTTGAAAATGTTCATGCATGCTGTGACAATTTAATTAGCTGCTTATTCGTTTGTGATGAGAATTTCCAATACAAAGAAAACCCACAGCAACTATGATGCTAATAAAATTTAAAAATGAAGGAAAAAACATGTAACCGGTTCATCCTAGTGACCTACACGACTTAAAACGTTGAAATTCATTCTGCTGTGGAAAAGGAAGTTCATCGACATTATCTGAAAACAAAGCAAAAATTAAACAATACGCTTCCTGAACTCTTGTGTGCAAGAGAGGTTACAGAATACAATTAACCCCCATTTACAGAAGTGTGGAATGACAATGACGTCACATCCTGGTGTACTTCGCACACAGAACTATTCGTAACACTTTGGCTTGTCAGATGGCTTGTCAGATGGCTTGTCAGATGGCTTGTTAGGATATAAAGTTCATCCGAAAATTAGTAGTTAAAATATCCTTTAAAAAAGCACCACAACAACTGAGAAGATAATTAGGCATTTGCTATATGCATAATACAATATGATATGCATTATAGCATCGTCTAAAAAAAATAAAATCATTACTGGGTTAATGCGAAGGCCAACACTTTTTGCCTGTCTTCCTCGCCAATAAACGTCGACATCCTGGATGATGTAAAAGACGATGTGGTGCTCTTGCTCGCCAATAAACGTCGACATCCTGGATGATGTAAAAGACGATGTGGTGCTCTTCCTCGCCAATAAACGTCGACATCCTGGATGATGTAAAAGACGATATGGTGCTCTTCCTCGCCAATAAACGTCGACATCCTGGATGATGTAAAAGACGATGTGGTGCTCTTGCTCGCCAATAAACGTCGACATCCTGGATGATGTAAAAGACGATATGGTGCTCTTCCTCGCCAATAAACGTCGACATCCTGGATGATGTAAAAGACGATGTGGTGCTCTTGCTGATGTGATACGCACGACGATATGCTTATTTGTGCTGGATGGCAACCTGCTGGCTGCTGATGATGATGATGACTGCGAGGATGATGATGATGGAGATACAGTAAGAAAATGGGAGGATGAGAAGTAGAGAAGGCAAATGGAATGAGGAGGAGAAGAAAAGGAGAAAGAAAAGAATAAGAAAGAGAAATGAAGAGAAAGAAGCAGAAAGAACAAAAGGAGACGAAGAGAGAAAACAGCAAAAAGAAAGTGTAAGAAGGAAAAAAGAAAGAAAACATAGAATAGAAAGGAGAAAAAATAAGAAACAGTAGAAAAGAAATAGGAGATATAAAAAGAAGAAATAGTCTAAAGGTGTGTGTGTGTGTGTTTGTGTGTGGTGATGGTAGAGGAGAAGAAGAAGAAATAGAAAAAAGGTCTTAAGGGGGAGGAATGGTGGAGGAGAAGAAGAAAGAGTAGGAGCAATGAGAAATAGGTAGTGGATGAGTTGAAGGAAAAACTCTCCTTTTGGTGAAATTTAGATACATTAAATGTTTTAACAAAGACAAAGCAGAAACCACCATTGATATGAGAGAAGTGTGAGAACATGAGGGAAAGAAGACTGATCAATGCTGTGTGTGTGTGTGTGTGTGTGTGTGTGTGTGTGTGTGTGTGTGATAAACGAGAGCCACAAGTGGTTCCGTGTCAAGCAAGAGTAAAGTAACAATCAAGAGGATCACAACTTAGAGTTATCTAAATAAATTAGCAGCGGATTGTAGACCTGCCACCCCCCCGCCTCCAGAGGGCACTTTTCTATTGTACCCCACATCATTATCATGTCATGCCCACAATCTTCAAGGATGATGATCATCCTCACGCCCTTCTCATTCAATAAAATATGGTCATCCTCACGCCCTTCTCATTCAATAAAATATGGTCATCCTCACGCCCTTCTCATTCAATAAAATATGGTCATCCTCACACCCTTCTCATTCAATAAAATATGGTCATCCTCACGCCCTTCTCATTCAATAAAATATGGTCATCCTCACACCCTTCTCATTCAATAAAATATGGTCATCCTCACGCCCTTCTCATTCAATAAAATATGGTCATCCTCACGCCCTTCTCATTCAATAAAATATGGTCATCCTCACACCCTTCTCATTCAATAAAATATGGTCATCCTCACGCCCTTCTCATTCAGTAAAGATGATCATCCTCACGCCCTTCTCATTCAGTAATGATGGTCATCCTCACGCCCTTCTCATTCAGTAATGATGGTCAATGACTGTAACAACTTGGTCATTTGGTTACATCGTAGTATAGGACAAACTGAGCATTGACTGTAATAACCTGGTCACGAGTACGTCACCAAGTAGGACAAACTTTGAGTATTTTGAAATTGTGTGACACCTCAGACTAAATACAGTGAGATACATCTGTTCGTCTGAGTGGATATTTACAGACAAAAAGGTAACAAAACTAAATAATTTAAGGATGATTGGGGAGACAAAATAATGAAATGAAGGGAGAGAAACAGACAGAGTGAGTGAGAGAAAAGACAGAGGGAAGAGAGAAAGGAAAGATTATGAGGAAGTGAGATTGGGTTTGAGTCAAGGAATGATGGAAGGGAGGTAGGAAGAGAGAGGGGGAGATAAGGGGAAAGGGAGGGGGAAAGAACGAAAAGAGAATCGGGAAGAAAGAGAGACGGAAGGAGAGGGGGGAGACGGAGAGAAAGAGAGGGGGCGGGATACAGTAAAAGAGAGCGAGAAAGGGAGGGAAATAAGGAGAGAGATGAGTGTGAAAGACAGGTAGAGAGAGGAGCGAGAGAAGAATGAGATGAGAAGAAAGAGAAAGAGAGAGAGGGGGGCAACGGAGAGAGACGGAGACAAGGAGAGACCTCTGTAATCATTTTCAAGCCAACATTATTAATTCCATAATCCGAAGCTATGTATTGGCAAAGTAGGTAACCGAGTTTCTTGTATTTCTTCTTTTCACAGCAAACATTTCTTTTGGTCGGCTTGCAAATGAGTTTCCTTTTTCCCCCGCGTTGTTCCCCTCATCTGTGACGGATGACGTACATACAAACTATAAATATCTTTGCCGTTTGATTTGGGGAACTATCCACTCCTTCCGCCTTTGTTAAGAACAGTTGCATGGCTGACTAAGGTCACTGTGAGCCAGGCGCATAGAAAAGATAACAAAGGATGTAGAAATAATTTCAATAGCAACAGTTATGTAAAACTGAACGCATGCACGCTATATTACTTTAATGACCCTCCTACATATAAGATAAACTATCCACCTACCGAAAATCTCATATATCTATCTAGCTAGCCAGCTTTGAGCTGTCTGTCCGCCATTTTGTCATTATTAACGCACAACAGTAAGACCAACAAGCACGCATATAGACACACACACACAAATAAGTAGGACATATTCTAAATGCAGAAGAAATAATGTGTGGAAAGTTAGACCTCTTAGACTTGCACGTTTTTCAAAGGCATTGGACTCGGTGCCCTTGCAGTCTGTGTACTCGAATGAATAACGTGAGGACAGGACCTCAGTGCAGTGTCATCTGCGACCTACTAGTCAGCACATTTTGGTTGTCTTCGAGTGGGCGCTAGGGATTTCTTGGCATACTCGTTTGGCTGACGACACTCACTTGGACTAGCAAACGTAGTACGAGTGGACACCTAGCAAAAATGAGTCTGATTGGACACCTATTATAAAGATTAGTCTGATTGCACACATAGCAAAACGTATTCTGATTGGACACACCAAAACGTAGTCTGATCGGACACCTAGTTAAAAAACCTAGCTAAGAGTAGTCTGAGTGAACACAGCTAAACATAGTCTGATTAGACACCTAGCTAAAAGTAGTCCGAGTGGATACCTAGCTAAACGTAGTCTGATTGAACACCTAGCTAAATAGTCTGAGCTGGCACATAGTTAAACGTAGTCTGACTGGACACCTATATAAACATAGTCTGAGTACACCTAGCTTAACCTTGTTTGAGTGGATACCTAGCTGAATGTTGTTTGATTGGACACCTAGCTAAAAATAGTCTGAGTGAATACCGAGATACAAATAGTTTGAGTTGACACGTAGCTAAAAGAAGTCTGAGTGGACATCTAATTAAAACAGAATGAGTGGACACCTAGCGGAAGATAATTTGAATGAACATCTAACTACAAGTATTCTGAGTGGACACCTAATTAAGTCAACATAAACATAATATTTAGCTCGGGTGCTGGAGTAGTTTTAGTAGATTGTGCAGGTCAGTGGTTTTAATATTTTCGGCTATTGGTACCCCTTAAATTCTCAAAATGAGTTCTTGCACCCCCAAGAAGAAATGTCCAGTTTTAAAAATTTACTATGAAGGTCGAATATTGCGCTCACGCCACTGTCATAATGAGAACGTCACTCATTTCATAATGGTTTGAATTTTAAAAAATATTTTACACCAGATATACGCTTAGTTATATAAAAGTTTACTTTATTTAGTTATAAAATTATTATTGACTTTTTGGTTGCTGTTGCTTACTTTCAGAGATATTTTCTATCATAACATCTCGCACCCTCCTGGGATACAACACCCCTGATTATGAACCCCTGACGTAGACAAGAACTGCTACCAACAAATCTAACAAACAAAACTTACAATAAACCACGGAAAAGAAGCCAGCAAAATGGACAATATAGAACAAAACACCACGACAAACCAAGAAAGCAAACAGACATAACACTAACAAGTCTTCTGCGATCTTACGCATGATTTCCTTGGTGGTGAAAAAAAAAAAAGAAAAACAAACAGCTTCATTTGCACCAGGATGACAAAACGAAAAAAATCCACCTGCCTAGGTTTTCCTTTTGTCCGACCCTAACATATGGTGCACATTGCCATTGTGCACAGTTCTGTACCTTGACTTTCTTGTCTCGATGCTGCGCCCAGCCGAGAGGTATGTTACCTCGCAAACAGCTGTATGGAAATGAAGTGGAGAAAAGCACTCTACTTACTCTGATTATCTACCCTGACCCTCGTAACCTATTGCCTTACTGCGCGTCTCGTCGCGGAATTTTCAGCAGCAAAGGAACTACAGATCGTGTGGTTATAATTAACGCGAGGATTGCCACCACCCCACCCCCGACTTCCTCCCCCCCCCCGGCTTTATTCTCGAAAGAATTTGCGTAATATATAAATATGTTGTGCAACTCTTCACTTGAAATGTTTTCACCCTTCTTGCCGTGCCCTCTTACCTTCACCGCTGAAATTCCACCGTAGTGTGGTGGGAGTGGTATTAGAATTCGATGTGTTACCAATGGAAACAGAAATGAGTTATCATTCGAAATGTGCTAGGTAATCGTGATTATTTTCCTAGTGACTCCGAGTACAGAAAAATTAGTAACAATGCATTTTTGACTTTATAAATAAATGAGGTAAAATTAAATGTATATCATCCCAATCCATTTCTCATTATCAACATTCGTTTGATTTCACACAGGAATACAAAAACAGTACTGAAAAAATGCCTCCCCCCTCGACATTTTCTCACACAAAAGGGTATTCGATATTCACAGTTATAAGAAAAAGAGAGAGAGAGAGAGAGAGAGAGAGAGAGAGAGAGAGAGAGAGAGAGAGAGAGAGAGAGAGAGAGAATTCAATATAAACGAAAGAAAGACGAAACGAATGAAAGAGCAAAATAAAGAATGAACCAGTAAGAAAAAAGAGGGAGAAAAAGAAAAGGGAAAGAAAGAAAGAAAGAAAGAAAGAAAGAGGTGAGCTTTCAGTTCAAAGTACTGCTGAAGAGCAGCTCATTCAGTTTATTGGGTGCCCGGCCTGGTTACACAAAAAAAATATGATTCCTCTGGCTACAAGCAGCACAACAAAACAGCTCATTTCACAACTGTGTCTTAACAATGTTACCCGATACTGATGGGGGCAGGAGAAGAGAGGAAGAGAGAGAGAGAGGGAGAGAGAGAGAGAGGGAGAGAGAGAGAGAGAGAGAGCAAGCGAGCACGAACTTATTGCGGGTAAGAATAAAAAAAAAATCCGAAAGACTTCTCACAGAAAGCTTTTGTTTAGTTTAAAAAGAAAATCAGCTTTAATAAAATGAGAAAAAGTAAGAAATGGGGGGGGGGGACCTTAAAAAATGGGCAAGATGTGAGGCAGGCAGAATTACTGCTAATATTTAGTATGTAATCTAACCCACCAATGATTTGGAAGTATTTAGAGTTCTACCGCACTAATATTTAGTATGTAATCTAACCCACCAATGATTTGGAGGTATTTAGGGTTCTACCGTACTAATGACTTTAGGTGGCAATTTGGGACGGTTGTACAATTAAGATGGCCCATTAGTAGAAGCAAACACACTCATTGCTATAATTCATGCATCCTGCTATAAGAAGGATAATCATTGTTTTTTTAAAATGAGAGAACGAATGATTCCTTTAAGAGAGATAAATACAGGATCAAACTACGTACCCAGTGTGACGTAAAATAATAATATTATGGGATGAAAGTATTTACTGTTTTGAGGTCTCTATGTCGTAAGGAGTCAAAGAATGAATAATGCAATGAAGTTATCTCAGAAAAAAGAAGCATTAACATTATAACATATATTCCTGTTTCCCGTTTGATGCCATCTGAAGGGTAAAAGTGAAAATGGTTAAAAATGGGAAAATGTAAGCAAAATATTGTCGTACTTTAAGCCGATGTCTTAGAGAACAATAAATAGTTATAATTAAGTCCTCAACTCTTTATCAACATGCAATGCAATTTGACAAAACCTGTCAAATGTCAAAGTCCCAAGACAATATAACACTGACATTATTTATAATATGCTGGGAGAGTGTTGTCATAATTCAAAGTGATCTTACGATTTGAATAATGTATCGAGTTGCAACATTTATGGTTTCAATTCTTTGCGCTTTATATATAAAGTATCAATGAAAATCTCACACGAGAATTTTGATGTAATTTTCATAGTTTTAAAAATATAAATAATGTTACTGTCATTTTTCTAAGATTTTCACAACTCGCTTGACATAAACGGTATACAATATTTATAAATTGTAACAGCTTTGGATTGCAATTTACTGGACGACCAGCAACACGTCAGATTATTTCACAAGAACTTTATTACTAACAGCTCGCCATGGAAAATAATAACATATGTACAACTCTCAATCGACCGGAGAAAAGGGATTGGAGAGGAAAAACAGAATAATGGCAGCATTTGTAAATATGGCTCAAAGTACTTTCATAAAATGACGTCACTACAAGCCACGTACTTTGGAATAAATACTGAGGACCGACTGGGCTAGCGCGTTCCTAGTGGGGAATCGAGATCGTAACTAACGATTGTAAGGACTAGCAGAAATGGAGTTTTTGATAAAGTCATGTGACAATTATTCAAGGGGAGTTAAGTTTATATAAGTAGGAATTAATTGATGATCTATTAAAATTCCGGGAGGGGCGGGGGAGCAGAACAATTAATAAACGAATGAGTTCGATGACGTCACAATACTTATTACATCACGTCTTCAATCAGTCTGTGATAGACGAAGACGCCATAGTTGACAGGTACACAGGTGAGAGGACGTTTCGGCTCCTTGGCCTTCACCTGATCAATACGGTTATTAAACAATGAATGAGTAAATATATGTTTGTATGAGAAAGTTATCTACGGCCAATTAGATAAATACCCATCATTTATCAACAGACATTCATTTCATTGTCCCTATTTCATTATTAGCAGTAACTATATTGCCCTGTTGAAGGCAAATGTGCCGAAACCGCCGGACCTTGTAGATGCCATTTTAAAAAGTTTCTGTTATTGTATGCCTTTAATCAAAGCGTGTGTTGACTTTTTATGGTGCATTGGTTTCTTATATTAATGCGGTTTCTTTTTCTTTAAAAAAAAAAAAAGTAATGTTGATTGCTTACTGGCTTATTATTTTATTTTTATTTTTCATTATTTATATGACGTCGTGAAAGGCAAGTATGATGAAGCAAACAATTAAAAAAATAAAATGACTCAAGAAAAATGTGCAACACTGATATCAATTAGGCGCGCAGACCCGTCTCAGCCAAGTCAGTCACGTGAGCAGCGGTAACTGCGATCTTTAGGAAACGCTTAGCTTGCTATTCCTGAGAACTCTCATTTGGACGTGATTCCTGAATGAGATCTAGGCGTGACTCCCGAATGCAATCTAAGTGTCACTCCTGAATGAAATCTAGGCGTGACTCCCGAATGCAATATAAGTGTCACTCCTGACTAGGCGTGACTCCCGACTGAAATGTAAATGTCACTCCTGGCTGAAATCTACGTGTGACTTCCGACTGAAATAGGTGTCACTCCAGACTTAAATCTAGGTGTGACTACTGATCTAAATCTGTCACTCTTGACTATAGTCTAATTGAGACTTCAATTAGTTACGTTTCCTGTGTGAAATCTGGGTGCGACTCCTGACATGAGACCTAGATGTCATTCCTGTCTAAAATCTAGGTGTGACGGAACACGACTCTCCTGAGTCCTGATTAGCGATCTTCAGTGACCTCCTTTTCATCGTGAATGCAGGAGTGCGCCCCTATGGAGAAACATAATCTATGGATATGTTAACCCGATTTGCTCGTATGACTTTTATAACAGATCAGTCCTTTTGAAAGCGGCGAACCCCGAACACGAGTCGGCGTACCCACCTCCCCTCCCTTTTTCTTTTCAGTGAGCGTTTGTTGGTATGAATAGCGAAAGAAGCCGTTCAGATGTTAGATAAACTTTGTTATCTCCTCCGTTAGTGTGCTTTTAAAAAAAAAATCTCTAACACTGCGTTTATTACTTTACACACGAACAATGACGAAACTATTAATGCTAACGTTTATACTGTAAGACATGAGAGTGCGCAATGCTTGTGAATTCAGAAGGGGTTGTTCACTCAAATCGTCACACCTGACCGTTAAAGAGTTAAGTATTTTGTCTTTCATTTAAAAACACACGTTAAATAACCCCCACCCCTCCATGCCTCCCCCAACCTTATCTTCATTGCATTGCTGTGTCACTAAACAGAGTTCAAGAAATACTTTGTAGTCAGGGAGAGGAAAAGAAGATCCAACACAAGCGGTTACAACATCGCTAGGTACCGGTTGTCGCCTTACTTGCCCCCCCCCCCCCCAGCAGGAGCCTCACTAAAGTGCTAACCGAAACTGACATGCAAACAGCGCACACACGAGAGATGAGCACAGCTGATCACAGGAAAGCCGGCGGAGCTCGCAGGCTGTCTGACCAAATTGAACCGCCAAACCTACTGCCCTCTCCCTATCTCCCCCCCCCCGCCCCCGCCACCATCCCTTCAACCACCGTCAGTCCAAACTCAGAAATTCCTCTCCAGTTTTACACACAAGACGGCTAGCTAAAGCCAGCGCGGTTTGGCAGTCCAGGACTACAGTGTATGTTAGTTTAACTCCGGACGATATGCAGTGGTGTACTTCATCGGAGTGATTGGTACAAACCGCACAACGATGTCTTTTGATGCTGTTGCCAGGGAAGAAAGAAAGAGAGAATAAAAAAGTCAGATCTTGTCCTCCCCGAAGCTGCATTCCGTGGTGTTGATTCGGAGAATTGGAGGCGCGCACAAGTGTGCACCCATTAATTATCCTGGAAGGCTGGAACTATGAAGCAGACTGAAGACGCAGCAGCAGCACGGTATCTGAAGGTGACCAGTTTTGTCCAGCATACGTGACCAGGAAATGGCACCCCTACCACAAGAGTTCAGCGCTTCCTTGGCCATCACAGAGATTGTCAACTCTGGCAGAACTCCATCACCGCGCGTCAAACAGATAGTGGATTTGGAAGAAAAACAAGCGTCGAGCAGTTACTTCCAGTGGAAATGTAAGTCCTGTCATCATGCGGTGTGGCTATTATTAGCGTGCTGTGGGGTCAAGCAACACTGAATTGTTTACAGATGGATGAGAACTGTGCCGTTTATATGGCTGCTCATATACTGTATCCTATGTGTGTAATTTGACTTGCCATGTTTGTTATGCGGCTTTACATGTATCCTATAAACTGTAAGTAATTCGATTTCCCGTGTATGTAATGTGGCTTTCAAATATCGCATACATTGCGTGTAATTTGACTACCTACACATGTATCCCACATAGTGTATGTAGTTTGACTTCCCACGTATGTAATGTGGCTCTCATGTATCCCACTTATACTGTATGTAATTTGACTTCCCACGTATGTAATATAGTTTTTGTGTCCCATTTATTGTATGTAATTAAACTTTCCATATACGTAATGTGGTTTGCGTGAACCCCATATACTGTATGTAATTTAACTTTTCATCCGTGTAATGTGACTCTCGTTAAATGAATAATGTAATGTATATCCTATATGCTGTATGTAATTTGACTTCTCATTTAAGTAATGTGGCTTTTGTGTATCCCATATTCTGTATGCAGTTTGACTTCCCCTGTATGTCATATGCCTTTGCACGTGTCCCATATAATGTATGTAATTTGCCCCAGCATAATGTGGCTTTCAGAGGGGGTGTGGCTTTTAGAGTATGTAACTGGTCTTACAAGTATTTATGTCTTTTTACACACCTTAAATAATGCGTCCATTTAGTCAAAACAGTATGGCGTGCCTTGTAATGCATATAATTTGATTTTTTCCTTGAATGCAATTTGACAATTTACGTATTGTTTGCAGCACTGGACATTCCTTGTGTATAGTGTAGCCTCATGTATAAATGTGTTTTGCGAGTTTTAAAGTATTGTTTGCAATATCTTTCTAAAAACTGTAATGGCTTTCTTTGTACTATGTACAGTATGACACTCCATATAATAGGAAATATGAGTTTCCTATCAGATTCTGAGATTTTCTAACTATATAATACATGTACTATATAATGTTCTTTCGTTCAGTATATAAAACATTCATGTCGTGTGTGCAAAGTAACTTTCAGTGTTCATATAAATACAGCTATTCTATGACTCTTCACATACAGGTACCTGTAACGTAATGCAGTACACTTTTTGAATTATTTGAAATAACGTTTTAAACATTTCACTGGTAATAAAATGTACACACATACAGAGAAAATTACGTAAGGTATGGCTTAACTGAAGGGAAATTAACTAAGACATTAGAAAATGCATACACACACACACAAACGCGCGAGGTGCAAAAACACACACATCCACTCACACAAAATAAACAGAAAAATGTTTTAAATACAAAGTACTCGTTTGTTTTCAGAAACAAAATATTCGCTAAGTCAGAACAAACTGTAAGAACGTTACTGGTGTGTTGATACATTTCTTAAGTAATAATTAATTAAAAGAGAGTCAACACACACATACACACGCTGAACACATACACACACACACACACACACACACACACACACACACACACACACACACACACACACACACACACTTTCACATGTCCGGTTATATTTATCAACCCTGCCGCCATATCAGGCTCCAAATTATCAATATCAAGTTATCATATCAACGCTAATACTAATGGCAGACGGACGGTCTGACCTGACCTTCAGTTTCTCTGCCAAATATTCGGGACTTATTTATATCACATAGTAACAGACAAATCAATTTACGGTGCTTGAGCTGGCAAGTATTATCTTTCCCTTTTGATTAATTACAATTTATGCTATTTAATATTTCCGGATCTACCCCAGCCAGCTCCTCCCGGTCACAAACAAATTAACCAAAATGTGGGTTAAAATAACAACAACAATAAAAAGAAGGAACATCAAATTCAAATCTCGAGTACAATTCAGTTGAGTTCATCTGTACCAGAGGTGCACAAACCTTTTAGGTTAGAGGGCCAAATTTCCAATTGATAGTGCGTGGAGGGCCGCAAGTCAGATTGCACATGGATGGCTCAGTAGAAAAAAAACAAACAACAGAAATAATGAAATGCGGCCCGTGGGCCGCGGTTTATGTACCCCTGGTCTATATCGTCCTGCCTTCGATTGTCTAAAGTCTAAACTAAATGTCTTTGTCTCTCCTAGTGGGTCTCCTAATTCGGATGGCTTCTTTACTTTGCTGGAGATTGCCTGTGTCTGCTTGCAGTGTCCTTCATCTGGCAAGTCGGTGACCTCCCACTCAGGCAGGAATAAAGCACCACCAAAACGGACAATGCAGGTATGACTGTAATCCATGGACTAAAAGACGTATCGACCTGGACAAGAACCAACTGAAATGAACAATATGTTTCTCTGTAGGGGCCGGTAAACATGGACAATTGTTAAGGTTTTATGGCGGCAGTAATAGACGGTTCTTACAATCTCTCATCATAAACTGTTAACTTCACGCCAACATATATTTTACAAAACCTCATAGAAATGTTTACAAATGAACAATAATATTTCTGTTTCTACAGTTACATGAGTTTGCTAATTACAAGCATACCCAATGGGTAGTTTATATTAAATATTCGTTAAATAATCATTTCAATCTCCATTTAGCTCTACTGGCTACAACTGTATTATTTCATCATCTCTATATAAATGTAATTATTACTAACGCCACTCAACTTCTGTGGAAGAAAGATACATTAGATTGATTCAACAGTCTTCATTAAAATACATGAACATTTTATACAACATTTCATCAGTAATACAAAGCTATAGTTTCTAGGAAGTCAATATATTTACCACTCGAGGAAATGTGCACAGCTTTCTCGTCAATTGTGCTAAATTCAACCTCTTAATAGCAAAATGGGTATGGCGCGCGTAATTGAACTCGCTCTGCTTACTATACTATATACTATATCTGGATCGACCGACAAATTCTCCTACGTCATACGGAATGTAAATGTCCATATAAGGGCATTTTGCATTCGGTCGATATCCCCTACTCTCACTGCCACCATCACCACTCGGTGTATCTTTCCACTGTCCATGTCTGATCAATGAATTTGACCTCTGTCGTTTACGACAAGTAGTGTACACGGTGTAGCAGAATTGCATAACCAGCCACGTGACTTGGCCACTATAAATAACTATCAAGTATGGATCGTAAAATTAGAAAAATGGAAATAGAAAAATGCAAGAGCATAATTTGCCCCTAATCCTATCATAACACACACGTAAAAATACACACACACACACACACACACACACACACACACACACACACACACACATACACACTCACACTCACAAATCTGACACTAATTATGGATTAATTAGTCAGAAAGTAAAATATTTGTTAGAAAATGTTAGTATTTGTTAATCTGTCATTAATTTCATTCGTTGTAAACTGGACAAAAACTTTGCTATTAGTAAACCAGACAATGATTTTGTTATTTGTAAACCGGACAGTAACTTTGTTATTTGTAAACTGGACAACAAGTAACTTTAATCTTTGTAAACTGGTCAGCAACTTCGGTATTGGTGACCTGAAATAACACTTGACTGTAACCGTTTTTATGCCTAAAGAGAATCTAGAAATCACACCAGGAAATCACACCTAAAGAGAATCTAGAAATCACACCTAAAGAGAATCTAGAAATCACACCTAAAGAGAATCTAGAAATCACACATAAAGAGAATCTAGAAATCACACCAGGAAATCACATCTAAAGAGAATCTAGAAATCACACAAGGAACACAAGACACACGTACAGACACACATTCACAGGGACAGATAGACATTAATAATAAACTAATAAAAAAAAAAAAAAAGAAGCAAATATCTGTGGCACACGACCCTGCCACAAAATTGCCACATGAAACATTCCTTAACTAGGACATGTACACAGTCAGCTTAGTTATATTTCAACACGTTTGTAGTTTATTGCTTGTCCGGTCTGTACTTTTGCACACGTGCACAACATTTTCATTTAGCAATGACAAGTCTGTCTATCTGATCTAATTTTGTTTGTCTGTCCGTACGTCCGCCAGCCCTTTCATTTGATCATCCATCTGTAAATCTCTCTATTCATATAACCATCCAGCTTTGCCTGTTTGTCTGCCTTTCCATTAAAAACGTGCAGATTCGTCATTTAAAAAAAAATAAAATAAAAAATTCTTAGATTAATTAACGGATATATGCCTCGACCGAGAATTGTGTCTTACGTCACGAGAAGACCCATGTTTCTGTAAGACAGATCCTGTACTGTTAGTTCCGGTTAAGAGTGAAGATGGAGGTAATAAATTTACTCACGTGTTTAGGTAAATTGTCTCCCTTGAAAATAACCATGAACACGAGTGGGAAAAGCTGCTATTATCTGTATAAGTTTGTGTATGTGTATGCATGTGTGTGTTTGTGTTTACGTGCATATGTAGTCCAATCAAGGTTCTTTTGCTTCTTGGCAGCTTTAAAAAAATATTTTTTAAAATTTAAAATAAAAGCCAACAAATTTATGTTTTTTTAAATTTTACTTTAAAAATCCCTGTAAAATAACAACCATAAAACATTGTTGTCGCGGTATGTCATTTTCCGGTTAGTAGGGCTGAGGTGTGGTGTCGGTGTCCGAATAATATAAGTGATCCTTTTCACTGCTTTTCTTTTTTCTTTTTTCTTTTAAAAAAAAAAATTGTGGTTTTACGTTCGCTTGCTATCAGTAATTCCGCATATGAATATGCATGTAGCGCTCAGTTCAGTCAGTGTGAGATTCAGACCTGCGTGTGTTTGTAGACCTAAAGTCTTGAGACCTGCGTGTGTTTGTAGACCTAAAGTCTTGAGACCTGCTCTACTGTCCCAGCTTATTAGCAACACATTCTTGATCTAAGGAGCGGCTAAAAGATATGAGTATTTTTTGCTTCTCACGAGATGAGCTCGATTCCTGGACAGCGTGAGCGAGAGGCTGCAGTGTTATGCTTTTGTGAACCTCATCCCCTTCCCCCAACACAGCCTCCAGCCTCCCACCACTAAGCAAAGTTCTTTAGGGCACTCGAACTGACAGTTGCGCCGAACAGTTGTAGTGGTTTGGTTGATTCCACTAGTCCGTGGCTTAGGTTGGGCAACACGCCTCTCGCGGACCTCTGAAATAGTGCCTCCTCACTTAGCCTCACACACTTCATCTTTCTAAAGGTATTCTTATTTTAGGATCTAGAGCACCTGGAGAGGGAGCGGGGTGGGTGGGAGGTGAATGGCTATAGCTATTGACGTAATTAAGTGCAGAAAAGAGAGACTTGGTGGGCACGCGTCACAGAAGAAGCACACCTATTTATCGACGTCACTTGCTGTCTCCAACAACATTGCTAGCTTAATAATGACGTCATTTGTTCTCCAACAACACTGCTAACTTAACCTATCGATTAGACGCCATTCGTTATCTCCAACAACACTGCTAGCTTAACGTATCGATCGACGTAATTTGTTGTCTCCAACACTTCTAGCTTAACCTATCGATTAGACGTCATTCGTTATCTCCAACAACACTGCTAGCTTAACGTATCGATCGACGTAATTTGTTGTCTCCAACACTTCTAGCTTAACCTATCGACGGACATAATTTTTTGTCTCCAACAACCCTGCTAGCGTAACCTATCGATGGACATAATTTTTTGTCTCCAACAACCCTGCTAGCGTAACCTATCGATGGACATAATTTTTTGTCTCCAACAACCCTGCTAGCGTAACCTATCGATGGACATATTTTTTTTTGTCTCCAACAACCCTGCTAGCGTTACCTATCGATAGAGGTTTTTTTTTGTCTCCAGCAACACTGCTAGCATAACCGATCGATGGACGTATTTTTTTTGTCTCCAACAACACTGCTAGCATAACCTATAACACTCCAATCCAAGTTTAACCTCGTTAGACGTCTTTTGTTGTCTCCACTAGCATTTCTAACTTTAACCAAAGATCTTTAGTTGTCTCCATGAACATTGCCAAGCTTTAATTGATCGATTTGACGTCCTTTGTTGTCTCCACTAGCATTTCTAGCTTTAACCACAGGTCCTTAGTTGTCTCCATGAACATTGCCAAGCTCGATTTGACGTCCTTTGTTGTCTCCACTAGCATTCCCTGCTTAATGACGGATGTGTAGAAGTAGACAAGTAAAAGCACCAGCCACTCGCAGAAAGTTTTGGGTTCGAACAATCCCTCCCCACTCCTTTGGTGAACGTGAATTTTCTTGATCAATCCTCTCCACACCTTAGCTGATGAATATTGACATTAGCAGCCACGTCTGTCAGCGACTAGAGCACTTTCGAGAATAAGAAAAGAAATAAGTACTTATTACTGCGTGTATTGAGCATAGCATGCTCATGGCATCAGACTAAAAGAGGACACCCTTACGAGGCACTGGATCGTTAAACTCTGGACAAATGATGGAAGCTGCTTATCGTGTTCAGATGAAGTCTTACACCAGAATGCAGTCGATAGACAGTTGTGCCCTAAAGCCTGCGACTTACAACGCCACACTTATTACAGCGTTATACAGTTTTTTTTCCTTAGAGAGTTTTTAATTGTCTTTCATTCTATTATTTTTGAAATTTTTGTTTTGTCTAATATTTAAAAAAAATCATCTTTAGAGTTTTTTCTTTTGTTATTTTTTTCAAAAGTTAGATATAGTTTCTTTTCAGAATTTTTTTTAAAAGCGACCTTCAAATACTTCCCACCCACCCCCTAAAAATGCAAACAAACAAAACAAAACAGCCATAGATTTTTTTCAGCTTAAGTCTCCAAATGTATATTTACAACGGTCGCCAATAGTGACTTCAAGACACGTTTCCTGCCATTTCAAAAAGAATGGTTCAAGTTTGATCCATTAGAAAACAATAGAATGCAAACAGAAAAATGTAAGAAAATTTCACATCATGGTTTATATTTCGATGCTGAACAACACCTTTTATAATTCCGTGTGTCCTCCTGTAAATAATGAGTTATATTAGCTACTTTTATAATTCCGTGTGTCCTCCTGTAAATAATGAGTTACATTAGCTACTTTTATAATTCCGTGTGTCCTCCTGTAAATAATGAGTTACATTAGCTACTTTTATAATTCCGTGTGTCCTCCTGTAAATAATGAGTTACATTAGCTACTTTTAGCACTTTCAGCACAGTCATTGCAGTCAGATTTGTCATGAATCGTCATTTGCAAAAATCCCAACGCGTTTCACTTCAGCAATACTTAATTAGACTGAGAATTCTGTTCTCGAATAAAGAGAAAATAGACTTAATTTGCTTGCGCTACTGAGTATCCTAGATTGGGGTTAAAAGGTTAATGAGCAAACGGCTTTGTACAATAGTTCTGGGATTAAATGGAATAGTCTTAAATGTGCACTACGTAGCTGGGAATTACAAGTCGATAATACTGCCGGACATTGGAACAATAAGACTGAGATAATAAAACAGGTTTAGACTTTCCATAAATAGCAGGATAGGCTGGAGGTTAAAAAAAACCCAACAAATATTCTTTGCTGCCTTTCCTGTTTGTCTGCGTTGTTGTTAGTCAGGGACAAACAGGGAAACATTGCTGTCACTGAGGACGTGCGTTAAGTAGCCGCATTGCGATCAGTTAAGTCTTGCTGCTGTACAAGTGCGTTCGCGTCACATTGTTTGATCTATCTATCTATTTATCTCTCTATCTATCTATGTCTGTCTATCTATCTATCCCTATCTATCTATGCCTGTCTATCTATCTATATATCTCTGTCAGTCTGTCTATCTATCTATGCATATCTATCTATCTATCTATCTCTGTCAGTCTATCTATCTATCTATCTATCTTTCTCTCTCTCTCTCTCTCTCTCTCTGTCTGTCTATCTGTCTATCTATCCCAACCATACACATACTACACACTTAACACGCACATACGCGCGCACTATTGATCAGTAAACGTCTGTGAATTTATTCTATTCCCTCTGCTCGTCTCTTCCGTCTTCTGTCGCTAGCCACAGCTAAGATGTGCTAATGTCGGTTACAGTCTGTCTGAACACAAACTGATGATGCGTTTACGAACGCATTAATGAAAGCGAAATGCTGGCAGTTACAATAACAATGTAAAGATAAACACTTTGCTGCAATCTGATTTTATCATTTTACACTCTCGCATGCTAGTGAATACGAAATGAGCGCCCAGTGGCGAAGAGGAGTCCATTAATTATTATTTATTTATCTTTTTGTTTATGTCAGAGTATGTTCGAACACTGTTGAGGAACTATATACTGTGTGTGTGTGTGTGTGTGTTTAATTTTGCACTCTGCTTCAATTAAACAATCAACTCTTCGGCTTTCTCTCTCTCTCTCTCTCTCTCTCTCTCTCTCTCTCTCTCTCTCTTGCATAAGCGGAAATAGCATGTAGGTGACAGCTGCCCGATGGTGTGTGTATTATCTTTCTTTGTTTCACTGTGTTCAAAACAACATCGTTTATCTTTTGTAGCCATCTGTATATTTACCCACGTCTTCTGATTGTTCTAAACCCTAACGTCCATCATCCCCGCCCCCCACCCACCCATCCACTTCTTCTGTGGTGCAAGGCTAACCCTGTAACCGTCTGCTTGCTCTGACGACCAGAACTACAAACAGCTCTCAACTCTTGTCACCTTTCTGTTTGGGTACGTGATTCGCTGGAAACTGAATGAAGTCTGGTCTTGGCGGTGTGATTAGGGAAAGAAAACTTAGAAACGGACACCGAAATTCTATAGTTTTGAAGTGCTTGCTTTTAAGCGTCTTTAATCCGCAGACTATATTTTGTTGTTAAAAGGAGGAAAAGAAAGAAGCAGTGACATAAACAAATCGATTTGTTGGTCCATACACGAGTCATTGAAGATGTATTGATTACTGATCTTTCGATAAATCCCAATTTTCTACGTCGCTGTTTTTATTCAGTAGACATGTTTGCAGTTTACATTGAAATTGATGATCGACACGCACGCACGCACGCACGCACGCACACATGTCCACATATACACTCCTTTCCTCCACTCACGCACAACCACACTGTGAAACAAAAACAGAGATATAAATAATAAACGGCCAATTAAAGCTTCGAATTAGTTTTATCAAAACGATATGCAAATCATTCATGAGATTAAACTGAATCCTGCGCAGTCTGTGACGTCACTCGTATTTATGAGTCCGTCTGACGAGTACGCAAATGAAATTTTATTACTGGGACATCTATAAATCTCTATCCAGAGGCTTCTGGGTCATCGAGGTAAGTAGAAGGGGTGGGGGGAAGCACAAACTTAACCGTGTGAGCAATAAAGAAATAAATTAACAATTATTTAAGTGCCAAAAGTTTCACTTTTAAATCCGATCTGCTCGCAGGTATGAAATGATGACCAGTGGTGTGGAACGGGATCTGTGGTGCGATTTCACCAGAACGAGCGAACCGTGCACGCTGTTTTGACCCCTAGCATACTGGCACCTGTTCTGTCAGAAGACGTCCTATTTCGTTAAAGTGAATCATTGCAAGCAGAGGAGTTCTGGATGAGATACAGGTGTCCCATGTCTGGACTGGATGCTGGTCATTGCCCTATGTTCGATCGGCTGACTGCAGTGTGTTGGGGGTTGGGTTGCTCTTGCTGTCGGTGGTAATTGTTTGTTTGTTTGTCTGTGGGTTCTAAGTGATTACAATTTCGCTTTACTGTGATGATTAGTATGTTACAATATCGCATAAGCTTTGGCCCTTACGTCTATCTGCAATATTGTAATGAATGTTCAGAATTTCGTTTTCGTTTTATTGTTGTGCTTAAATTATCGTAATTACGTAGTCCTTAACATGTTGCTACAGTATCGTAATTACTGTATTGTTACAATATCGTAATCACTCGGAGCTTAGCGTGTTGTTACAGTATCGTAATGATTGAGGTCCTTAGTGTGTTTTTGTAATATCTTAATGATGTTTAGCGTGTTGTTACAGTATCGTAATTATTGAGGTCCTTAGAGTGTTTTTGTAATATCTTAGTGATGTTTAGCGTGTTGTTACAGTATCGTAATTATTGAGGCTTTACAGTAGAGTCTTATGAGTCCTTAACGTGTTGTTATAATATCGTAGTTAACGTGGTCGTCAATGTGTTGTTACAATAATGCAATTACTGTAGACCTTAACGTGGTTACAGTATCAATTTACAGTTATCCTAACATTTGGTCGCATTATCTTGCTACTGTGGTCCTTAATGGTCACAATATCGTAAATGGTGTGGTCATTAAAGTGAGGTTACAATAACATAAGTACTGTAGTCCTTAACGTGTTATTATAGTATTATATTATTATGATGTTTACCGTAGGGTTATATAATAACCTAATAACTGCTTTGTCTTTTGACGTGTGGTTACGATATAATGACTGCTTTGTTCTTTGACGTATGGTTACGGTATAATGACTGCTTTGTTCTTTGACGTATGGTTACGATATAATGATTGTTTTGTTCTTTGATTTATAGTTATGATTAAATGACTGCTTTGGTCTTTGACGTATGGTTACCATATAATGATTGCTTTGTTCTTTGATTTATAGTTACGATATAATGACTGCTTGGTCTTTGACGTGTGGTTATGATATAATGACTGCTTGGTATTTAACGGTACGGTTACGATATCATAACGACTGCTCTGTTCTTTGCATCTGGTCAACCAACCCCAAAGTCGACTGGCTGACTAGGTTTAAGTTTTGTAATGTCTAACTAGTTTCTGTGAGTTGTGATTTGCGGGCCTGCCTCTGTGAGTGTGTGTGAGCAGTATCCATATTTGCTGCTGAACTAATGCAAGGGCCTTTGGTATATCTCACACTACTTAAATCCATATTCCTTTATCAAATGAGATTTAAATTTTACTAAAAGAAATTTGAATAGCTAATCAGTTAATGAGTTATTTGTTTTCTTTTCAGATGGGGTTTATTGCATGAGTTGTGGTCCTTTAAAGACTTGGCTCTTGGAAAGCGCAGGTAACTATGGAGACAGCCCTAAAGTCTGTCACAGCACTCTTGAGCTGTTAATGTGCAGTCATTTTGTGTACATCCCCAGTAGTCGAACAGAAACAGGAAATTGATTCTGTCAGTTAAATAAGAAAAAGAAAGGGAATGCAAAAGTAAAATTATAATGCAGACGAGTCCTGAAATCTATAACGGCTGGTTCAACGCACAAGCTGTCGCCCACTGCAATCAACCAGAGTCGACCCGACATGTCGCCAGCTGTCAGCTCACCAAGACCGCATTTCCCAATCAAATCTGTTTATTGCTGCACCACACAAGTGGCGTTTCTTCAACTCTTATCATTGTCACATCACTCATTCTAATGGTTTCATTTTTTCAGCTCGCGTGGGGCTTGAGCTTTAGTTGACAGTCACTTCTGCCGTCTCAAGACTTTAATAATTGGCCTGGTTCTAACATCTGATAACGTTAAGACTTAAGTCTAGATTGGCTTGGTTCTAACATCTGATAACGTCAAGACTTTAGTCAAAATAATTGGCTTGGTTCTAACATCTGATAACGTCAAGACTTTAGTCAAAATAATTGGCTTGGTTCTAACATCTGATAACGTCAAGACTTTAGTCAAAATAATTGGCTTGGTTCTAACATCTGATAACGTTAAGACTTAAGTCAAAATAATTGGCTTGGTTCTAACATCTGATAACGTCAAGACTTAAGTCTAAATAATTGGATTGGTTGCAACATTGCCCAGAGCGTCAGCAATTGGGCTGCACGAGAGCCCGTGTCCTGTCGCAAGGAGTGCTCAGAACTCAAGTTGTGCTGATCTGTTGACATTTGAGGTTTGTGACCATGAAAGTATGTAACTGACCCTGCCTTCCCCAACCCCGAGTACCAGGCATCCACCTAAGAGGCTTTTGTGCCATTCACGTTGTTAGCACCTTCTTTGGGACCTGCACTTTCACCCAGAGTTGTGCCCACTTAGTTGTGTTGTGGAATACCATTTTGCCACTAGCATCATTGTTCATGAATTAGAATTTTTCTGATTTTCAGGAAAAATAGTTTAATTATTAAAATGAAAGGAAAATAAAGAATCGTATCAAAAGACGTGAATGAAAGTATCTGATTATGTGCATTAGGTATGCGAGTGTGATTGTGTGTTGGAGCGAGATAGAGAATGTGTGTTGGTGTGTACGTTTGTGTACATGATTATTATTGTTGTTGTGTGTTAGTATTTCAATCCAAATCTTACGCCTTTCTCCCAAACAATTACCGACAAATTATCTCCCCTAGTTAAGGCACTTCGCATTTTTCCAAGTCTCACAAAATTTCCTTTTTCTTGTTAACTAGTTTAGTCTTACCTATTACTCAGTTCTTAATTATTATCCTGGCCATAATTGTTACCCTGCTCATAATTACTAATTACTAGGCTTTCGTATAATTAACCCATATTTAAATATTAGCCATTTTTTATTATTAGCCTAGTCCTGTCTTTCCTTGTGTGGTCACTCACTTAACACAAAGTCTCTTAGTTTTTTTGCTCGCTATTTTTAGACAGGCGAAAACATGAAACCTGATTCTTAAGTGTTTTCTGCATTTAAGGAATAATTAAAACATTTGATAAGTGTAATTTTCAACAAAGACTATTTTATACCTCACTCTATGTTGGCTCGTAAAACACCAATCAAATTCCTGCACATGAAAACAACTAATATGTTTAAAAGTAGAAATATAATTATTAAATCAGACAAAATTCTGATATAATCCATCAAGCAAAACCACTCACTCACTCACTCTATCTATCTATCGTTCGTTCGTTCGTGGTCCAACTGCAGTCCAGCGCGCCAAATATGGTCCGTGTAGAAAAGCTTTGTGGCATTCATACAAAAAATATTTCTTTAATTATACGGTATAATTTTTTTTTTTATCACGAATGGCCCGCGAACTTTAAATATTTGGTCTATGACTGTGATCCTAGGGTTTGAACAAGTTGGACCACCCTGATCTAATGACATTCATTTAATGGTCAACAAGGAAAGTGTGTGACAAATTAAAAACAAATTATAAAATTATTCCCCCCAACAAAAGAAAACAAACATAAATGTTTTGATATTAAATATTAATTGTACCTCCCTAAAAGTGAAAACAAAATTGCATAATCAGTCTTTTGGACGCTCTACATTGCTGTTTGCACTCTCGCACACTTACACTTCCTAACTGTGTCACCCTCCGCCACCTTTTCTATTCGGGAGTAAGAAATTACTTGAGTATGACTGACAATTGTAATCATCGAGTTTGCTTGGCAATCTTGGCAAAGGGACATTTGCCAGTTATAGTTTGGATTGTTGTTAGTAATATTATTGGAATACATTCTTAAATAGGCATCCAGTTATGGTCAACATTACGCCTTTGAACAATCATCCTTTAGCAAGACCATCTCTCATTTATAATGCTCAGTTGAAACTAATTATTTGAAAGCCATGCAAGTAGAAACCAACGAATTTTGTGAGTATGATGATGATGAGTGTAGGGGGCGCTTCCGGCTTCCGCCGTTTTCGCGCAATTTTGTGAGTAAAAATATAACTAGAGTTTTATACCACTGCAACTGACGCCCTATAACCAGACTGACGCCGCGAATGACATCAGAGGTCACGCGTAACTTAGCAGACGCATAATGTATAATAGATCAGTGTGCGGAAGAATGAACTGTATGTTCCTGCAACCGACCTTGAACTCTGACCTAGTTATGTGTGCCAGAAGCACTGCGCAACTTACAGTGCTTAATAAAAAAACAAATTATTTTTAATAACATTAATGGTTCAATACCCCTGGGAGGATTATGAAAAGGATTATGTATGTATGATTATTTATGTATCATATGTATGCACAAATAGAATTGTGGATATTTCAAACTGATAAAGACAGTACCATAAACAGTTTGTTGATGCGTCTTTTGATCGAAGTAAGCCGTGAAATGCCCTGCTTGCGACAGAAGCAGGTTAATTGAGCTGATAATGAAAGACAACAGCAGTAGACTTAAAAACTGATTCTGCTGATTGGAGAACATTGCACATACGCACTAAAGTGGGCTCAGGATCGGAGTGAATCATCCTACACGCCTCAACCGTTCGCAAGCAATCAATGCCAAGGTAAAGGATGAGCATTGACGCCGGTATGACTTTCACAGTTTGACACATACAAAATAAAATCGAAACCCTGCTCGATATTTCGTGTATTCTTCTTTCGACATGTTGCCACACAGACGGTATAGATATAAGATAAATTGCGTGCGTACTTAAATATACTTGGTCGTTTGACAGTCTGTAATTGCCGTGTCAATATTGCTTATTAATGACGTCATCTTTTTTGTTTTACCTGATGAATGCGTAAGTTATAATGGATGTGTTTTGTTATTGAGTGGAAACTAAATAAAATATTGGGTACCATAATTATGATCAGTGTCGAGGGCAGATAATTTACCCTGGTAAATAAAAAGAGAAAGTTACGAGGTTTAGTAAACTGAAAATAAGTGATCAAACTCTTTGCCTATAAAACTGGAAAATAATTAAAATTAATTCGTTCCATGAATTTCATTTTGATTTGTGCGACATTAAGAAGTATTGCTTGGGACTCAAAGCTAGCAAGAACGTTTGTTGACAGAACTCGAAGAGGTAATGTACAAAAGAATCATTCAATTGTATAATTAATATTCATGTAATGTTTGATTACTATAATGTATTACTTATTGCCATTACCTAAGTCTACGTCAGCCTTTCTCAACCTTCTTACCCTGGAGGAGGAATCCTTGAAATAATTTCCAGGTCTCAGGGAATCCCTGCATAAAAAATACTATATTTACCACAATAGGCGATCTCTCCGGGAACTCCTTAGCTCCCTCTGTGTTCAGGAATCCTGTTCTAGAGGTTTAAGTTCCTACCTGTGCCTACCCTTAGGAACAGAAATAGAACTATTATTTTATTTTGTTATAGATGATGTTCTCAGAACAGCCCCTTGTTATTATTGTTTCAGGAGTATATTCTAACACCATATACATGTTTAAATAGCCTGGTTGCGTGTATTCTAACACCATATACATGTTTAAATAGCCTGGTTGCGATGCCTAGCTGCTTGAGCCTCCACTTTCTTCGCTACAGATGTGTGATTCTGTCAGCGAAGTGAAAGCAAGCGTGGTGAATGGGTAGAGAGTAAAATAAGCGAGTGCAATACCCCCACCACCCCGAAAACTTTCAGTTAAATAATTAATGACAACTGTTGAAAGAGTAGCGTCTAATAGTGTCAATAGTCTGTATGTAGCTCAGCAAAGGACATTTTTGTCCCATATGCTTTGTTTACCTTTGAACTGATGTTATACCAGTTTTGTTCATTAGACACCACACACACACACACACACACACACACACACACATACACACACACACACATACACACACACACACACACACACACACACACACACACACACACACACACACACACACACACACAAACACATCTTCTTCATTTAAGTTTGGATTAAAGAACTATTTATTTTGTTTGTGGACATTTGTTTTTAAATTTGTTTGAACATCTGGTTGGATACTATCCATCAAAAGGAACCGGAAGTACATCAAACTACAAACCACCACGTATTTCTATGCTAAAAAATATAAATGTTTTCTCTCTTAAAGTAAACTCTATGTTAGGTAATACTAATTTTACAAGTTTCTTGGCAGAAAGGGGCCGGGGGTGGGGGTGGGGGTGAGATGTAATACGCTCACCAATCAATTATCGAACGTTAAGAGTCTGATCTCTGTAATCCAAATGAATTTGTTTGGTTCCGATGCAATTAATGTACTCCTGCATTTGTCACAGTCTGATAAAAATGTCCGACTTGGTGACCTACTTGTCTTGTTTACTTCAAATTTGAAATTTGAAACCCTTGGCTCCTTTGTTCAAAGCTTCCTTTTTCGAGATGCTTCTAGAACAGGTCAAGATGTTATATAACTTTAGGTCCATTGTCCAGATTCTCGAACCAACTACATACTTCGCGATCAGTCACGTGATACGCATTATGCTTTTCTATAAATATGGGTACGCGCTTCCGTTCCCTTTACTTCGAGAACACATTAGCTATTTCCATCAGCTAACTCGGGTCATGAGGCAGCCGACAGCAGATGAGAACCAAACCTTCGACTTCTCATAAAAAGGTACCATTTTATCTGATAGTATTTTGCCTATCTTGATTATAAATATGTATTTGTGCTATGTATTATATTATTTCCATATATGCTTGAGCATGGTCCAGAGAAATGGCTGAAAAACCTATAAGTTATGGAATATAAATTTATCGTAACTCTTTTTCCATTTGTAACTTTAATTTATATTGTTTTAATTCACTAAGAGCCAGAATGCTTGTGCTCGATATGAATTCCTCATGTAATTCAATTATTGCGTGTAATTTTAACTGTAAATTGTGAAGCGCTTTGTTGGTTTGAATTACCCCTTTTTGTATGAACATTAATTTAACGTTGTAACTATTTTATTGCTTCATACGTCATGCTGTTAAATGGAACACGCGTGAGATGACTACATTTTTTCTAAATCTAATTGTAAAACGACGCGAGGTCGAAACTCTTATTCAGCGCATTTTAAACTGGGACATGCTTGGGTAGGAACGTGTTAAATTGAAATTACATTAGAACACGTTACTTCTCTAGGTCAGCCCTGGCTTTACGTTTGCCTTGCCTTGCTTGGCTTTGCATTTTGCCTTGCCTTGTTCGTCTGGTACTAACTGGTCTGAGCTCAACGTGTGAGTTCACTCCTGAGGGTCCACGCCACTGAAATTCAAGTTCACTAGCAACATAAAGGAACACCTTCCTAGATGCCACGTGCGTCGTCGCTGTAGTGAAACTGTGAAAATAGACTGGCTGACTGAGTAAAAGAGACCAGGCAGATACAGACAATCAGCTGAGTATAACTCAGTGATTATGCAAATATCGAAAAGACAGTTGATGGCAATTCATTAGTTACCGATAAAGCATGTACGCGCAAAGAATCGAGAAATAGACTATTCGCGCTCGTATTTGGTTATTGTTAACTTGTTAAACTTTATTAAATCTTATTTTTTTTGTTAAAACCTCTTAGTAGTTAATTTTTATGCATAATAGACCTATAGATTTCTTAGATTGAATGGGGGCGGATGAGCAGAATGTTGATAACGAATGCATATTAATTTAGAGGAATTTAACGGTTTTCAATCTAGCTAAAAGTTCGCAGTTTATTAGTTTGTAAATTTGTCGTCTGAACTACAAGACACACTTTTAATTAGTCAAATAATAAATTGAGCAACCAGTCTGCATAGAATATGAGAGAAGGAATTAATTATATTTAAAATCCTTAATTATTCTAGGGCAGGGTCTATAAATAAATACTGGAAACGTAACAGCATTGACACTGGATTTGGGATTGTGTTGATTATGCAAAGCTTTCGTGCCTTTATTGACACAAAACTATTAATTGTTTTGGACACCAGTGTCAATTCATCCGTGTCAAAAGCAGTCTTCCAGGGTTGTGTCTTGGATTGTGAATCTATGGAAAATTGTGCACCTCTCTAGCACAGATGCTTTGACTTTAGAAACTGGTGCTTACATTCTGTTTGTCTTTAAAGACTAGTGTCTGTATGCTGTTTTAGGCTGCTTGTTTTGAGACGCGGCTGTCGGTAGTTTTTCTTTCAACAGTGAAACGCTGTTCATCTTTAGAAACTGGTGTCTTTACGCTGTTCTTTAGAAATAGGTGTCTTTACGCTGTTCGTCTTTAGAAAGAGGTGTCTTTACGCTGTTTGTCTTTTACGCTGTTCGTCTTTAGAAACAGGTGTCTTTACGCTGTTTGTCTTTTACGCTGTACGTCTTTAGAAACAGGTGTCTTTACGCTGTTTGTCTTTAGAAACAGGTGTCTTTACGCTGTTCGTCTTTAGAAACAGGTGTCTTTACGTTGTTTTATACTGTTTGTTTTGAGACGCGGCTATGTACAGTTTTTATTTCACTAATGTCTTTATGTTGTTTGTCTTTGAGTACTTGTGTCTGTATGTTTGCCTTAAGACACTATTATCTAATACCTGTTTGTCTTTAGACACTAGTGCCTAAATGTCTTTAGACACATGTACTTATCTTTACGCGCTGTTGTGTATATACTGCATCTCTTTAGACTCTGATTCTTGTTTATATTTAGACCCTGATATTTATACACTTGTCTTTAAACACTGGTAGATCTATGTTTATCTTTAGACACTGATATTTATACACTCTTTAAACACTGGTAGATCTATGTTTATATTTAGACACTGATATTTATACACTTGTCTTTAAACGGGTAGATCTATGTTTATATTTAGACACTGATATTTATACACTTGTCTTTAAACACTGGTAGACCTATGTTTATCTTTAGACACTGATATTTATACACTTGTCTTTAAACACTGGTAGATCTATGTTTATATTTAGACATTGATATTTATACACTTGTCTTTAAACACTGGTAGATCTATGTTTATATTTAGACACTGATATTTATACACTTGTCTTTAAACACCGGTAGATCTATGTTTATATTTAGACACTGATATTTATACACTTGTCTTTAAACACTGGTAGATCTATGTTTATCTTTAGACACTGATATTTATACACTTGTCTTTAAACACTGGTAGATATATGTTTATATTTAGACACTGATATTTATACACTTGTCTTTAAACTGGTAGATCTATGTTTATATTTAGACACTGATATTTATACACTTTAAACACTGGTAGATCTATGTTTATCTTTAGATACTGGTATTTATACACTTGTCTTTAAACACTGGTAGATCTATGTTTATCTTTAGACATTGATATTTATACACTTGTCTTTAAACACTGGTAGATCTATGTAGATCTAAGTTTATCTTTGGACACTTTTCTATAGTGCTCTCTGGCTACTTGTTCACAGCAGAAAACAACACAAGGTCTCTTCAACGTGTCTCGCGTCTCTGTCTATTTCCAGCCCAAAGTACCTGTCTGGACTGATGTGTGTGACCTGTCTGGACTGATGTGTGATAAACAAAGAGACCATGGACCTTAAAACATCTTTTTTTTCGGCAAGAAATGCATGCTGTCTCTTCTATGTCGTTATAATTGTACGTTAGTGAAATTTAATTTATGGTTGACGTTTGTCAAGGCAGTTATTTATAATGTGTTGTCGTTTTGCAGGCGGATTTCTAGTTCTTTCGTTATATCATTTTTAGTTGTCAAACGTTCAAGTTGTTCGTGTACAAACACTGCGGCATTTTTATTCGTTAATGTAAAGCTTAGAACATGTATTATTTATAAAACTAAACACTTTATTATTATTATTATTATTATTATTATTATTATTATTATTATTATTATTATGAATAATAGTAGTAGTAGTAGTAGTAGTACTATCTTATTACTGTTTACTTTTAAATGCTGCTGTCAGTATTCTGTACATTTTTATAAACGGAAATCTATCTATTGACCTGTATGATGATATTTGCACGTTCTATTTGTATATGAGTTTGATGACATTGTGCCTGCATCTACTTGCTAGTCTATTGATTCCTCGTGCGCAAGGATTTCCCAATGAATGGCATTAGGTATGAATAGTCTCTGATCGCTTAGTTACGCCATCTTAGTTACGCCATTTTAGTTGGTCGCGTATGGCAACACTATTTCTGATCGCCGAAGAACTCTATTCGATCGGTTGCAGACACTCATCTCTGTCGAGTGACTTTGGACACGGTTCTTCCATGAATATATCAGCATGCAAAATGCTTGAATGAATGATCTTACAATCCGAGGGATTCAGCCGGTATTAATCCATGGTGATGCAGTTTAGTGGACACCCTCTCCGCCATAGTAGCAAACAGTTCTGTGGAATACAATGATTCTCCCAGCAGTTACAGAGATTAAATGAGTACGACCTTCACTGTAGTTAGTTTACCCGTAGCAAAATATACCAGTTCAGAGTACACCTGAAAGACTATAGATTAAACGGTTTAAATAAAGCACTATATACAAAAAAGGACAATAGATGGTTTAAGGACTGTACACTTGAAGGAAGAGAAATGATTTAAAAGTTGTACATTTAAGGGACGAGAGATGAGTTAAGGACTGTACTTTTGAAAGAAGAGGAATGTTTTGAGGAGTGTGCACTTGAAAGAAGAGGAATGATTTAAGGACTGTACAGCTGAAGGAAGATAAATGATTTAAGGACTGTACAGTTGAAGGAAGAGAAATGATTTAAAAGTTGTACATTTAAGGGATGAGAGATGATTTAAAGATTGTACTCTTAAAGAAATAGAAGAGATTTAAAGACTGTACACTTGAAAGAAAATGGTTTAAGGACTCTACAGTTAAAAGACAAGAAATGATTTAAAGACTACACACTTAAAGGACGAGAGATAATTTAAGGATTTTCATTTAAGAGACAAGACATAGCTTAAGAACTGTACACTTAAAGGACCAGAGAAGATAAAGACTGTACACGTAAAGAGCAAGAGATGATTAAAGGGCTGTACACTTGAAGGAAGGAAATTATTTAAAGATTGTATGCTTAAAGAACAAGAGAAGATTAATGGACTGTGTACTTGAAAGAAGGAAATTATTTAAAGATTGTATGCTTAAGGAACAAGAGATGATTAAAGGACTGTGTACTTGAAACACAAGAAATGATTTAAGGACTGTACACTTGAAGGAAGAGAAAGGATTGTACACTCAAGAAACAAGAGATGATTTAAAGACTGGATTCTTAAAAGAATTAGAGATAAGTGTTTGAAGCATTCACTATGAATGACTTAAAGATACGTTATCAAAAAAAAAAAAACAACGGATCACTTAAAGATAAGTGATTAAAGTGTTGTACATTTCAGGGACGACGCAAAAGCTATTAGAGGGTTGTCACATTTCAGAGTTACAGGTAATAAGTGGTTAAGGGATTGAACAGTTAAAGAATTCTGAATACAACTGATTATATAATATGTTTCAAGAACTTTTAATAACTTAAGGACTGTACTTCCAGAGAAAAATTATTAAAAAGACTACACACATACAGTATTCTTAATAAACTGTTAAAGGGTTGTATACTTAAAGTGACGCAGAAATAAGTGATTAAAGAACAGAATATTTATAGAACTAGAGATAGGTGGTTAAAGGGCTGAATACTTAAAGGGGGAATGATAAGTTATTAAACGACCAGCGAGGAGTACCGAATGTCGGGTGATATAAAGTCGCCATGAAGCCTACCTTAAAACTCACCCTTGCCCTACTGAGCTAGTTCTTACTCTGTATGAGGCATTAACTTTGTTTTAAAGCTGCTTAAATCATTTGACATTCAGTTGAAATTACTCATGGCTTTTGTCTTCACGTCCACTTACATTCGTAAATTAAAAAAAAAAAAGTTACATAAAAATATGACTCTACCATATATGCGAGGTCGCGAATTAATTTATTAGCGACCTCTGGTGTGAGTGATCTGTGTGCATGTGTTTGAGTGTGTGTGTGTGTGTGTGTGTGTGTGTGTGTGTGTGAGAGAGAGAGAGAGAGAGAGAGAGAAAGAGAGGGTGTTTCGAAATGTGTATGCGAGAAACGGAAGCGAGATAATAAGAAATTGCTATAAATACTATCCGTCTCAGTACATTACTGCAAACATTACCGCAGTACATTTTATGGCTACCATTTTCCGAGACACTGTGCATCTGTTGTTTTCTCAAGACGATTGATTTAGCTTTATGTTTTTTATTTATTCACCAGCCCCACCCCTCTGCAATACTGGCCACATTTTTTAGTCCCTTTTCTTACCTGTCAGCTTGTTAAGGCGTAACAGACTTGCCCCTTTTGCCCTGTGATCGCGCCGCAAGCCCGCAACCTAGATATAAATACACTGCCACGTAGCAGTCAGCACGCAATCATCTCGCTTTAAAATTAGTACAGTCCCCTTGACCCGAAGAGTGCACGCGAGTCAAGACATTGAATACGTCAGATGTAGGTCAGAGCTGAACAACCAAGTAAACGTGGACAACTTTATCACGTCATTCTAACGGGTGAATGACATCTTGCCACAGACATTTAAGTAATATATTTTTCGATATGAACTGCATTTGCAATAAGATCGGCCAATATAAAAAGTGGCTGGTATGATCCGTGGCGTGCGGTGACTTAAAAATGGCTGTTTGTTACTGGGTGTGATTGTGATTTACGTGCGCACGCTATTTGCGCTTCTGTTGAACATTTCATTAATATGGAAGTTTCGTTTCACCCAGATTCAGTGTGTGTGTGTGTGTGTGTGTGTGTGTGTGCGTGTGTGTGTGTGTGTGTGTGTGTGTTTGTGTGTGTGTGTAAAAGAACGAGAGAGATTAGTTGTCTACCCCACTGTTTAGCCCTTACAATGCGTGTGACAAATTGTATACATATTTTATGTGCTATGCAATAAATTTAGATACATTTACCGAAGGAATCTGTGCTGTACAGTAAATTGTTTAGTTAATTAGCTAGAATATATTTGATGATAACAATAGATTTTAACAAATTATAATAAATATACTGACAATAACCCTCTCCGCTGGAGTGAACGTGAATATACAAGCAATATCGAAATACGAATTAGGTATAAAATAAACACATAACATAAAATAACCATAAAATTCAATAGATCTTCGACCCCAAATTAACAAAAAGTTACAACAAGTATTTCCAAAGTGTTAGTTTAATTTGAAACGAGCAAAGGTAATGTGATTATTTTTATCACGCTTAAAAATAAAAAATTCTAAAGCTATGTTTAAAATCAGTCTTTACAAAAATCTTTAGTGGCAATAATTACACACACCACTTAACATGAACACCTCAAAGTTGACTGGTATTGACTTTAATATCAGTATTTACACCCATTAACATACGAACGTTGACCCACCACTTTTAAATGTACATTGATTTTTGCAGACAAGGTGCGCTAATACACATTTGTCAGGAGTTAAGTTCGGATTGTTCACAGACGTTTGAGCGGACAATTCTGATCTTATATTTATTCACACAACTTATTATTTAATTTCAAGCATTTTATTGAAAGCCAAGGTTGTGCTTTACGCCAGTCGAAGGATGTCCTTTACCTGTCAGGTTTTGACCTGCAGTCTAGACGGTGTAGGGATGGGGGGGGGGGGGGTACAAGGGCAGAACGTGACCGTCAGGCAAACGGAGAGGCGAGAAATCCCAGCCCCTTAAACTTTTCTTTGATATTAATGCTTTCCGCGCTCTGCTGGCCGGATCTAAGGACCCTGGACGTCCATAATCATAAATGTCCAAATCATGCCCTTACGGCCAGGGCTTCCGGCTTTCCTGTTACAGGTATGTGACAAAGCAGGTGAGTCGCACCCTTTCATTGCATCAAAGAACTCGGCACTATTTAATTTATGCATTGGATATCATATCAAAAAGTAAAGAGAGAGTTGCATCTTATCTCGGTTAAATGCAATGATGAAAATTAAAAAAATAAAAAGAAAGAAAAGACAGAAAAGGAAAGGAAAAGAAAGTTTCACAAGGAAAGAGACTCCGCTCACGAGGGTAGGATGTGCGTGACCCCCCACCCCCCCAAAAAAAAATAAAAAGTTAAAAAGCCTTGGAAAGTTAATGGGGTGAGCAAAAGATAGACAGGTTACGTATACTTAATTTATGTACAATTTATGTACATAAATTAAGTAAGTTAAGTTTTAAAAAAATATATCTGGTTGCCTGCCTAATTAACTTCCATTCCATTAGAAAAGCCGGCTACATGAGTTTTGGTTACGAACAGCGGATTGTAACGGGTACTAAAGCAGCCGGGTATGGTGTGCACAGAGCCAACAAAACAAGTACAAAACGTCGCAAGACCGCTGACCCTGCCAGATTTCGAGTACAAGGACCTCAACGACAGGCGACAAATATGTCAGAGCAGGACAAGATTTAGCCAAGTCAGTCGGCAATCAAACACTGTGTTTGTGGCAGTTGTCAGCAACGAGTTAGGAATTAGGGGTGCTATGGCTGTTACCTTTGAAAAGCTTGTATTCATTGACATAGTTTGCTTCCACCTTGTGTATCATCGAAATACAGGAAGATATGAATATATATAAAACGAAAGACAGATTCAGAGAAAAGTAGATACGAGCAGCGAAAGATATTGATAGATAGATAAATAGATAGATAGATGGATAGGGCCAGAGGATGCAAAAAAAAAAAAAAAAGAAAGATAAAGCAGTGACAGAGTAACGGGTGGAAATATTGCGAGATAGTACAGTTAAAGTAGATGATAGGTTAGAAAGAATCTTAGTTAAAGGTCGACCAGTGAAACAATTAGATTCCAAAGAACTCGTTTATTACAGAGAGATCAGAGGAAAAAACCAACTGAAACATGTTTAAGCTAAAAGCATTTGGATACAAATACTAAAACGAACGCTAGTTAAAGGGGGATATTTACACTGAAAAAAACAACTCAAACATGTTTAAGCTAAAAGCATTTGGATGCAAATACTAAAATGAACGCTAGTTAAAGGGAGATAATTGTACTGGAAAAAAATCGTAAAGCACACGGCATCTATCGCAGTGTAAATTTACGATCAGAGATAAACACACCAAAGGAAAGCTCATGGGTTAAGTTGGCCGTAAGTGGAAAATAGGCTATACCACAAAAACGGGTCACTATTTATAGTTACACTATTCATGCAAAACAACCAATCAGTTACTTTTAAAATTCCTTAACACATTTTATACTACAGAGTATTTTGAATTTTTTAAAATCACTTTATAAATAAATCATTTTTTTCCCTCTGATAAGAACTATCATGTGATTCTTATTGAATTGTTGAATTATTTTTTGGATATAAGATTGTAGGGTACAAAAATTATTCGAATGTGGTTTCATGGAAATAATGACGTCAAGAAATCTTTCTCTATATGTATACTTAATTGTTGATTTTATAAATTTATTTTAAAATTTATTTACCTTCTTACACATATTGATAACCTTATGTTGGAGAAGAAAATGGGTGGATGGGGGCTCACTATATATAGATTAAAAGAAATATTTATCTTCTCCTTTAGTAAGAAAAAAATATTGTGTGATGGTAAATGTTTGTATTTAATGTTGTGGAAGGGAGAAAACGTTTACAGCGCCCATATATCCGCCAAGTGAGAGAGCTCAGTGGTGTCTGCTAGAGAATTATTAATAACATAAATTAAGATTCTCATCACTTGATTAGTTATGGATGATTAATAAATAATAATAATCATAACCATTAACTAGGTGGCGCTATCTATCTATCTATCCATCCATCCATCCATCTATCTATCTATCTATCTATCCATCCATTCATCCATCCATCTATCTATCTATCTATCTATCTATCTTGCATCATTAAAGAAAATAATATTAATGCATCCCTCTGCCATATTCAGTGGGCACATGACACTAAGCTCACAATCATTATATAAATGTCTTTCCTTGCCTCATTCACTGAGCAGTGGGCACATGACACTAAGCTCACAATCATTATATAAATGTCTTTCCTTGCCTCATTCACTGAGCAGTGGGCACGTGACTCTAAGCTCATAATCATTATATAAATGTCACTCCTTGCCTCATTCACTGAGCAGTGGGCACGTGACTCTAAGCTCATAATTATTCGGCACTCAACACGCGTTGGTTTGATTAACTGAATTCCAACGAACCTGCTCCAGTAACCATGAGCTTCGATCGGCAAGGTATGTTAATGTTTGTGAGGATCAGTCGACTGGTTACAGTAGGTGGCCTCCCTGTTATATACACACCTTGTTAACCCCAGTTACGATTCTCTTTGAGTGAGTGTTTGTTTATGTTCGTTGAGGATTTCATCCATAGGCAAGCGTGTGCGGACGCGTACATCTCCGAAAAACTTAGGGACCCCACAGAAAACATAACCGTTTTATGATTCTTTAAAAGTTTGTTTCATTTATTTCAAAATAAAATTTTGTCTGTAACAATTTTTATTGCAATATTAATAGTCCATCAACACCGTGCATAAGTGAGTTGAATATTATATTCATTCAAGGTTCTATTTTTTATATCCGTAAGTTTCAGTTTTTAAGTTTAAAACAAAAAGTGCTGCGTACGGACTACAAAGACAAAGGGTGGCCCTTTTTTTCATGTGTTAGGGTGGCCAGGCCGCGAAGTTTCCAGAGAAAAGTGTCTGGCGCGTTCGTTCTGGACTGTGTTACAAAAATATATGACGTCATTACCAATAAAAGGTAAGGATGGAGGGCTTAAATGACGACTTGGTTGTTGTTTGTTGCTTTCTTTTTTTTCTGTGTTGCTTATGAAATTTCAATAA